>JAZKJV010010759.1:0-507281 GCA_037367405.1 Ottelia alismoides
TTGGATATGAACAAGGCCTTGCTAAGTAAATGGATCGCTCGAATGTGGAATGAGTGTGACAACTTGGTGTGCATACTGATTCGGGAGATCTATGGTTTGGGTTGCTCGCTTCCAGAATCAAGGATTTTTGGTAATGCTCCCTCATACTTTTGGCAAGGCATTTGTGGCGTGGTGCATGAGATTCGACCGTTCCGGAGGCCAATCATAGGGGATGGAACGAGTTTCATGTTTTGGACCGACGATTGGAGCGAGAGTGGGGCATTTGGTTCACGATATCCATGACTGATGGTGTTTGATGTGGACTCATATTGCTCCATTGCGGAAGCTTGGGATTGACACCCATTCTTTCTACATTTTATATATGAATATCAGATCAATACATGAATGAGCTGCTGAAGATGGTGTAAGAACTTGAGTCATTGATGGGCTAACCCAGGGGTGAGATTGTTGGAGCTGGTGTGATGACTCCTCTATAAGGAAAGCATATAAGGCCTTGAAGGGCCTCATGGTGCTTGATCATGGAGGGTACGTTGCTGACTGCAGACGGATATGGAGATGGAAAATCCTGATACATGTGAAGGTTTTTATGTGGCTATTTACGAGGGGGAGACTATTGACAGGGGATATATTTCCATGATTTATCCAAACAGCTGACCTGACTTGCAGTCATTGCGAGGAGGATGTGGAGACTATCGATCGTCTTTTCTTCAAGTGTGGTAGCTCGGTGGATGTATGGGTGTTGTTCGTCAATGACATGATTTCCACTGATGGTGTTTCACGGGTGATGGGTCTGGGAATCCATTAGTACGGATCGACGCAATACTAAGGAGTGTGCAAGTTGTGTCGCAATGGTTTGGACTATTTGGTTGGCTAGGAATGGGGTGATATTTCAAAGTGATCGTTTTTATGGTGAAAATGTGGTGATGCATTGTAACATCCGAATCCGAATAAATTGAACCTGACTAGATTAGGGTCTGTATAATTCAATAAAGTTTTTTTTTGAAGCCAAGAAGAAGGGGGATACACTCAATGGTGTTCACCCCAAAATATTAAAAGGAAAGAGGGACAAAGGTACAAAAAGAAAACAAACGTGAAACCCACATAAGGAAGCGATATAGCCTCCACAACTGGGCAAGGAAAAAACAAAGAACAAAATCAGCTACAACTCCAGTCGTCCACCAATCCAGCCGCGCGAATGAGCACATTTTCCTTGTAGAAACGTTGCGCTGAGAAAAATGGCCTCGTTACGACTAAGCCAAATCGACCATAATCTTGCCACCGCTGTCAAGAGCCGCCTTCTATCCGTATGCCTGTTCACGAAGAGTGAATCACAGAAGGCCTCCACATCACATGCACGCACCCAATCCACAAGCGGGTTATCCCAGAGCCCACGAACCATAGGGCAAACAAAGAGAATATGATCAAGGGATTCCACATCCGAATCACACAGAACGCAGAGGTTGGACACATAATGCATCATCCTGGAGCAACGATCTCTCGTCAGAAGCCTCTTTCTGCGGACCAGCCATAAGAAGAAAACAATGCGCAAGGGTAGGCCCATCCTCCAGAAAAAATACAGTCTCTCACCAGGGATTCAGAGCGAGTAGGCAGAACCTCAAGTAAGCCAGCATAGGCCTTCCGAATCGAAAAGCCACCGTCCCTCCAAACCCTATGATCTAAGCCCACGGAAGGCGTAGCCGCATCAGCAAGGGCGTCCAGAAGAGCAAGAAAGTCAGCCAACCTCTGATCCGAGAAATCCCCCCAAAGCGGGGACACCAACAAGCATTCTCCCAGCAACAAGCTACCGAGGCATCCTTGTTCACCGCAGGCGCAAAGAGCCGCGAGAAACAAACACAAAAGGGACCCCCCTACCAGCTGTCCTTCCAAAATAAGAAAGCACGACCGTCCCCCAGCACGAGTTTAAAACACGCCCGATTCCTCAAGAAGATCTCCTGAACACCACGCCAGAAAGGAGAACGCGTACGCACCACCCCCAACCTGTCCTCCCCAGACCATTCCGCCCCATGAAGCTCCCTCAAAACACCAACAAAGAAATTCCCACCCCTTCCCCAAACCCCGCTCGCCCACTTAAGAAAGAAAGCATCATTGCCCAACTTGAGGCGCCTAACACCCAACCCCCCCTCTTGCTTCCCCCTCACCACCTCCTCCCAAGCAACCAGGTGAAACCCCCTCCCCTCCGCACCCGATTTTCCCCACAGAAATCTTTTGAAGCAAGACTCAAGTCTCCGGCAGATCCCAGCTGGCAAACGACGAGTAGAAAAAAAAATGCATTGGAATGGCAGCAAGAACCGAGCGGAGAAGGACTGGTCTTCCGCCCTTTGAAAGGAGCGCCGCGCGCCAACCCGCCAGTCTCGCCTCGACCTTCTCAACAACCACACTCCATTCCCTAAGTCTGGGCCTCCCAACCACCAATGGGAGGCCAAGGTAGTTAATCGGCAACACCCCCGGATCAGACCCCAAAATCGTCGCACATTTAAGCGCCAAATCCACCGATTAGCCAAAAGGAATAACTTTTGACTTGGTACCATTAATGAGCAGCCCCGACACCTCGCTAAAGAGCTCAAAGGTCACCGACATGGCAGCAACCTCACAAGCACCACCTTCAATGAAACACAAGGTGTCATCTGCAAACTGTAATAGCGGCACGGAAACGCCACCCCTGGAGAAGCCCCTCGAAAGGCCAGCCGCAACAACCCGGTCAACCATACGAGCCAAGACATCCGAAGCTAAAGTTATCAATCAACGTTAAATAATCTATTACGATCAATACACCGTAAATCAAAAGTCGTTCGTACGCGATCGACAAAAAGTTGATCGCATCGTAATGCGTGCCACGAAAAAGCCGCGACACAAATTTGGAAACCGCGAAACAAACCAATACCACCTAAAAATCCGATTCGATGAGATAAGACCAATAGAATCGACCGTTTGTCAATCGGAGATCGTTTGATATTTTCAAATCACAGAATTTGACCGCAAACCAAAACCGTATCTCGAAAATTTCAAGGATGCAAACCCGATCAGAAGTATATCAGTATTATACTCTTGATCGTCATTCAGAGACGATCAAATCGAGATATTGTGCATCGAAAACCGAGGCTCGAGGCGCGAATACAGTTGCTTTTGAGATTTTTTTTGAAAAAAAGAGATTAATATACTATAAGATCATGACATCATGGATGATGTCACGGTGAATGATGTCATTTAAAAAAATCTTTTGGGGGAAGGTTCTTGGAAGGAACTCTCCCTCCTCCTCCCCCCACTCTCTTATTTTGCATTTGTTTTCCCCAAATTATTCCTTCAATTTCCTGCCGGGGGATTTCTTGAGCTCCATTTCTTCTGCAAATTCCAGCTTCCAGCGGCTGGAAATCTGCAGCTGCTCATGTTCAGAAGCTTCTTCCCTCTCTTACATCTGTTACATGCTGCTGTCCCAGCAGCAAAGCTGCTGCTACTGCATTTTTCGTCAAATCAAGAAGCCAAAAGAGGTACAACTCTCTTCCCTCTCTTGCTGTCACTTGTGTTATTCCACATTTGGATTCCTTGCTTGTAACTTGAATCCATATTTGACCCTTCTACAAAAGACGTGTTAGAACTCTTTGGAAGTACTCAAGCTCAAGCAACATTCCATGGTAAAATGTCCTTTCTACCATCCAAAGTCGAAGTTAATGTTACCACGAAAGCTAAAATTTTGTGCATTCTATATGACGAAGAAAAACAGGACCAAGTTTACTATTCACATGTTCCTTCAATAATCCTTGGAATTACATGCTGTAGTTATAGAGAAGAATCCTTGAAATTAAAATTTTCTATATTAGGACTGGAAGTTGAAAAATCAAAATCATTAACTGGAGTCTTACCCTTGAAATGAAACCTCCAAATATGAGCCTTTTAAAGACTTTCGGCATACCATCTAGTCCATCATTAGCACATTTTAGAGTTTCGGATAAGAAGGGCTCTCTGTATCCGAAAAACCAGCGAATAAGAAAATCCTGAGCATTGACTGCTAGTTAAATTGGTTCGTTAAGTTCATCTACAACATCTTGAACAACTTTTCTATGAGATTCTGCATCAGAGGGACCATCTGAATTAATGGTATAACACATTTCAGTCTCCTCAATCTTATTTAGATAACCACTATCTCAGTCCATCCTAATTCCTTATGTTATAAGGTCCCGTTTGTTTGATTGGAAAGGAATTACAATGGAATGGAATCAAGACAAGAATGGAATTAACAATGGAATGGAAAGGAAAAAGTTTTTCCATTCCATTGTTTGGATCATATTAGGAATTGAAAAATTTATTATGGACATGTTCCTTTCTTATATTTGAAAAAGAAAAAGAATAGAAAGAAAATAACATTCTTTTGATATGTTTCGTTAAGTAGAAGAAATAACAGGTATTCTCAGACTTATTTTTTCATATAATCGATATATTTCATACAAAGAATCAATAGTCAAATTTAAATTGAAACTACTTTGATTTTTTTCATACCATTAATATATTTGATATATCCATATTATTATCCGCTACAATATTTTATTACCGTGTCTATATCCATATTTTAATGATATTAAAAATGTTATGGGTATCTGTATTTGAAAAAAATAAAACACATATCCATGTCTATATACGTATTCACTAAAATATAATCTGCATCCATATCCTAAAAAAACTAAATATGGTATCTATATTTTTATTTATAACTGCAAAAAACCCATTTCCATGTCCATATCCGCTTCCGTAAAAAAAACACCATCCATGTCCATTTATGTATCCGTAGAAAAATTAAAATCCATATCCATATCCGTATATATATCTGCTAGAATATAATCAATATCCATATCTTAGAAAAAACTGAACATTGCATCTGTTTCCATATCCATATTAGAAAAGAATCATATATCCCTGTCCATATCCATATCTGGAAAAAACAAAAAAAACACATATCCGTGTTTGTATCCATATCTGTAAACTAATCATATCTGATATATTTTATTCTTTTAATAGATATATTTAATATACATGTATTCGTATCTGCTGGAATATCTTGTAATCATATTTGTATCCATATCCAAAACAAATTAAACTGTATATATACATGTATCACAAAAAATATTACATATCCTTGTCGGTATCCATATATGCATATATTTGTAACTTATCCAACCTTTTGCATCCATATATTTGTATCCATGTCAATATTCATATATCCATGTCCAAAAAAACCATATCCATGTCGGTGTCCAAAAAATATAAAAAAAGAATAACACATATCCATGTCGATAACAATATATTTGTAACAATGGTATATTAATTAAAAAATATTGAAAGAATACATTCATTAGCATTGGTAAGGAATGGAATCCCAATTCCTAGGGGGTACCTAGGAATGGCAATTCCCATGAATGAGGGAATCATGTTTCCTTTGTAATCGTTATTCCTGCATAAAGTTGATCTAACAAACAAAGGAATGGAATCGAGAGAGGAATGATGATTCCATTCCATCCACTATTCCTGCATAACAAACGGGGCCTAAAGGGAATTAAATATCCCCTTGGAGGCTCCAGATTTGAATCAGTAGACATTTCAGAGACCAACTTGGTGGTATTCAATCATTTAATATAGTAAGAAATGGGTGGTGCAATCCATAAGAATAGAGCTTATGAATGTCAAATTCCATGCTTATGAGTCTCCTCTAGCTGACGCTTTGGCCGTGCTTTTCAAGAGGGCTGTCGAGGGAAGGTGGTGTAAGGGCTTCCGCAAGGATGACATTTCGGTACCCCTACTCCAATACGCAGACGACACGATTATCCTGCTCGGTGGGACGGAGGATCAAAGTGATATGGCAGCTCGGGTGGTACGTATTTTCTGTTGTATGTCGAGTCTCGAGATCAATAAGCAGAAGTCCACTGTCATCACATTTGGGATGTCGACGGACGAGGGCGCCAGATTGGCGAGGTCGACGGAGTGCCCTCTTGAGACTCTCCAGATCCGATACTTGGGCCTGCCGATGGTCGCGAGGAAGCTGAAGAAAGCCGACTGGGACGGCGTGGTTAGAAGACTGGAGCAATGCCTTGCGGGATGGAAGGCGGTGACATTGTCGAGAGTGGGGAAGCTGGTCCTCCTCAAGCACGTGCTCTCGATGATTCCCATTTTTTTCTACTCCACGAGATAATGCCGGTAGGGATAAAAAAAGATCGAGACCCTCATGAGAACTTTCTTCTGGTCCGATGGGAGACTGCAGGGTCGCGGCCTGCACCTAGTCACTTGGGAGGAAATTACGAAATTGCATAAAGATGGCGGTCTCGGCGTACGTGACATCGACTGCATGAATCAGGCTCTAATAGCGAAGTGGATCGTACAGATTTGGGGACCGTCTAACTCTTTGGTGGTAAGACTCATCAGGTTGATCTATGGGGTTGTGGCTACATTGAGCGCGACCAGCTTCCGTTTCGAGTCGCCTCTGTGGACGGGCATACGGGCGGTTTTACCGGACATTGTGCCAAATCTTTACCTGCGGGTGGCTGATGGCACGTTATTCAGGTTCTGGCAGGACGACTGGACCGGTGAGGGTTCCTTGCAAGGCAGATACCCCAGGCTCTTCGCTCTCTCAGCGTCTAGGGAGAGCTCTTTGGCTCAGGTGGCTTCCTCGGGGTCTTGGACTCTGACTTTCCTGGCAGATCTGTCCACGCAACGCTTGGAGGAATATATTGGGCTGCAGGCGGCCATCCCCCCTCCGGAAAGTTTCGTGGGGGAGAGGGACCACTACTTCTGGGGGGGATCAAAATTTTCTAGCAAGAAGGCTTACGAGTTCTGAGGCAGTCCACAACCGACGTGGATGAGGAGCTTCGTCATGACATGCTTGTAATTTGGGTGTCGAAGGTGCCAATGGAAGGCCGTATCCCGATATATCAGCGATATATCGGTATCGACAGGTCACTGATATATCGCCGATATGTCCGATATCGGGTATCGACAGGCAAAAAAGGCGAGCTGAATTTCGATGTCGACGATATGGCGTCGATATATCGCCGATATATCGGCGATATATTGGTATCGACATGGTACCGATATCGAAACCGATATCGATATGTCCTTCCATGGGTGCCATGCCGGGTCAAGGTGTTCTTGTGGTGCTTGAGGAGAGGTCGGGTATGCGACAAAGTTCGAAGGAGAAGGTTGCTGGGTGTGGTCGAGGCTCGGTGTGATAGGTGAGAGGGCTCGGAGGAGGATGCCGAGCATCTTTTCTTCCGGTGCCCCACCTCTGAACAAGTCTGGAGGGCTGTGGGGATACCCTGGCTGCCGTTGGGTGGTGCTACGACGTATTGGGAGGCCATCCGGATGGTCGCCTGCGGTTGTATGGACGATTGTGCCAAGGCATTCGCGACCGTGTGGGCTATCTGGTTAGGAAGGAACGACCTCGTCTTCAACAACAAAAATTTTGCCGTCTCCTTTGTAGCAAATCGTTGTAAATCTCTCTACAAATTCTGTCATCGCGTTAATGTAACATAAATTCTCATAATACGATTTTTGCGGTAATCCCTGAAACGGGGATTTACCCTCTTTCCTATAAAAAATGAGTCTTCCTGTACTAATTAAACAATTAAAAATGGATGGATCTAGCTCTCCAACTCCAAGAAGCTCAAATTTTATGACGCTATTGAAAGAAATTGAAATAAAAATATTTAAATATTATTTATAAACTTCTCTTATAAAGTCAACAAATGATTTCTCAAGATCATTATGATTAGAAATCTTTAAATCAACTAATCTTCAAGTATACTCTATTATTTATATATCTTTATTTATATCATTAGAGTAGGTAGCAAATAATTACCTAAATTTGTAAAGGTCAACCATAACGTAATATCAATATGATCACTGACCAGGAAATCTAGATCAGTAAAATTAACCAGGGAAAGAATGAAGAAAGAAATAGTCAAGCAAATGAAAGAGTTGGTAAATTATAATTTATAATTTAGAATGCCAGTCACGGTGAACCTTACATCTGACTATGCGTGGGCGCGATGACCCTCAACTAGGCGAAAGATAGGAAGTCCGGCTAGGGCAGCGATCGCCAAGTGCGTGGGTCAAGGATTGTTACGGTTAACGTGATCTCGTAGTGTTTTTATGCCTCGTTAGGATCCCCACTTTTGACCAGCTCCGCTGACCCTCTGTTTAGGATACCTATGTGGGCAATCTCCGATTTTAGCTTTTTGTACGAGCTCGTCTTCCTGTACAGGTCGGGCCTGTCTAGTGTGACTTTTTCAGAGAGTCTCTTTCAGCCGTCTCAGTGGCGTAGTTTGGGAGTAAACCTATCACTCTAATGGACCATACTTCCACTTAGAGGGCGAGAAGGAAGGGTCTCTTAAGAGATTTCCCCACCGCTTGAGTTTTGGTTACTTTCTGCCAATAGGTTTAGGCGATGACGACATCTGAGTCATCTATTGTTACATCTGAATTAGTTACAATTGAATCTGAATAAGTTATAATTGAGCAGAAGTTACATCTGGACTTGGATTGAAGCACAATTGAGTTTGGCTAATGTGGAAACAAGGTTCAGAAAGTCGGTATGCGGTATTCGTTCGGTCAGGAAGTCTGAAGCGAGTAAGCATGCATGCGGAAGTATATGCGGACTATGCGGTTTCTATTATTTTAATTTAAAATAATTAGCAATATAATAATAAATTCGAATACTAGATATTTTATATTTAAAAAAACATAAAATGTAAGTATTTTAATGTGAATATTTTCAACCCAATTATTTTAATGTGAAGATTTTCAACCCAAAGTCGAAATCCATGGGACCAAATCACAATGTCCCATGCCTCCCTCGCTGACATCTCTAGGTCCATTGCCAAGACAAACAATATAAGAAACTAGAGACGAAATTCCAACTCCAAGGCTAGTTCATCTCGTAGCACACGTCTTAAGAACTCTAAGAGCCCGTTCGGGTAATGCCCTTACCCTACTCATTCTCACTCTTACGTGGGCCCTACCTTTTATCTTTTTAAAAATTAAATAAATCAATTCTTCATTATCAATTCCATCAAAAACCAATATATTATACCATCATATCATATAAAAATTATAAACTACTCTACTTCCACTCACTTTTTCAAACTTCAATACAATCACATCACAATAACTACTCATTTTTCAAACTTCAATACAATCATATCACAACAACCCACTTCTGACCCACCCCCAATTTAATCCTCTATCCAAAACCAAAACCGAAAAACGGGTTACCCTCTACCAGTTTAACCCGCCTTAACCCGCGTACCAAACACACCCTAACATCCCCTAGCACGTCTTAAGAACATAGAAAACATAGGCAAAACAGTTCGATGGAGCATGAGCCATCACAAATTTCTTGGAAAGACTGACAGGATCACCACATATCCTTTTTATTACATGATCGATGCAAAACTCCACCACTCTGAACTGGCTAGCCACCAAAGAGCTCCAGATGTTAAAGTAAGACAAAAGGTCCCCCCTCAGTGAATATCTGCATCTTGCCAGATCTCAAGCACACATGCACTTGAGTAGAAGAGATGATCCATGTCCTCGTTGTCGTTGCCAGTTAAGGATCACGATACATTATCCCTCGAGATAAAAGTGGATATTTTGTCCTTGGTAAGCAAATGCTCAAGTCTGTAAATCTATCTTAGTGTTTGATCCATGTATAAGAGAAAGAGACTGCGTCTTGATTTGGACTTCAAAGATCCCCTAGAAAATGAGATTGAGTATCAAAAATGGAAGTGGGTGGAGGAAGAGAGACACATTTTTGCTATCATGAAAAGTAGATTGTTTGTAAAATACCAATTGTGATAGAAAAGCTTTACTCAGTTTGCCCTTGACATTTGGAGATATGATAATGTAAGAATACATATTATAAAAATATTATGATTATATATTTCAGTCACGTTCAACGTGGGTACGCTGATGTATGTCATTCGTCGATGATATTGTGTTGATTGATGAGGCTAAAGGAGCAAATGAGAAGCTTGAGATTTGGAGACATGCCTTAGATTATAAAGGATTTCATAAAAGCATGGTTAAGACTGAATATATGGAGTTTACATTTGATTGAAGTAGTGATGAAGGAATCAAGATGAAGATTGGAGACGAAAAAATTCAAAAAAAGATTCGTTTAGATACTTGAGATCTGTTTACAACATGACATGGCAATCGATGAAGATGTTACTCATATAATAAATGCATGCTGGTTAAAGTGGAGAGGGGCTTCTACTGTTCTATGTGATAAGGAAATTCTGTTGAAAATCAAAGGAAAGTATTATAAAACAGTGGTGGGATCTGCTATGCTCTATGGATATGAATGTTGCCGTGTGTATATTAGACACGTGCAAAGAATGACAATAGTAGAAATGAAAATACTAAGGTGGATGTGTGGTCATACACGAAAAGATCGGATTCAGAATGATGCAATTAGGAAGAAAGTTGGTGTATCTGATTGAGGATAAGATGAGAGAAAATCACTTAAGATGGTTTGATCATTTGCAAATGGGGTCGGTTGATGCACCAATTAGAAGATGCGAGATTTGAGATATTGAAACGACGAAGAGAGGACGAGGACGACCCAAGAAGTGTTGAAACGAGACTATCCGAAAAGATCTTAGTTATTTGGATTTGAGCTCGAGAATGACTTAAGATGGATCTGAATGGAGGCAAAGAATCCATCTATCCGACCCTACTTAATGTGGGAAAAGGCTTTGTATTGTTGTATGATAATATATTTGGCACATGAAGGGGCATCTTGCCTTTCTAGTACTCATGTATTCTTAAGGTTGGAAACAAGGTTCAGAAAGTCGGTATGTGGTATTCGTTCGGTCAGGCGGTCTGAAGCGAGTAAGCATGCATGCGGAAGTATATGCAGACTATGCGGTTTCTATTATTTTAATTAAAATAATTAACAATATAATACTAAATTCAAATACTAGACATTTTATATTTAAAAAACATAACATGTAAGTATTTTAATGTGAAGATTTTCAACCCAAGGTCGAAAGCTTTTGAAAGTTGTCTATTTAGATAAAAAAGTAGATCATAAGATTCATAACAAAATATCTATGAATGACAGCTCAAAAAAGGTTTATAACAACTCAAAAAAGGTTTGTAGTTCATACACAAATAATCAAACTCCTAATCTAAATCGTCAAAAACAACAGGAGGAATTTCATCATAACCATGTCAGTGAATCAGTGTTAAATTCTTCTTCCTCCGCCACACTCGGTAATGCATCCATGTTCCTTTGGCTCCGCCTATGCTGCACCAATTCATCTGCTCCACTTACCTCAACCACTAAGCTCCAAGTTAGTCCTGAGCCTTGAAACACCTCTTCTTCGTCTTCCTTTTGTCCGACCTACTCACTTACGTATGTCCTATTCTTAGAAACAAATGCGTCTCTTCCCTTCTGAGATTGTTGCTCCCTCAATTTTGAGTTGAATTTCACAAAAACTAAGTCATTAAGTCTCTTGGTTTCAAGTTTATTCCTCTTCATGGTGTGAATCTGCAATGCAATTATTCAATGTTAATTGATTAAACAAACATTAGTCCAATCAATAATTGTAAATCCTAAATGTGGTAGCCTAGCACCGCAAAAGAGCTCCAGTTCCTCTCTCATCCAGAAGAAGAGGGTGTTAGCTTCAATATTTTCATGTCATCACCTTCATGTATGACGTCTCACCACCAAATAGAGACCACCAATTAACTAGAAGGAAAATTAAAGTCAACTCCTTATTCTTTTCATATACTTGAAATATGTATAAAACAAATATTAGAAATGACACATGCTATTACCTGGATCAAACACGTCTTCTTTGACAGATCTCAACTTGATAGCAAGGGGCTTTCCAAATGCACCTTCTCCATTTTTGTAAAGAACCATTTCTTTTGTTGTGACGACATCTTGAATGTCCAAATCCGGGTAAAATATCTCCAAGCAATACAAAAATCCATTTATGATAAAGTTATCTTCAGAAATAGCTTCATCATCATCCCTATAGAAATAAAAAGGGTTGAGATAATAAGCTGCAAGGTGAAGCGAACTATCTAACCTCCCTCTCGACTTTGAATCAATGGCATCAATGTATGGGCTTATATGAATGCTCAACGTCTTTAAAAAGAATCTTTATCTCCTTTGCATCTTCAAGCCCTCCATACACAAAACTCAATGATGTTCTTCGATCACCATCAACAACACGCAAGAGACGAACGAGCGGGGAAAAGATCTTCAATGTTAAGGAAACTTGGCTCCAAAATGTTGTAATAAGGACAATTGATCCATCAATTTCACCTTTCTTTGTCCTGGACCATTTGCTCTCTCTCCCTTCATCAGAAGAAACATCAATATCAACTTCTCTTTTTTTTCAAGGACACTTTGTAGCGTGAGAAAACAATTTGCAATTCTTGTTTGCCCCGATCTGACTATCTTACCCTTTTGGGTAAAGTGTCGCATCAAGCTGAGTATCTTTGCATGGTTGTAGATGAAAATAGTCAGTGGTCTGGCATTTGCTATGCAATTTTTGACCTTCGCCTCGTTGCCAATTTCTTCAAGCATGAGATCTATACAGTGAGCATCACAAGATGACCAAAATATGTTTGGATATTTGGTCTTGAGGAGCCTCCCAACCGGCATATTAGCAAAGGCATTGTCAGTCACAATTTACATAACATTGTCTACTCCAACCTCCTTGATGCAATCCTCCATCAACGAGGATATATATTCAACCGTATGTGCATCAACTGAAGCATCAACAGACTTCAAAAAACATGTGTCCAAGCTACAGTTAACGCACAAGTTCATTATGCTTCTTCCCCTCATGTCGGTCCATGCATCTGTCATGTTGTAACATCCACTTTTCTTCCATGCATCCCTGTGCCCTTTCAAAATTCTTTTATTTCTTCCACTTCATCCTTTAATAAAGACTCTGCAATTTTATAATAAGATGGAGGATTGTAGCCGCTTCCGTATTGGCCAATTGCTTCACACATGTGTATGAAGGAGTTCTTGGTCGCCACGTTGAAAGGGATATCACATTCATAGAAGAATTTAGCTATATATTTGTTGACATGCGTACGTTCCTCCTTGGCTAGTGTTTCCTTGATAACGGATTGGCGCATTGTGCAAATTGTCCCAATTTCATCATCCGATGATCGTGGTCTTTTCCCAGGACATGTTCCTTCATATGGTGTTGTGGAAGAGCCTGTCGCTCTAATAACCACCTCCTCTCCCATTTCTTTCAAACTGATAGCTTTCTCGTTCTTCTTCATAATTCCCTCAACGTATTCACGTATCTCCTTCTGCACTTCAGTATCCGCCTTAGGACATGATTTGCAATTCTCTTTGATGTGACCAATGTGTTGTTTCATTCAGTTAATTCCGCCTTTCAAGGCGTTGCCACACAAGCGTCAAGTTACAGAATTCGGATCCGTCTTCTCCATAAGATACACATATTTCTATCTCGGATCAATAGATCCGAGTGGATTAAAAAACACATGTTCCACAACATGTGTTGCTTCCGAATCCATGATAACCTAAATTCATGGCAAAATAGTTAATAAACTAAAATTGCAATTATAACTTAAGAAAGATAGAGACATAATTACGCTTATATAATATATGTAGAAGTAGAAGTGTAAAATTTTCAAAAGATACCAGAATTAAAGAAAAAATCCAAAGTATCATACAACCAATGAAAGAAGATGCCCAAGAATAAGATATCTAACCATTCCATGGGATCAATAGGGCTCTTATTGTTCTTATCCCTAAATCGCCTTCACCCATGGGATCAATAAGATATCTAACCATTCCATGGAATTCTGCGATGGAAACGCGGGCTTCGATGGGATCAATAGGGCTCTTATTGTTCTTATCCCTAAATCGCCTTCACCCCATTCCATTGATCAATTTCGTCCGATTGCTATTTCAAATGCCTTGTATCTGATTGTTGCGAAGGTGCTGGCGCGAAGGCTTGCAACGGTGCTGGATGAACTCATTCATCCTACGCAGGTGGCGTTCATTCGTGGCCGCCAGATCTCTGATGTCACGGCGCTTGCGTCCGAGATGGTTGCCAGCTGGATGAGACATGGGAAGCGGGGAGTTCTTTGGAAGGTGGACTTCGCAAAGGCTTACGATTCTCTGGACTGGAGGTTCCTCTGGTCTGTCTTGCGGGCGCGGGGCTTCCCAAATATTTGGATCTCTTGGATGCGACGGTGTGTCACTACGGCTTCCTTCTCGCTGTTACTTAATGGACGCCTTGTTGGGAGCCGCTTTCAGCCTAGGAGGGGTGTTAGGCAGGGGTGCCCTTTGGCTCCCATGCTCTTTGTTTTAGCTGCTGATGTGCTTCCAAGGATGGCAAATAGGGTCACTTCGAGTGGCCTTTCATCGGGATTCCAATGCGGCGTCCACAATATCCCGACGCTCCAATTTGCGGATGACACCTTAGCTTTCATCGAGGGGGGTCTGGACGAGATCAGAGGGATGGCAGTGGACTATGTCCATCTTCTCTGATCTCTCGGGGCTCCGGATTAATCATTCAAAATCAAAGATGGTCCATTTCGGATGGGATGATCGGTCTGCGGCGGAGTGCAGCGTGCTTCTGGGGTGCCCCCCAGCTTCTCTCCCTATCGACTATTTGGGTATGCCGCTGGGTGTGACCAGATCAAAATTGATACATTGGAAAGGGGTGTTGGACAAAGCGGAACGAAGGCTCGCTGGCTGGAGCGCGGCTATGTTGTCCCGTGGGGGCCGTCTTGTACTTATTAGGTCGGTTCTTGCTTCTATTCCCATTTACTTTCTCTCCAATTGGGCTTTACCGGTGGGGATTAGAAGGCGGTTGGAAGGCCTTATGCGGAGATTTCTCTGGGGGAAGAGGGCCAGCGGTCGCAGGGCCTGCATCTTGTGGCTTGGGAGGAGGTGGCGAAAGGGAAGTGCGAGGGGGGCTCGGCATTCGTAGACTGGGATCTTGTCAATGACGCTCTAATGCTGAAATGGGTCAACAAGCTTTGGGGTAACGATGGTGGCTTCTTTTCCTCCATGCTGCGGAATATTCTTTCGTTGGGGGTGGACATGAGGCAGGTGGCTATCTCTATGCGTTATGGAACCCCTTTTTGGAAGGGGTTTGCTTCGGCGTCTAGACGTTTCTCTCATTTGTTCCGGCCGGCTTTGGGGGATGGCACCTCCCTCTTGTTTTGGAGCGACCCTTGGGCGGGAGATGCCTCTCTCGCGAGCTCTTTTCCTCGACTTTATGCTCTTGCTTTAAATTCTGATGCGTCGGTGGCCTCGGTTTGGGGCGGGGACGACTGGTTCCCTTCCTTTGCTGGATTTCTCTCCGATGAACGCTTCGAAGATCTACTCAACCTTCTGCGGCGGCTGCGGGAGGCGCCGAGACCCTCCTCGGGTAGGGACCACTGGCTGTGGCGCGATGGCGCCTTCTCCTCGAGACGGGCTTTCAAGATGCTCTCGCTCCAATCCAGCCCTGGCAGGGATCCCTTTTCTCTGATCTTGGTTGGCTGTGGCGCATTAAGCTTCCGGAGAAGGTGGTCTTCTTCTTTTGGCTTCTGCGGCGTGGGAGGATTCTCACACGGGACAGGTGTGACAAATTGCTCTCACGTGTTGACTCCGTGGACTGTGTTTTATGCGCTGGCGCTAGGGAGACTTTACAACACCTCTTCTTCGATTGTGCGACTTCTGCTTCCGTCTGGGAGGACCTCGACGTCGCTTGGGTTAACGTTTCCTCGGCGGACTCGTTTTGGGATTCCTTGCGCTCAAATGCTGATCGTCCAAGGAGGGAGCTTCTTCGCCCTTTCGCTTTCATTTGGGCGCTTTGGATTGCCAGGAACGCGAAGATTTTCAAGGGCCAAAGATTCTACAAGGAAAATGTCTTAGTTCATGTGGACATGATTTTGAGTGACTGGCTCCTGCTGTAGTGCTGTGGACGTTTGTTGCGTGTTTTTGGTGTTTTGGGGTTGGGATCCTCTCGATCCTTGCTAGTTGTATCTCCTCTCTTCCTCTCCCTCTTCGTTGCTTTTGATTAATAAAAATTTGGGGCGAACACCTGGTGGTGCTTCCCCCGAAGTGCCTTGCTGTCAAAAAAAAAAAAAAAGATATCTAACCATTGAATTTGATGGTCTTCAATTAGAATACTGTTGAAAAACACACACATACATGTCCAATGAATAAAACTAAAAGAGCTAAGCAAGATAAAGATGGAGGTTCATGCTCAAACCAAAGGAGCTAAAGCTAAGATGTTCAACACCAAGACAAAGAACTTCACTGAATTTTTCCCTTCAATACAATTTCTGTAGATTTTATCATGAGATTTCCCAATAAATTATTCATGAATCCAATAAGTGTTTAATCATTATCATTGATAATATGCCTATTTTCTTATGCATGTATATCGATGGTATTGTTGTTTGGAATAAGTATAAGAAATAGGAATGAAGTCAATCATTCTTGTAATATATTTGAGATAAAGGCTATATTATTAGTGATTGACATGATATCTATCACCACCAAGATGCACAAAATTCCTGGTTGCTAGCATCAACAAGAAGGTTGCAAAGAATCGGAGGTTACCTGTATCGTGCCGACGGAGTCGAAGATTTGCGGAGAAGCCAACATGTCCAACACACGTCGGTTCTTTGCGGAGTCGAAGAGTAGCCTGCGATTCAGGCATCACGGAGAGAAAGCATCAGAGGGAGAGCAGCATGCAGTTCGTGCATCGCGAAGAGAAAGCGGCAGAGGAGCAGCCTGCGTCACGGTGAGATGGCAGAGGAGCAGGAGCCAACTTGAGGGAGGGCGGAGGAGAATCTCCCTTCGCCAGGGATTTTCTCGCGATGGCGGAGGAGAAAAGGGAGGCACGTAGGGTTTCTTTTGCGAGGGGATACAAGGCTTATGATTTTCAAAAAAAAAAATAATCCAGAAATTTTGGGGGGTTCTATTACGAATTCGGGCGCATATGCGGTCGCATATGCGACATACTCGAGAAGCATATGCGCTTTGAACGCCTTATGCAAGGGACGTTTGGTTGCCCGAGTACACATATGCGGGCTGATATGCGACCGTTTAGGTTGCCTTTCTGATCATTGGTGGGAAATACGGTGAGGATTGTGCACTTGGAGGCTTATATCCGAGCGTGTTAACGAGAGGCTTGAGGGTAGGTTCCAATATACTTTCTAGAATTGATGGCCCAGTATTTTTGACAACCGTACCTTTTCTTTGTCTTTCATCATTATATCCATGTGTCTTCAACTTTGAGATTAAGAGAGTCATCAACACTCAAACAAATAATGAAATAGGACATGTTCGGTTGCTATGTGTTTTTGTTGCCACAACCATGTGGTAGGTGGTTTCGATGTTCGTAATCTGTCTACAATGAATGGTTCACACTTGGCTGTGTACAACATGAGACCGATCCGTCAAGGTGATATTATGAGTGTTTTTCTTAGGTTCCTCTGAGGAGTGTGTCTTCCAACCTTCCTTGTGTCCCTTTTAAATTAACGATTCAATGAGTTGTTGTAGTTCATGGAATTGTTGAGAGATTTGTTTTTTTGAGATAAAAAGGGGGAAAACACTCTGGAGGTGTCCGCCCCAAGCTTTTATTATGAAATAAAGGTTACAAGAGAAACTTACAATAACTAGGTCTCGAATAGAGATCTAGCTAAGTGGACAACATTCTCAATCAAGGTTCAGAAAGTCGGTATGCGGTATTCGTTCGCAGGCGGTCTGAAGCGAGTAAGCGGATAGGCGGAAGTATATGCGGAAATATATGCGGATTATGCGTTTGCAGTATTTTAACTAAAAAATAATAAAAATAATATAATAAATTCAAATATTAGAGGTTTACGTTTCAAAAAAAATATAGCATAGATACAATATAAAGTATAAATATTTTAGGACACTGCAATACTAATCACAACTCATAAATATTGTACTCAGATCAACCACTAGATTTATTTTATAGCCAAAGATTGGAGCAACAGTAAAGCACTATTCAGATGAAACTTTGACAAAGAATGAACACAAGGCCTTGAATACTGAAAGTAGTAATATTTATTTTTTTTTAAATAGAGCTGTCTATATCAGTGTCAATATCAACCATGGACATTAGGTATCTAGGATTTTATTACATTTTTCCTTACTAAAGGTAAGGCCAATACTTACTGGGAAACATGCCTTCAATGGACCAAAAAAAAGAATTCCAATTGTAAACTGTGTCAAGCATAGTTCAGTACAGTGCAAATGAACAAATACGAAAGAAAATTAGAGGAACAAGCAAGGACTTCATAATTAGATAAAAAATCGAATTTACTGTGTCTTTTCCAAAAGACAATCTTTTGTCAATTCCAACAGGGAGCATAAGACCAAATTTGGATATGTTTAATTGAAATGATAGTGTAGGTCGATAGTAGAAAAAGCTTATCAATATCTTTCACGCTCAAAAATAATATAATATGAAGATCCATACGGTACTGTCAATAAAACTTGATATGATATGGAGATTCATGCTGAATACAACTAAAATGCATCTAGGTAATCTATTTTGTTCATAACAGTAAATGTATTTCACTAATATAGACAACATTTAGGGATAAATATCATGAGGAGCATAACAATGCAACGGAATAGAGAGAATTGAACATAAAAAGGAGAACTGTCACCTAAGAGAACAACGACGATGCCAGGGGGACAGTGAGCAAAGAGCCTACAAACAGAGATAGGGTTTTTACTCAGCCTCGAGAGTATACACAAGGATGAGGGGTGTATTACCTGATTACGTAGGGTTATTTCGAAAGCAGTTCAATATATTCCTATCCAATATGCGGCCGCATATGCGGATTACTCGGACCGCATACTCGCTATACCGCAATATTAAGCGAGTATTGTATATGCGGTTCGCTATGGTTACCGACTACGCATATGCGGCCGCATATGCGGGCGCCCGAACCGACTTTCTGAACACTATTCTCAAATAGAATCTATGCGAGTGAAAAATCAACTAGTTATGAGAGCCAATTCGCATAAATCACAATAATTGGACTTGGTAACTCCGCCATCGATCTGAACTGGTTAGCCATCAACGAGTTCCAAAATTTAACTTGAGAAGACGGGTCCACCCACGAAATGTCCATCTCCGCCCAAATTTGATGGACCTGAGCACATGAATAGAAAGATGTTCCGGATCTTTCTCCTCAACTGCACATATAGAGCGCATGGTGTCCGCCTTGGATGAAGAAGGACCTCCTTGCCTTACTCGACACCTGATCGAGCCCGTGGAGCTAAAGGAAGACCTTGATCTTCACGATGCCCCTAGAGTCCAAATCAATTTGTAGTCTCCGTCCCTATCCCCCCGACTCCCTCACCACCATTCGTGAGTCCCCTACTGGCCTTCCTCACAGAGAAGAAGCCATCCCGCCAAAGTCAGTGGTCACGCCCTTCAGTTGGGCCCTGTGTAGACGCCAACTGCTCCATCATCTGCATGAATTCACTGAATTGCTGCTCCGATAAAGGAGATGAGAAGCACACCATCCATTGATCGTCCACCCAAGCCTCGTTGACACACATCTCTTGATCGTCGACCAAGGAAAAAAGTTGAGGGAAGTGCTCCAGTAGAGGCCCATCCCTACACCAATCATCCTTCCATAACAGAAATGATATGCAGTTCCCAACAACTGAGCGCATCTGCTCAGGAAGCTCCTACAGGATCGAGCAAAATCCCTTTCCCAAAAGTAGAATGGTTACGCTGAGACGAAGCATCCACCCATGGTTGCACCCGAATGGCGTAAATGTCCCGAATGAGCCTACTCATATTGAGGGATTTGTTAGGTTATACTTCTGTGAATTGTTGGATTTGGAGGAATGATGCCTTCTACATCTGTTGGCTTATATGGATTTGTGTATCATTAATTCAGTAGACTTGTGACTATACAATTTATGGAAAATAATGATCCAAGTAAAGATTTGATCAATTACGAGGTTGTTGTAGACATGTGAGTGGGTAACAATGATAGGTGCCCAAGTTCACATCTCATTAATGCACGTTTACATGCATTTTATTGTGATCAGACTTATAGTTGGAGGTTTCTCGCTTCAGAAACTATCACACCTACAAGGAACCTCATTTTTGTAGTAGATGGTATGCTATAAAATTGTCCTTTACCATGTGGTTGCATAATTTACAGTCGTCATGAGACCATTTGATGCAATGATTCGATCAATATGATGGAATTGCTTGTCCGACATTTGCTACAACACGAGGATTTAGATCCTTCCCAGGTAATATTAGAGCTTTGATCATCTATGATTTTGAGTTGGATTCTGATTGTCGTTTGAAAATGACCATGACATCATTTGTGGAATAATGATTTTCTTGTGATTTTGTGATGGTTTTTGCTTCAATTGGACCCTATGGGACGACTTCACATGTTATGTGTATGTATTTGTCCAGCAAGATGTATATTACTTTATACCAAGGGACTAGATTAGTATATCTCTTCCCTGGCGTGATTCATCATGTTTTGTTGCTTCCTAAAAGATTTTAGGTTGTGGAGAATGACTTAAGGAGAGGTTATTTATAAATCGAAGTTAAATAGGAAACGAGCTTTGGAAGTCTTTTGTTTTTTGTTTTTTATTTTTTTTGAGAGATTTTGTTGTGTTTATGAGTGCTTGGTGTTACCCCAAGATATCCATCCTTGGACTCAATGTGTGATCTTTGATTGAGTATTGACAATACCCACTCGTTGCTTTAGTTTATTTATTTATTGATTAGTAACCTCTAGCAATCATTCTTTGACTTCTAAAAAAAGCAATACAACAAATCCCATTTCTTCTCATTACAAAATAAAATGTCTTAAATTGTGATGAAAACCTGAACTTGAGTTCCTCTCCTAGTCGAACATTTATGGTGCTCTAATTGTGAAATCAAGAGATGCTAGGATGATCGTTTTAGTGAGATTGTTTTTTTTTGAAAGTCTGAAGGGAAGGGGGCAACACTCGATGGTGTCCGCCCCTTCAATATTTATTGAAAACCTAAAGTAGAATTACAAAAGTATAGAACTGCCACGCCCAAAAGGTGTACCACAGAGAGCATTACAACACCCAGTCGTCCACCAGCCTCTTAGCCAAAAACCCCACATTTTCCTTATAGAACCTTTGACCCGAGAAGAGCAAGTCGTTCCTTCCACGCCAGATCGCCCAAAGAATAGCCATGGGATACATCCGTTCCCTCCTTGGTCTGGCTCTATTAGCGTGAGATTGTTATTGCTTGGAATAGGGAGATGTTTCACCTACAAGAGGAAATCATTCTCGATATTCTGTTTTGTGGTACTTGAGCTGAAGGGATAACACTTTGGTTAGTGGTGTCTTATGTGTATGTGTGTGGTATCTCAAAGGCATCCTTGAATTCCAACCTTTGGGCGGAGATAAGTTCTTGCTTTGGCTTGGATTGGAGGGGAGACTTCAATGTGACATTGTACTCGGAGTGGGATATGTGCTCAGGATCTGAGGTCTGGATTGTTTGTTGAAGTTATGGAGGACATGGTCTTGGAGGTGCTGGATTTGTCGAATAACAAGTATACCGGGAGGAATTTCTCTTCCAAGTCGAGGACTAATAACTTCCTGTCATCGATCGAGGCATTGGAGCTGTTTCTTTTGGCATTGACTCTCTTACTTAATCAAGATTGGACCACTTGAGTCAATGTTTAGATACTAGTGAGGGAAGGGTCCTGTCCTTACATTTCCAATTCAAGAGGTCATGTCTTTTGGAGGCGAGATTTCATGATATGGTGGTGACCTTCTAGTCGGGGTTGGCGGTTGAGGGTTCAACCACTAAGTAATAGTTCTTGAAGCTGGAGGTGCTATGCAGGGATGCTGATTAATTTCATGTAAGAGACCAAACATGTTAGGGGGCAATAAGCAGAATAATGCAAAATTATTTTTCCTCATCCCATATTTAAAATTCTTCTCAACCCTAACTTTTTTCTGCATCAATTGGTATCAAAGCTGCTGGAGCTTATGAAGTCGTAACGATGTGTACCTCCATCACTATTGCCTACGCATGTGCCATTGTCATTACGCGTGGGTTTGGAGGTTCCAACCCAGTGATGAATCTTCCTCTACCACCCCGGATCCCGAAACTCGACGTCGAGGCCGGTGACAACCATCTCACAAGTAAGAAGCGCCACCATACGTGGTAAGTTGGGTTTCATCGCCCTCCCTGAAGCCATATGCTCCTCCCATTCCATGACTAACACCACTGAAGGGACTACTACACCCACTGTTGTAAAAGTCGCCCGACTAGGCCGATTAGTCGGCCCGACTAGTCGAGTAGGTGGGGTAGCCGACTCGACTAGGCCCTAGTCGGCCCTTAGTCGGTCAACCCGACTATCGGGCCGACTAGTCCGCCTAGTCGCCCGACTACAAGGCCGACTTTTACATAGAGATTTTTTATTTTTTTAGTTTTTCAATTTTTTTAAAAGCAAACTTATTCTTATATGCTTAATGTTATATTTAAAGACAATTACTTCTTTTATTTCATATGATAGTATAAAAAATATACAAATCAATACAAATACATAAGAATATGTGTATAAAAATTGATTTATGTATTTAAAATAACTAAAAAAATTCAAAACCGACTAATGGCCGACTAAATCTGATTAGTCGCCCGACTGCCGATTAATCCTTAGTCAGTGACCCTACCGACCGAGTACCGACTACCGCTTTCTGCAACCTTGACTACACCCATCACCAAAATCATGTGCATCGCCTTTGAAATTGGTGGCTTCAAACCCTAGCAGGATTAAAGGAAATGGTTCTCTTATGAGGACTTGTCTCCCCTAAAGTTGGGATAATGAGGCTGATTTAGGAAATTCATAAGGGGATCCCCACCCTTAAGCTTTTTATCTAGAGGTAAAAGTTGTGGGGGAAGAAAACTTATTCTATTGAAGGGATGATGAAATTGCAACCAAACCCCCATGTCCTAGAAAGTTACAGAAGAAACATAGAGATTGGAAAATAATCAACAAATTATGGGGAAGAATATTGGATGAAACTAGGTGCAAACCGTCACATTTTGCAACCAAAGATCAAGAAATTTATGAGAATTTTTTGACGCGGCAGAGAGCTGGCACATCTTAAAAATTAGGGTTTTTATTAAATTAGGATTTTTCTCCATGGAATTAGAGTCAATTAAATTATGTTTTTGTTAGTTATTAATTTTATCCCATTTGAGTCCATCACAACTTTGATTTTTATTTAAATAAAGAGATCTCATGCGATCTCTGATTTATTGGTTTAAGTTAGGGAGTCTAATTAGGGTTGGTTAGAATTAATAATTTCTTTTTTTATTTTAATTTGCAATCCTATCCCCCTTATATAAAGGGGATGGTACCCATTGTTATTTATCGGATCAAGTTAAAATAAACGGTGGAGTTATCTCCCATTTTATCTCCCATTCTTCTCCTTCCACACGTCCATCTCAGTGCATTGCTCGTCCCTATCCACAATTCATATTTACCCCAAATCTTTTTCCGCATCATAAAAATATGGCATAGTCGGAGATGATGCATCTTGATTTGTTGGACAAACGAGATTTGGATGAGGCAGAATTGGTTAACATTTATGTGGCATAGAGGATTATTGAGGAGGATGATTAAAAATATGAAATGGAGTGAATGTAAAGATTAGGAAGTGATGAAGGAGGGAGGACATGAACACTAGATTCTTTCATACGAAGGCTAGTGTCCTATGTCGTCCAAATCTCTTTTATTTGGTTGAGGTTTGGTGGATTTTTTCTCGGGGAGGATGTGATGGCGAGACTCGAGAGCAATTACATATCACTTCAGGTTCATGAGTCGACACTTCACACATATTGGGGCTTAGTAGCTTGTTGTGACTTTCCGAAGTTTTTAGCAGGAAAGCTACTGATTCAATCAAGGATTTTGAAATGCAGGGGGTTCAGAAGATAATGTTCGAGTTAAACACAAATTGATGCTCTGGGTCTGATTGTTTTTCAGTATTCTTCATGAAGTTTTGGAATTTGGTGGTAGAGAGGTCCTGGCTATGGTGTCAGAATTCACAATGGGGAACCACTGTTTTGATCGCTTGCGCTGCTCCTTTATATTTCTTTTGCCAGGAAGGATGATGCTGCAACCATGATGGATGACTTTCACCCATTGTGTCATCTCTCTATGCAAAGGAGTGATCAAAGGAAAAGAGGTAGAAGAGCCCACACATGCTTTCTACCCTTGCTTTAAGCTTTGCTATACTAGAGGGGATTATCAGACACTTGTTTTTCAGATGAAACGATGCATTAAAACTTTGTTAAGCATTATCTCAGTCATTGGGTGGTCTATGAGTGATTTCTTATGGCCTCGGAGGGGGTTCGACAGGGTGCTCGCTAGCACTGCTTTTATTTCTATTGGTTGTTGATGTGTTGTCAGTCATGATGGATCGTGGTTTTTTGCTCCGGGTACTTAGAGGATGAGATGCCCTTGTCATCTTACGGTATGTAGATTATATGATCCTCTTTGCGGATGGTGGGATAAAGAGATGTATGCGAGTGATGATGGCGCTTAATTTGTTTGGCGTTGTTTCCGGCTAAAACTCAAGAGTTAAATTTGCGGTTTATATCTTTTAGTCTGGGGGGGGGGGTTGTTTCTCATTGTGAGACATAGTTGAGATCTCATCGAGCTTGTTTGACATTGCAGTATCTTGGAGTTCCTTTGGTGCATAGGAAGTTACGAGACATGTTCCCCGAGTTGTGGTTTGATTGTATGAAGAGGTGTGTCACCACCCCCTCTTATTCGGTCTTGGTGAATGGCAAACCTTGGGGGGGGGGGTTCTTTCAGCCTCAGAGGGGGGTCAGAAAGGGCTGCCCGTTGGCTCCGTTGCTGTTTGTATTGGTTGTGTACGCCTTGGGAGTTCTGTTCAGGGGGGCAGTGGAGGCGGGTTGGTGCGAAGGTTATCGTAGGGAGGAGATATCCATCCCCCTCTCGTAGTACGCAGGTGACACTATTCTTTTTCTTGGGGGAAATGAGGAGCAAAATTTGAATGCAATCCAGCTGGTCGAGATATTCTGTGGCATGGCGGGTTTGGAGATTAACAAGAATAAGTCGGTGGTGATACCGTTCAGGATGAGCGGAGCTGGGTGGCTTCGGTTACGGGGTGCCCCCAGGGAAACCTCCCGATTCGCTACCTGGGTTTGCCTTAGGTAGCGGGAAACCTGAAGGCGGTGGACTAGGATTACGTCATTAGGCGGATGAAGCAGAAACTGGCGGGCTGGAAAGCGGTTACTCTGTCCAGAGGGGGTAAGCTCATTCTCTTGAAGCATGTGCTTTCAACGATTCCAATCTTTTTCTTCTCCTCCAGATTGTTGCCAGCGGGGGTTAGAATGAGGATCAAGTCCCTTATGAGGAGGTTCTTCTGGACAGATGGGAGGCAACAGAGACACGAAATGCATTTGGTTAGTTGGCAGGATATGCAAGGAACCGTAAGGATGGTGGGATGGGATTACGAGATGTGGAGAATATGAACAAGGCGCTCATCTCAAAGTGGATCTTAACAATTTGGGGATCATCGGCTTCTCTTGCCGTTAGATTATTGAGGAAGATCTATGAAGTTTCGAGCCGGTTTGAGGTGAATAGGGTTCGCTTTGGATACCCCCTATGGGCTGCCATCCATGTTGTTCTCCCACAACTTGTAACTAAGGTGCATCCAATGGTTGGGGATGGCACTCTATTTCGATTCCGGAGGGGATGATAGGACGAGAGAGGGGAAGCTTGAAGACAGATTCCACCGGTTGTTTGCTCTGGCAGCCTCAAGGGAGACTACTCTTGCGCAGATGGTGCAAACGGGAGGCTAGGCCTCATTATTCTTGACAGATCTTTCGCAGCAACGCTTAGAGGAGTACTTGGCTCTACAGGGGATGTTGCCCCAACTGAGTTTGTCAACTGCAGGTAGGGACCATTTCGAGTAGCGGGACGAGAAGTTTACCGTGAAGAAAGCATACAGAGACTTTAACATGCGAGAACAAGACCAAGAGCGGGACCTGAAGGACGACGTCAAAATAATTTGGGCTGCAAAGATCCCTAGCATGATCAAGGTCTTCTTGTGGTGTCTGAGAAGAGGTTGCCTATTGGACAAGGTGTGCAGAGGTAGATTGCTGGGTCTAGCGGACTCTCGTTGTGACGGATGTGAGGAGATGGAGGACACTGATCACCTCTTTCTGAGGTGCCAGGGGTCGGCTCAGGTGTCGAGGCATTTCAGGATTTCATGGCTGGTTACAGGGAGCCTGTCCGAGTTATGGATCTCTATTAGGGGGGAGGGCAACGGAACCACAAAGGATCGTTCGGTGCCTTTCGTCGTATCATGGGCCATCTGGTTGGGCTGTAACGACAAAGTTTTCAACAACCCGAATTTCCATGCTTAAAATGTGGTCGCTCATTGTATCGCGTTGTGTAAATCGTGGATGCCGCGATAATGTAAACACTCTTATTTATAGTTTAATATAATCTAAATCAAGTGGGGACCCCCATGATGGGGGTTCACCTGATCTTTCATAAAAAATGTTGCTTGACCACCATTGATTGAGAACATGCTGGAGAGATTGTCTGGGTGGAAGTCTTCTTGCTTGTCTAGAGGAGATAGCGCGGTGTTGCTGAAGTCTGTCCTTCAGACTGTTCCCATTTTCTTCCTTTCTCCACTGAGTCTTGTGGCTAGTGTGAGGGGAAGACGAGTTCATCATGAGGTGCTTCTTGTGGTTCTATTTTGGTGATTCCTTTGTTGCTTGGTGGATTGGAAGACAATCATTTTTCTAAGGATGATGGTGGGCTTGGAGTGCTTAGCTTGGAGTGAGATGAACAAGGCACTTTTGCCTATGTGGATCATTCACATTTGGGGCGATAGCAATGATCAAAATTGTTCATTAATTCAGAATATTTATGGGGCACTCTTGTAGTATTCTCAACAATTGGGTAACTTGTCGTCGATGTTCTAGAGCGGGACTGCTTGATGTTGCAGGAGGTGCGACAAATGCAGGGGCCAATCCTAGGTAATAGTGGTCGATTCTGATTTTTTGGCAGGATGATTGGATGGATGAGTGGATTCTTGGTGAGAGATTCCTTCATTGTTTACCTATACACCTGACTCTGATATTGTGGCTGAAATGTGGGACGACGATGTCTTTTTCTTGACCATCAGTTCTGATCTGATGGATCGACTAATGTCGAATCTTATGAAGCTATGATAGAGTTGTTGGATTGATTGGAAGGTCCTATACTGGGGCACGATCATTGGTGTTGATCTGATGATAGGTTTTTCGTTATGGAAAGCGTACAAGAATTTGTTGGGAACGGTGCCTTTTGATCCATGAGGATGTGCTACTGACTGCACGAGGATTTTGAAGGGAAGGTTCCTATGATGATTAGGGTTTTTCTTTGGTTGTTGAGGTATGGAAGATTGATAGTCGGATGTAGGAGGGCTCATTTCTTCCACAACATCAATGCCTCCTGTGTCTGTTGCTTGGAAACAAATGATGATGTTGATCATCTATTTTTCACATGTGAGAGCTCTATGGGTTTGTTTGGTTACCGGATTACCCCAGGGTAACCCAATTTACCCCATGCGTTCCTGGGTCAATCCTGGATTGGAATTCCATCACAAATCAAGGTGGCATCACATCACATTCCTTATTCCAACCCTCTACCAACCCTCATAACCATCCAAATAGCTACTATTTACAGGAGGGTTTCCCAACCCACCTCAACCCAGTAACCAAACAGAACCTGTGAGTGTTTGGGATAATTTTGCTTCTGTTGCGGTTGTGACACAATGCTCGCCAACTTTTGGGAGTCACTTGGATCAAACTGGCGTGGTTAGGAGGATGATAGGTTTAGAGTTGTTTCAGTAGTGTAGACCATGTGGTTGTCTGGAAATGATGTGGTGTTCCGGCACAATGAATTTAATGTAGAGAATGTGATAGAGCATGCCAAGCTTTGGCTGGATACCTAGTCGTAATTTTGCTTGTCTGTTAGTCTTGTACTTGTAATCTTGTGGAGTAACGGAGAAGTTTTTGGGCCCTTACCTTAATGGTAAGCATTCCTTTTCTTTTCATAAAAATGTGAAAAATCTTTTAGAGCAAACAAATAAGTGCTATTTCATTGTCAACACGTTTAACCATCATCTTTCATAAAAAAATGTCAAAATGTTGCTTGACTCCGTTTTTGCCCATGCAGATATTTTAGTGATTATAGTCCCGATGAATGTATTCTTAATTTCATTTACCTGTATGAAAACCTTGTATCATCATTCGATATACAGTCCTTGATCTAGAATACTTTGTCCAGGCAGTTTCGGAGACCAGATGCTGCAGCTATCTCAGACTTTGGTTGCTTCATTGTACTGGCATGTGGAATAACTACTTTGCATTTAACAGGTGAAAGGAACACTTTGGTTATGCTTTTCTTCATCTTGATTTTCATTCATGCTAAACTCTCTTGGGAGCTGGTGGCGAGGTGTCTCAAACTAATTTTCCCCTAACATTGGTGAATTTTTTTGACCTTTTCAGATATAAGTTTGATATATCACATTATAAGGGGACAAGGGACACTTAAGTTGTATGTAGTCTACAATGTATTAGAGGTAAGCCAGTAGCTGTTTAAGTTGGCACGTGGCTGATACTGATTGTCTGATACATGAATGAATGATCTTGGCAGGTTTTTGACAAACTTCTCCAGTCCTTTTCTGAAGATGTCTTGCAAGTTCTGTTTAGTTCTGCAGAGGGACTTGCATATTGCTCGCCTGATAACTTGGCATTTGAGCTGATGAGATTCCTTCTTGACCAAACAATAACTGTTATTGCATTCAATATCCTTAAAAGCTTCCATTTTATTATCTACTTTGAAATAATATTCCTGTGTGCATACTATTTGGATCAACAAAGTTTTATATACATTTTATTTTATACCCTACTAAACCTCTTTAATATTTTTAAATTTGGCCCTGTTTTTATACTAAAATTATGCGGCTCACGATGGGGGTGATTAAATGCATTTTGTTTTTTTATTTTGTGTGTGGCCTTTCCTTGACTAATCTCACTCGTCCATGCTTATATCTTATTAGCTCAGGCCATAACTTTGTCTACGTGCATTATTTCCCACAACAACAATCTATTTGCTCTGCTTGTGTCGAACAACTTTGCGGAAATAAAAAGCAATGTATTCAAAAAGGTTAGCAAGGAAAACCTGCACAGTCTAGTATATTATGGTAAGCCTTGTGCTCTTTTTTTACTTGGTATTAATATGTAGCAACTTAGCCATCTAATGGAACTTGGACCCAGCTGTCTTATGTACAAATCAAAACGGGAACTAATATTTTTGTTTTTGTATTGAAGTGTTTGCATATTGCCATGACTATATTTATGCATGTCTCGAAGCATCTGTAATATTTTCCATCTATTTCATGGATTGATCAAAGTATCGTATATGCTGTAGGCTTAATATTCACAACTTACTTTAATTATTGGGCCAGTGTCATTTCTTATTGAAGGAAACATGAGTTGTTGTAATAGTAGTATCATATATGATTTTTATATAATACCAGTGATGCAAAAGTGCTTAAGTTAATGTTTTGCATTAAGTCGGAAGGATCACTGCATAATGAATAAATAGTCTTCAAGTGAATAATTGGAGATATTCAGTTTGGTATGTTTAATTATTTCAAATAAAATATATGTCTAATAGATCTTATATATCTATATGTGTATATTCATCACCTTACAATATAAAGGTACCGGTTGAATGCATGCATCTAACATTAACTTTACATTAAAAAAAGTTATGAAACTGAGATCACAACAACAACAACAACTACAACAAAACCTTTTCCCACAATTAAGTAGGGTCAGCTACATGGATTCTTCGCCTCCATTCAGATCTATCTTGGGTCAATCTCGTGCTTATATCCAAAAAGTAAGATCTACTCGTATAGTCTCTTTCCAACACTTCTTGGGTCGTCCTCGCCATCTCTTAGTCGGCTCAACATCCCGACACTTGCATCTCCTAACTGGTGCATCAGTCGACTTTCTTTGCAACTGACCAAATCATCTTGAGCGGTTTTCTCGCATCTTATCCTCGATCGGGGCTACTCCAACTTTCTTTCTGATTGCATCATTCCGAATATGATCTTTACGTGTGCGTCTACGCATCCATCTTAGCATTTTCATTTATGCTATAACCATTCTCTACACATGTCTATGGTTCACATGCCAACATTCAGATCTATAGAGCATAACATGTCTCACGATTGCTTTGTAAAACTTTCCTCTAATTTTAAGGAATTTTTCTTATCACAAAGAACAACAGAGACTCCTCTCTACTTTAGCCAACCTGCATTTATTCTATTAGTAACATCTCCATTAATTTCCTCATCATGTTGCAAAATAGATCCCAGATATCTAAAACAATCTCTCTTCCGGATGTTACCGTCATCAATCTTCACCTCGATTCCTTCACCATTGTTTCCATCAAAGGTGCACTCCATATATTCCGTCTTAGCCTTATACGAAATCCTTGTCTCCAATGCATGTCTCCAGACCTCAATCTTCTCATTTAGTCCATCTCTAATCTCGTCAATCAACATAATATCATCAATAAATAACATACACCAAGGTAACTCATCCCGAATGTGTCTTGTCAACTCGTCCGTAATCAAAGTAAAAAGAAATGGACTCAAAGCTGAACCTTGATGTAAACCAATGTTGATGTCAAAATAGTCAGTCTTCCCAGACGAGGCCCTTACACAAGATAAAGCCCTATCATACATATCCTTTATGAGGTTAATGTATAGGATAGGTACTTGTCTCTTCTCCAAAACTCTCCACAATTTCTCTCGTGGGATAGAATCATATGCCTTCTCTAAATAAATAAAGATCACATGAGGTTTTTCCTTTTAGCTTTATAAATCTCTATTGTTCTCCTCAACAAATGGATGGCTTCAATAGTTGAGCGACCTGGCATGAATTCGAATTGATTTTCTTTTACTTGAAGCTTGCCTTATCCTTCTTTCGATTACACGTTCTCAAATTTTCATAGTGTGACTCATCAACTTGATACCTCTATAATTCAAATAATTTTGAATGTCTCCTTTGTTCTTATAAAGAGGTACCACGATACTCCTCCAATCTTCAGGCATTTTCTTGCTTCATCAAATAACATTGAATAGATTCATAAGCCAAGTCAAACCACACTCACCTAAAACTCTCCATACTTATACAGGGATATCATCCGGTCTTAAACCTTTAGCAGGTCTCATAACCTTCAAACCTCCTCTACTTCTTTTCTCTGTATTCGTCTATAGCTTGGACGATTCAAATAACTTTCACTATTAGCTAGATCAACCAAAGCGATCTCTTTATTTCCTTCCCCATTGAAATGTTTATGGAAGTACTGCTCCCATCTAGTCTATATCCTTCTGAGTAACAAACACGCGACCTTCCTCGTCCTTAATGTATCTCACTTAAGAAGGGTCTTTGGTCTTTCTTTCTCTTACTTTGACCAACCTGAATATATCTTTCTGGCCCTCCTTAAGGTTGAGATTTTTATACAAAACTTCATAAGCTTTTTACTCAGCTTCGCTTACAGCCTTCTTTGCTTCATTCTTCGCTATTTTGTAGTTTGCGACAGTTCCCTCCGTTCCATCCTTAGACATAGCTTTAAAGCATGCTCTTTTAATTTTTAGCTTCTCTTGTACCCTTCACTCCACCACTAAGCCTCCTTTTGACCTGTAACTCCTCCCTTTGACTCGCCTAACATCTCTTTGGCTACCTTTCGTATTTAAGATGCTACCGCCTCCCACATCTCGTTTGCACTTCCGCCACAATCCAAAGATAAGTCTTCTAAAACCTTCTCTCTGAAGCTCGAATGCTTCAATGGAAGATTCCACCATCTAATTCTAGTGATCTTAGGAACCCTCCTTTTCTTTGCTAACCCTTTTATTTGCACATCCAAGACTAACAAACGATTTTGGGTTGTCAAATTCTCTCCTGGGATTACTTTGTAGTCTTTACAACACAACCAATCTCTTCTCCTCAATGCAAAGTAATCTATCTGTGTTCTAGTTGGGCTACTCTTATAAGTTATTAAATGTTCCTCCCTCTTCTTGAAGAGAGTGTTTACTATGAAAAGATCATATGCCGTTCCAAAATATCGAATGACTTTTCCCTCTTTATTTCTATCCCAAAACCATGTCCTCCATGAACATTAGCATACCCTGAAGTATCTTTTCCCACATGTCCATTAAGACCTCCATCTATGCAAATCATCTTTCTTTGTGGGATTCCTTGTAAATCTTATTCAGATCCTCCCATAAAGCTTGTTAATCCTTTCATCTAAACTAATTTGTGGTCCTTAACTGAGATAATATTCTGACTTTCTCCTCAAGCACCAATTTTAGCAAAATAATCCGATCCCCGAATCTTTGCACCTCAACAACAAAATCCTTCAAATCCTTATGAACAACCACTCAAACACCGTTTTTGCCCTTATCTTTACATGAATTCCAAAGTTTAAAGCTTGTACTCTCTATCTCCCTTGCTTTCTCTCCAACCCATTTAGTCTCTTGAAGACATAGTATATGTAGAAATAGTTAGTAGTGTTATTATCTCTTTATGGAGTTTGTTGTTATTTCTTTATTTTCTATAGACCTCTCTGTAATTTACCCTTAAGGTCTCTCCCTATATAAGAGAGCCTAGGGTTTTCTGAATAAAGAACGAAGTCTCTTTTCCCAACATGGTATCAGAGCCACCCTAGGGCTCTCCTACCTCCCGCCGCCCCTTCCCCACCCGCCTCCCTCTTCTCGGAACCGTCGCTCTACCGCCGCTTCTCTCTCTCCAGCGACAGCCCTCAATCGCCGCCACCTTCTCCTTCTCTCTCTCGCCGCGGTAATAGCCCCTGCCAGCCACCGAAGGGGATCCCAGCCCCCAGCGGCCTCCGCCAATAGGCGGCATCTCCATCTGCTGCCCGCGCACGGCCTCCGGGTGCGTGAACAACAACACGCACACGGTCTTCTAGCGGCTCCTAGCCGCTGAAAGGGCTGTCAGCCTCTTGTTAGGCGTGCCCTAGTTTCTTCCACATCCATTCTATGGATTTGAGTGCGTAACGTCTACATACGCACTCAAATCCGATGCAGTTTTTGTAGACATCCAGCATCACGTCTACATATCCTAGTTCTTCTCCAAGCGGCAGTATGTCAGAATCAAAAATTGATGTGCCCTCCACCGGCGCATTCAAAGGTCCTACGCCAATAGTCAAGATGGACGGGTCTAACTATGAGCTCTGGGCGATGCAGTTCATGAGCCTTATGAAGTCAAATGATAAGAAATATATTCTTACCGAGGATGAGCCCGCAGAGAAGACTGGGATCTATGCCTCATGGGAGGCTGATGATTCCTATGCAAAGGTCTGGTTGTCCGGCACCTTAACGACGGAGATTGCCAACGACGTCCTCCATCAGCCCACTGCTAAGGCAATGTGGGAAATTCTTGCCGCCACATATTCGCAAGTGCGAAATGAGACGAAGATGTTGCAGCTTCAACACGACATATTCACAATGAAGCAGAGCGGCAGACCTCTCCATTCTCTTTATAAATCCCTAAGAGGGATGTTCGAGAAGTTATACAGTATCATCCCTCTGACTGCAACTCCTGAGCAGCAGAAGGCGTTTCGAAACGCCACCATGGTTGGTGTTCTACTTGCGGCCCTTGACCCAGAGTACGATGCAGCTCGATCTCAGATTCTCGCTGATGTAGTTATTCCTCCAGTCGAGGATGTTTACAGACGGCTTAGCCGCATTCCAGTCTCCTCCAGCTCTTCTACTCCACCTCCTTCAGCGATGGCAGTCTCGCGTGGGAGAGGTGGACCACCATCTGACCGTGGTCGTGGACGTGGCCGTGGACCCCAGGGGAGGGGTGGTCGCTTTAGTCAGACATGCTCCTATTGTCATCGCACAGGACACTCGGAGGAGACATGCTATTCGAAGCATGGATTTCCAGCATCAGCACGTATTGCAGAGCACTCTCAGTCTCCACTGACTTCTACTACAGATAGTCGATTTGACGAACTTGTGGCCCGTCTCCGAGAGATTATGCCACATGCTTCTGGTGATTGATCTGGTGGTTCCTCAGATATTGCTGCCACTGCCTCTACCAGTTCTTCCGCAGCCGCAAGCTCCTCAGGTAGATCTACTACATCTCATGATATATCTGACTGGATTATTGATTCTGGAGCCACACATCATCTCTGCCGAGATAGAGGTAGATTACAGGCCTACAGGGACATTCCTCCCGGACGTTCAGTGCAGATAGCATATGGTACCCATTCGCCCCTTATTAGACAGGGGGAGATTTTCCTGTCCTCCACTTTGCAATTACAGAATGTTCTGCATGCTCCTGAGTTCTCAATGAATTTGCTATCTATTAGTCAGATTACGAAGGATTTGAATTGTCGTGCCATATTTGACCCGTCTTCTCTCATTTTTCAGGACATACTCACGGGCAAGGTGATTGGCTGTGGCTCTGAGCAAAATGGTTTATATCGGCTGGTCCGGGATTCATATGCTGGTGTCTCCTCTCATTCTGCTGGACCAGTCTCTCCGTACATTTGGCACCTCCGATTTGGTCACCTTCCACTTCAGAAAATGCGCCATCTTCTGCCTCAGATCTCTCCTAGTTCTTTGTTTCAATGTGAAGCGTGTCAGTTGGGAAAGCATCACAGGTCGAGCTTCCCACGTCGTCTGAGTCGGAGCAGTAGCTCCCCTTTTGAGTTGTTACATATAGATATATGGGGTCCAAGTCGTGTTCCCGATCATCAGGGACACAGGTTTTATCTTGTGGTAGTGGATGATTTCTCTCGTGTGTCATGGGTCTTTCTTTTGAAAAATAAATCTGAAGCAGGAAATGTGATCAAAAACTTGATTAATGAAGTGTTCAATGTCTTTTCTGCAAATGTCAAACATGTTCGGACCGATAATGCCCTTGAATTTTGTACACGCTTACTTTCACAATTCCTGTCATCAAAGGGCATTATTCACCAAACCACTTGTGCATATACCTCACAACAAAATGGTGTCGCGGAAAGGAAGCATCGCCATCTCTTAGATATTACTCGTACATTGTTGATTCAGAGTTGTGCCCCTATTTCTTTCTGGGGCGATGCTGTTCTTACTGCTTGTTATCTGGTCAACCGAATGCCATCCTCAGTCCTTGGTGAAAAGATACCTATGTCCATTATTTTTCCAGATAAGGAGTTATTCTCACTAACTCCACGTGTCTTTGGTACTATTGCTTTTGTGCATCGTCTATCTCCCGGACTTAACAAACTCTCTCCTAGAGCAGTCAAGTGCGTCTTTGTTGGTTATTCCAGAACTCAGAAGGGCAACCGGTGTTATGATCCCACAACTAAGAGATACTTTGTGAGTGCCGATGTCACTTTCTTTGAGTCTGTCATGTATTTCTCTCCTGCAGGTGACAGAATGGTACCATCCACTACCACTGATGATATCTATGTTCCTCCACCACCTACATTGAGTACACCTGAGTCTTCCCCTGTGTCTGTCTCCACGCCAGCACCACCTCCACCACCCCCACCACCTCCTCCACCTCTACCCAATCCACGACCTATCATATCACCGTTACCAAAATTCTATACGCGCCGGTCGGGTCCTGCTCAGACCACACAGCAGCCGATCATCCCGCCTCAGGTATGTTCAGATGGCATTACTACTGACGGGTCAGGTTTGATACATGTGCAGGATCCTTCAGTACATGCAGACACTAGCCCATCTCGTACAGCAGATGATGATCTTGATGTTCCGATTGCTATTCGGAAACAGAAGCGGCAATGTGCCGCTTATCCGTTTGCTTCACAGGTTTCTTTTCACCGTCTCACAGGTGATTTTCAGAGATTTGCCACAGCTTTGTCTTCCGTGGATATACCACGGACATACCAGGAAGCTTTGCAGAATGAATGCTGGCGATTAGCAATGGAGGAAGAAATGAGGGCCCTACAGTCTCGTGGCACATGGTCTTTGGTCCCTGCACCTTCTGATGCATCCGTTGTGAGCTGCAAATGGGTCTTTACAGTCAAATACCATGCAGATGGAATCTTGGATAGGTACAAAGCACGCTTGGTCGCTCGTGGGTTTACGCAAACCTACGGTGTGGATTACATGGATACATTCTCTCCAGTGGCGAGACATTCTACCCTTCGTATTCTCTTATCTGTTGCTGTGGTCCGTGATTGGAGTATATCTCAACTAGATGTCAAGAATGCATTTCTGTATGGAGACTTGCAGGAGGAAGTCTACATGCAGCAGCCACCTGGGTTTACTGCTGAGGGGGAGAAGCATATGGTCTGTAGACTTCACAAAGCGATATATGGCCTCAAATAGAGCCCCAGAGCATGGTTCCAGAAGTTGTCCAACCTGATTGAGCAACAAGGATTCAAGAGGTCAAATGCCGATCACTCATTGTTTGTCCAGAAGTCATCGGCAGGTACGGTTGTTATTATGGTCTATGTGGATGATATTCTTGTTACAGGAGATGATGCACAGGGCATAGAAAAGGCGAAGGCATTCCTTGGCCGTCAGTTTGTTACAAAAGATCTTGGGACCCTGAGATACTTTCTGGGGTTAGAATTTGCAAGGAATGCACAGGGTTTGGTAATGACCCAACGGAAGTATATTACAGACTTCCTGACTGAGACTGGCATGGATGGTTGCAAACCATCAAGTATTCCTATGGATCCCAGTGTGAGGCTGTATGATGGTGATACTGATGAAGTAGATAAGAGGAGATATAGAGAGATGGTGGGCAAACTCCTCTACATCACCATAACTCGCCCAGACATTCAATTTGCAGTTAGCAGGGTGAGTCAATTTATGGAGCAGCCAAGACAGGTTCACATGGATGCTATACACATGATACTGAGGTATCTAAAGTCTTCTCCAGGTTCAGGGCTGCTATTCAGAAAGGGCACGGACTTATCTGTCTCAGCATGTGCAGATGCAGATTATGCAGGATGTCTTAAGGACCGAAAATCAACCTCAGGGTTTGCAGTGTTTGTTGGAGGCTCTTTGGTTTCTTGGAAAAGCAAGAAACAAACTGTTGTGGCAAGGTCCAGTGCCGAATCCGAGTATAGGGCCATGGCTCAAGCCAGTACGGAAATGATGTGGGTTCGCTCAGTACTAGAAGATCTACATGTAGCGGTACCTCTACCTATGAAGCTTCAGTGTGACAATCAGGCAGCATTGTTCATTGCCAACAATCCAGCTTTTCATGAAAGGATCAAGCATATTGAAGTTGACTGCCATTATACTAGGGACTTGATCCAGAGAGGATTGATATCTACTGCACATGTGAGCTCAGGAGATCAGACTGCAGATGTATTTACCAAGCCACTGCTCAGAGGATCATTTCAGAGATGTTCGTCCAAGCTGAGCATGATAGATATCTATGCTCCACCTTGAGGGGGAGTGTAGAAATAGTTAGTAGTGTTATTATCTCTTTATGGAGTTTGTTGTTATTTCTTTATTTTCTATAGACCTCTCTGTAATTTACCCTTAAGGTCTCTCCCTATATAAGAGAGCCTAGGGTTTTCTGAATAAAGAACGAAGTCTCTTTTCCCAACAGTATATGAATCTTCATTCTTTCCATCATATCTACTATCTCCATCAATTTTCTAGTTAAAGTGCCAATATTCCAACTACCAATCCGCAACTTCCTTTGCACTCTCTTTTGGACTAACTTCTTTACTCGCATGCGTCCATTATGCAAGAACCCTTGCAAATTTTGGATTGCATGCTGGCGGTGATGCGACGGTACTAGCTTATTTACCTGCATGTGTTGCAGTAACCCTTGCAAATTTTGAACTATATCCATGATGCGATGTAGCGGCCTTTGCCAATTTTTCATTGCATTAGGGTGATGCAACACACCACAAGTAGGGAATGCCCCAACGAAATCTATATGTTTGCTTAAATCCATGTTGAAAAGATCCGACTGTCATGATGCAACTTCCTAAATAGTATTTTTAAAAAACACTATTTAGGAGGTTGTCTCCGACTGTTTTACGTTGGTTGTCGGTTACCTGACACAACCCTCTTCATTTACTCGGGTTTGGGACCATCCATGGCTGAGTTAAATTATGAAACCGAAATAAGAAGGGATTTTTAGATTAGTGCCATTCCGAGTGTATGCAAATACACTATCTCCTATCTTTTTTGTGATAACACTTGTGCCCCTACCTTATTGCACCTTTGACAATTATGCCTTTCCGTTAGTTCAACCGTCAAGTGGTTAAACCAAACCATTGTTTGATTAAACTAATGTTTGGTTAAGAAGGATTTTTATTAAATATAAGCCTCTACACTTTTGATCGCATGCCCCACCATCCACCCCTCCATCTTCACAATTACCACCCTCTTCCTCCTCTTCATCATAGCTCCAACATGACCCAATTCCTTGGTTCATCATTGTCAAGAGAGTCCCCGATTCCGTAGTATCTTCATCATTTTTGTGAGAAATCAATGGTGAACCAACACCCACCATCTAGCTATTTATAGAAACCATCATCAACCTTGTTTCTTATCTCTTGCAAACCTCTGGATCCTTCCAAATTATTGTCTCTGCCGTCTCCTACCCCTCTTATATACTCCTAAAGAACTCCGGTCGTTTATAATACGACATCCAAATTATGAATCCCCAAATCTAAATCACTTTTAATAGCAAATGGACATAGAATCCATTCAAACCAATGTGTGGTTCTTGTTCTTCCCACCCTTCTTCGACGTCGTGAGGGCGCCACTGCTTCCGCCGAGTGTCAAGGGGCTCGTGGAGTCTAGCCGTATCGTTGTGCTCAACCCCATCTTGCAAAGGATGATCATGTTCTAGGGAAGTGGCATCGACGTGGACAACCATGATGCACTTGACATAGTGCTGAGGGAAGTCATGGCGATGTTGGTGACGGAAGATCGCCAGTGTCGAAAGCTTCGACCATGGCGATGAAGACGAGATGCAACCTATGGGAAGAGGAGCGTGCAATGTACTTGGAGGAATTCGAGAAAGGAGAAGGGTTGAGGGAGATACCGTGAGGGCATAGATACCAGGGGACTATGTTTACAAGTCATTGGAAATGAACAAGTTGTGTCCTATTTGTAGGCACCATATGTTAAAGGAGGAAGGCACTGCCAAGAAGGTCGATGGGGATGGACATGCATAGGAAGAGGGATGGGGTTGAGACGGTAGATTTGGGTGAGGATTGGGCTTGGCGGTGAATCTTGCCAGGAAGGTGAACAATGCGATTTGGAAAAATATGAGAGGTAGGAGCAGAACGAGGAGAGGTTGGTGTTCCAGAGTAGAAAGGTCTATTTTTTTAATGTGACCTTTTTGTGTTTTAACACTAGAAAGTTTCAAGATAAATTTAATTTATTTTTTTTGTTTTCATGTTTTGGTTTTGGAAGGGATAGATTATTGTACAAAAGATGTATATTTGCAAAGTTTATGTAGATAAAGTTTCTAGATCAGATTCTTTTTATTTTTGTACGTTTTTGAAAAAGATATATATTCCTTGCAATTGTCGTAGTTTCCGTCATTCTCCTTGCAAATTGGAGCAGTGATGCAAAAGTTGATATTCATTATTCAGTTGGAGGGGTCACCGAATAAAGATTCAAGTATAATATGTATTCAGATGACTATTCAGAATTATGGAATTATATATATTAATTATTTTAAATATAAAAATTGCTATCAATGCATATATCCTATATATTTATACATATATGGTCATTAATTAACAATAACCTAAGATAAAATTACCTATTAACAAGTATATATATGGAGCTTTGACATTTGTGGTGATACTAGGATAAAACCCTTTAGAATTGAAAAAATATTTTAAATAGTACAAGCAATCAACTTATAGTCAGCCAAATGTCTGAATATTCGGACCAATTGGGAGAATTGTGATCGAATAGGCCTATTCTATTCGGTCACCCTACTACACCGCTTATTTGGTCCAAATATGCCGTCCATTCGGTTGACTATTTGCAACAATTGGTAGGAGCTACGAGGAACATAATTTGATTGTGGCTAACGGTAACAATATCGAATTTCCATTTCATTTCTTTGTGAATTCTTCAACCCAATGGATTTAGTTATAAATGCCTAGGGACGGTGCAGAGGAGAGAGCTAGGGCAAGGTGAGGTATGCGAGGGACAAAGGGAGCTGGGGGCGTTGCGGAGTAGGATCAAGGATGGGTTGGAGGTGGGCATCATGGAGGAGGCCTCTACAGACTGGTGCCATCTCCTTATATTGGTTCCTCTTTTCTTAGCACTGGATCTGTTTCTCCCTACACGTGGCATCTTCGATTTGGTCATCTTCCTTTGCAAAAGTTGTGCCATGTTTTTCCTCAGATCTTCCCTTGCTTTACGTTTTAGTGCGAGGTCTGCCAGCTTGGGAAGCATCATAGGTGCACAGTCCAGAGTCGTCAGGGTCAAAGTAGTCATCGTCTTTTTGAATTAATTCGTTTGGATATATGGGGTCCCAGTCATGTCCCCGATCTGCAGAGACACATGTTTTATCTTGTAGCTGTTGATAAGTTCTTTAGATTGTCATGGTGTTTCTTCTTAAGAACAAGTCTGATGCTGGTTCTGTTATTCTGACTTTTATTATGCAATAAGGAATGTGTTTTTGGCTAATATCAAGTGTATATGTTCTGATAATGCGCTTGAATTCTGCAGCACACAACTTTCTCAATTCCTTAGATTTTATGGCATTGTACGTAAGACATCTTGTGCGTATATTTCTCAACTAAATGGAGTGGCTGAAAGGAAACATTACCATTTTTTGGACGTCACCATGACTTTATTGATTTAAAGTCATGGTCCACACCTACTGGGGGGATGCGGTCCTCACTGCGTGTTATTTAGAGTCATGCTCCACACCTACTGGGGGGATGCGATCCACACCACGAAGGTACTATGTTAGTGCAGATGTCACCTTTGAATCCATTATGTATTTCTCTCCTACATGTGACAAGTTCGTTCCTTCAGAAATGGAGAGGAGGTTTATATGCCTTTATCTCCGGTCTCACCTACTCCAGGTGACCATATGATACCATCACCTCCTCCCCCACCACCACCTCCACCTCCACCTCCACCACCACCTCCTACCACACCTACTTTCTTTCTACAGGTTAACCAGCGCCGGCCTCGTCACATGTGCCTCCTCCATCATCCAGCACGTCCAAGGTATGTTCAGAGCATTTGAGTCCCACTAATGGCAATGGTGATTTGAGTGTGCATATTGAGGTGCATGACGACATGGATGATACTCCATCTGAGGATAGTGTAGATTTGGACGTGCCTATTGCTCTACGTAGGAAAAGGCGTGCATGCACGATGCATCCTCTTTCTTCTCATCTTTCCTTGGCAAGATTGTCTAAGAATTTTCAGAGGGTTGTTGGTGCTTAATCAATTGTGCAGATACCACGGTCATATCAAGAAGCTATGCATAGTGATCTGTGACGACTTGCTATGAAAGAAGAGATGGCCGCTTTACAGTCTCGTGGTACGTGGAGTGTAGTCTCCGCTCCCCCAGGTGCTTTTATTGTTGGCAGTAAATCAATGTTTATGGTTATACATCGTGCAGATGGTTCCGTGGATAGGTACAAGGTCGGCTGGTTGCTCGTGGGTTTACCCAAACTTTTAGGGTGGATTATCAAGACACTTTTTCTCCGGTTACATGCCATTCTACTTTGTGTATTCTTATTGTTGTTGCTACGGTACGAGATTGGCCATCTTTTCAATTAGATGTCAAGAATGCCTTGTTGTATGGCGATTTGCAGGAGGAGATCTATATGCAACAACCACCAGGGTTTATCGCTGAGGGGGAGTCCAGTATGGTGTGTAATCTCTACAAGGCCGTATATGGCCTTAAGCAGAGTCCACGAGCTTGGTTCCAGAAGCTATCGAAGTTGATTGAACAACAAGGTTTTGTTAGATCTACTGCCGATCATTCTCTATTTGTTAAGAGGAATCAGAAACGTATGGTTGCTATTTTGGTTAATGTGGATGATATTATCGTTACAGGGATTGATAGCCGTGGTATTCATGCAGCTAAGGACTTTCTTAGCCAACAATTTGTGATCAAGGATGTCGGCATGCTGCGATATTTCCTCCATTTAGAATTTGCGAGAAATAATCAAGGAATGGTAATGATGCAAAGGAAATATGTCCTTGATCTCCTATCTGAGACGGGTATGACATGATGTAGACCTGCTACTACTCACATGGATCCCAATGCCATGTTATATGATGATGACACTGAAGAGGTGGATAAGAAACAATACAGAGAGTTGGTTGGGAAGCTATTATATATCATTATTATCGGACTTGATATATAGTTTGCTATCAGCAGGTTCAACCAATTTATGAAGCCGTCGAGACAGACAAACATGAATGGAATCAACATGATCTTGAGGTATCTCAAGTTTTCTCCAGGTGCAGGGCTTCTATTCAGGAGAGATGCTTCTCTCGTTGTTTCAGGATGTGCGGATGCAGACTATGCAGGGTGTCCCACGGACAGTAAGCCTACTTCAGGCTTTACTGTGTTTGTGGGCAGCTCATTGGTTTCATGGAAAAGCAAGAAATAGACGGTTGTGGCAAAATCCAATGCTGAATCAGAATATGGGGCCATGGCCCAAGGAAGTACATAGATATTGTGGGTTAAGTCCGTTCTGACTGACCTAACTGTTGATGTGCCCCTTCCTATGCACCTTAAATGTAATAATCAAACAACGCTATTCATAACAAGTTATCCAACTTTCCATGAATGAACAAAGCATGTTGAGGTTGACTGCCACTATCCGGTGATTTGATTCAGAAGGGGTTCATATTCACTTCTCATGTTTCTTCAAGCGATCAGATTGTCGATGTGTTCACCAAAGCACTTGCCAAGGGGCCTTTTCATCGTTGCTGTTCCAAGCTGAGCATGATAGACATATATGCTCCAGCTTGAGGGGGAGTGTTGAAATAATTATATCTCTTTATATTTTTATTTTACAATTTGCTTTTTCTTCGGCCCCTTTTTGTAATTTTCCCTTAGAGCTTTTCTCTTATATAAGCGAGCTCTAGGGCTACGGTGAAATACAACTTTTCATTTCACACATTTCCACAAGATACATAAGCTTTCCATAAGCTTCCATACATCTTGTGGTCTTTAAATAACCATCGTCATTGCTAGAATGGCCTGAAAATCTCTGGTTGGATTGATGTTAGCTTACAACCAAGTAACCATGCATCCTCAATAATATCAAGATTGTATTTTCATTGAAAAAGAAGTCCTAGAACGACAAGCCAGTATAATACCTAAAAAGACCTTACGTAGGAAAGCCTTGGTCTCTAGGATTCTTACCCCTATCATCACTAGTGATAACCATATAAACAACATAAACAAAGGGAATATTATTACCTCGACTTGTCGTCTAACAAATGCAGAGTAATCAGAGGATGTTCTGTGAAAAATAAGAGAGTTGATTTCAATAGTAAGCCTATCAAACCATGCTCCAGGACTCTGCTTTAGGCTATAGATAGTCTTGCGGAGTCTGCAAGCACAATCTCCCTCAATGGTTTAACCTGACGGTTTGAGATATATAAACCTCTTCTTGAAGATCTCCACAAAGCAAAGCATTTTTCACACCAAGCTAGTGGACTAGTCAATCTTTGTTAATGAGTGACAAGATAACATGAATAAAACCCATTCTAGTAATAGGGAAAATTGTCTCAAAGTAGTTGAACCCATATTTTTAAATGAAGACTTTGGACACTTGACCTTCAATTTTCCCAATGAGCCATCATGAATATATGTTGTCATAAAGACTAATCTACAAACAATCAGAGTGACACTTGTAGGAAAGATACCTGATCCCAAATGCTTCTGGAAGTAAGAGTATCCATCTCCATGTATCTTGCATATTGGTGTGGTGATCTCTTGGATCAAGATTGCCAATGATCTTTTGTAAACTATTTGTCACCTCTAGATAAACTCTCGGTTGTAATGAAATGCAACATTGGTTATAGGTATATCGTCGAACATGCTTTTTCTCAAGACAATGGGAATCTCAATGGAGAGAGAGTGGCCATTCGTAGTTGCATCAGGTGAGGGATCATATGGGTCTTGGCCTTCAACCTTCAAATCGAGCATGATAGTTGATAGATAAAGGACCATTTCGGTTGCTTGTTTGTGTCTCCTTTGGTAAATATGGAGTAGAGGAGAGAACTCCAAAAGGGCATCCTCCATAATAAAGAATTTGTTCTCCAAAAAAATCTAACATTAGCGGAGGCAATATAACAATGGTCTATTAGGTCATAGAATCTATATAAATGGGTTCTAGAATTCTCCGAGAAGACACATTTGATTGCACAATGAGAAAGCTTATCTTTGGCATTAAAGTTATGAAGAAAACTAGTGCAACTGAAAATACACATTGGTTTATCTTTGGGATAAAGTAGTGAGAATTTAGTAAACTAGTAATACCTCGCAGAATAGAGGAGGGAACCCATTTAATAAAATAAGTTGTAATGACAATTATGACATCATCCTAGAAGTTTTTTGGGATCGTCATCTGAGTAAGGAAAATACGAGCCATGCTAAGAAGAGGACACTTCCTTTTTGCAATACTATTTTGTTGTGAGGTGCAGATGCATGATCTAACTGTTTGATGTATAGTTATACATGATTCAAAGAAATTGTCAAGATCTTTCTACATAAACTCAAGAGCATTATCAGATAATGCTGGTAGAAAAAGAAGTCTTGTTCTTTACAAAGGTCTTGAGAGCATGGTTTATCTCTTGTTATTCCTTTATAAGGCAGATTCATGAAGTTTGACTATAGTTATCAACAAACATTAAAGTATATATGACTTGATGTAGTGTATATTGGAGAAGGATCACGAACATCATAGCAACCAAGATAAGACATAAACGATCTTCATGGCTCAATTCTTCTAGCGAAGGATGCCTTATTTTCTGTCACGAACTGGCAAGCCTCACATTCAAATAGCTTCATGGAGCATTTTCACAGGTTACATCTGAGAGAGGACACGAGCGGAAGGATGCTAAAGGCGTAGATGTTAGAGATAAGGATTGACACGCCTCACAATCAAATAGCTTTATTGAGCATTTTCACAGCAAACATGAAGTTATCAGAGATATCTTTTTTTTTGAAGAAAAAGAGGGTAGTATCCCAAGATGGGACCCACCTCAAAATTATATTAACATCGAAGAAAACGTGTTACAAGGCGTTACAAGCTCCAAGATGCGCACACCGCCTTATAGTGGTCAATTACATTCTCAGTATAACAGAATTGCCCCCCCAAACTAGCCTCGTTTCTCGCACACCAAATCACCTAAAGAATGAGAAATGGTAGCTTACAATCCTCGTGCCAAACCGTATATGGATATGAAAGCACGTATAAAACTGTCGCACCCCACGCCATCAATCTATGAGATGTTCAATTTGCACCAGATCTAGGAAAGACACATGAAGAATAGGTGGTTCTCATCTTCCTCCATCACCCCGCATTAGATGCAACATTCATCCTCCACCCCCAGCATCTGCCTCTGATATGCCTGCATGAATAGTCTCCCCAGCCGAAGGAGCCAAAGAAAGCACCTTGCTTCTCCAAATCAGTCGGTTATCAGCAACAACCTCCAAATTCACCTCAGCCCCATCCTCCAAAAAATTGGTACGCCCTCCTTACGGAAACTCTCTCATCACCCCAGGGAAAATGATCTCCACCATCCGTCTGCCCCTCCTTCCTTGTCAAATCTTCCTACATCTCCAAAAATTCCTCAAACCTCTGATTCGACAAATCTGAAGAGAAAGTTGGTGACTATGACCCTTGCGACCAAATATATTGAACCTTCGCCTCTTTGGTGACCTCCAACTACACGAGACACGGAAAGCGATCACCTAAAGGCTTGTTCCCCGATCAATTATCAAGCCAAAAATGAAAGCCAGTTCCATCACCAAGAACCGGGCTCAGTTTCTTACTCAACTCAGTTTCTTACTCAACTCCAGAATCACACCTATTTTCCCTTTCCATAATGATGACGACAGCCGCCCTGGGGTAACCACCAACGATTGAGAGGCACCATATATCTTCCGCATCATCCTACATATCAGATCCTTTGATTTTCCCTTTATACGGACTACCCACTTTGCCATGAAAGCCTTGTTCATCTCTCCCACCCTAAGAACTCCCAACCCACCTTCTTTGCCTACATCACCTTGCCCCACTCTACTAAGTGCATCCCCTTCCTTGCCTGCCTCCCATTTGATAAAAAAATATCCTCATCAAAACCTCAATCCTCGTATGCACACTTGTAGAATCAGCCGCGTGGAGCAGATCGAAACGACCGAAAGAACATGCTTCAAGAGAACCAATTTCTTACCTCTCGACAACATCGTCGTCTTCCACCCCACCATCCTTCCCTCCAGCATCTCTAGCAAGGTCCTGCAGTCCCTAACCCTCAGTCTACCATCGACCAAAGGTAAAAAAAGGTAGGTGATCAGTAAGGTAGTCGTTGGACATTTGAAAATCATCGCCGCCCTCCGCATCTCCATCTCTCACAGCTCAAAAGGAACCACCATAGATTTACTGTAGTTAATATGGAGGTTGAAAAGATCCCCAAAGATGCCTAAGATCTACATCACCCGCTGCATCGACTTGTCACCGATCAAGGTTCAGAAAGTCGGTATGCGGGGTTCGTTCGGTCAGGGTAATAAAACGTCAAAGGAAGTCTCATCCTCGAGGCTCGAGTCAAGGTTATTAGGTGTCTTGTTTGGATTTCATATGGTTCTAAAATCTCAAAGGATTTTGAACTCATAAAAACCTCAAAGAGAAAACAATCCACATCCTTTCAATCATGTATATGATTACAAAAGACTTGTCTTAATGATTACTTGAGAAAAGCTGCAGGTATCATGCCTACATATCGGCTTCGGTCTTCCACGTCGCTTCTTCAACATCGTGTCGATGGCACAACATCTTGACTAATGAAATCTCCTTGTTGCGAAGCTTCTTTACAATGCCATCTAGTATCTACACTGACCTCTCCTCATATGTCAAGCCTGGCTCCACATCAATATTCTCGTAACTGATGACGTGTTGAGGGTCGGACACATACTTCCTCAAGTTGGATACATGAAATACATCGTGGATGCGTGAAAAGTGTGGAGGAGAGCTACTCGGTAAGTGCCACCTTCCCCACTCTAGCTAGAATCTTGAATGAATCAACATATCGTGGCGTCAACTTGCCATACACCAAATCTCTGTATTCTTTTCATGTGAGATACTCGCAAAAACACCTAATCTCCCACCTGAATTTATAGGAATTTCATTAGTATTAGATTAAGTTGAATCTCAATGAACCTTATATGTAATCTATATACCTATTTTAAAGGTGGGTTTTCACCTTAGATATTGCCACGTGGATGCCTCAATTGTGATTCCCCTCTTCCTCAAAACAGTGGGGTTTGCTGCTTAGCATCTGCCGCGTGCCTCTCTCCCTATCTCTCCTATACGTACATACGACCTCCTCGGATTTGTTCGCAGGTCTCTCCCTGTCTCTGTCTATCCCTCTTTACGTGTAAGACTCTGCGTGATGGTTATGCGAACCCTTCACCTGTCAATAAATTTTACTTTACATGTGTTCTCTGTTGCGTCTCTACATCTGTCGCAACTCTTTGTTTGCATGCGTATACAAAACCCTAAATGCTGCATATCAAATCAGCCGTCTATCCTCTATTTAGGTGCGTCTTCCGTGAAATCCGATAATATTGGTTCTTTGGTATGTTCTTCTCACGATCTTCCTTATATCAGTATGGCATGTTCGGTATAAGTTCATACATTTATTATAAGTTTATGCAATTAGTATGTTGATTGATCTGGAATTTTGTATCTATGCTTTCCATACTGTTAGACGAAAGGGAGTCTTTGTTATGATAATAAGAAAACCCTAGGCTCTCTTATATAGGGAGAGGCCGTAGGGGTAAATTACATGGATGTCTAAATAGAAACGATAAATATAAACAGAGTACATAAACATATAATAATAATAGAAACTAACTATCTCTACACTCCCCCTCAAGGTGGAGCATAGATGTCGATCATGCTCAGCTTGGATGAACATCTCTGGAAAGGTCCTCTGAGCAATGGCTTGGTGAATACATCGGCAGTCTGATTCCCTGAGCTAACATGGGCCGTGGATATGAATCCTCTCTGGATTAGGTCCCTGGTGTAATGGCAGTCAACTTCAATATGCTTGGTCCTCTCATGGAAGGCTGGATTGTTGGCAATGAACAACGCTGCCTGATTGTCACACTGAAGCTTCATAGGGAGAGATACGGCTACATGTAGATCTTCTAGTACTGAGCGAACCCACATCATCTCCGTACTGGCTTGAGCCATGGCCCTATACTCAGATTCAGCACTGGACCTGGCCACAACAGTTTGTTTCTTGCTTTTCCAAGAAACCAAGGAGCCGCCAACAAACACTGCAAACCCTGAGGTTGATTTTCGGTCCTTAGGACATCCTGCATAATCTGCATCTGCACATGCTGAGACAGATAAGTCCGTGCCCTTTCTAAATAGCAGCCCTGAACCTGGAGAAGTCTTTAGATACCTCAGTATCATGTGTATAGCATCCATGTGAACCTGTCTTGGCTGCTCCATAAACTGACTCACCCTGCTAACTGCAAACTGAATGTCTGGGCGAGTTATGGTGATGTAGAGGAGTTTTCCCACCATCTCTCTATATCTCCTCTTATCCACTTCATCAGTATCATCATCATATATCTTCATGCTGGGATCCATGGGAATGCTAGATGGTTTGCACCCATCCATACCAGTCTCAACTAGGAAGTCAGTAATGTACTTCCGTTGTGTCATCACCAGACCATGTGCATTCCTTGCAAATTCCAACCCCAGAAAATATCTCAGGGTTCCAAGATCCTTTGTCACAAACTGACGACCTAGGAATGCCTTTGCCTTTGCTATGCCCTGAGTATCATCTCCTGTGACAAGAATATCATCCACATAAACCATTATAACAACCGTACCTGCCGAGGATTTCTGGACAAATAGCGAATGGTCAGCATTGGACCTCTTAAATCCCTCGTGTTCAATTAGGTTGGACAGTTTCTGGAACCACGCTCGTGGACTCTGTTTAAGTCCATATATCGCCTTGTGAAGTCTACATACCATATGCTTCTCCCCCTCAGCAGTAAACCCAGGTGGCTGCTGCATGTAGACTTCCTCCTGTAAGTCCCCGTACAAAAAGGCATTCTTGACGTCTAGCTGATAAATGCTCCAGTCACGAACCACTGCAACAGACAGGAGGATACGGAGAGTCGAGTGTCTCGCAACTGGAGAGAATGTATCCATGTAGTCAACGCCATATGTCTGTGTAAATCCTCGGGCAACCAGGCGTGCTTTGTACCTATCCAATGTGCCATCCGCATGATATTTGGCTGTGAAGACCCATTTGCAGCTGACAACTGATGCATCCGGTGGTGCAGGGACCAAAGTCCATGTGCCACGGGACTGCAAGGCCTCCATTTCTTCTTCCATAGCTCGTTTCCAGCATTCACTCTGCAAGGCGTCCTGGTATGTCCGTGGTATGTCCACAGAAGACAAAGCTGTGGCAAACTGCTGGAAATCACCTGTGAGTCGATGAAAGGAAACCTGTGAAGCAAGTGGATAGGATGCACACTGTCGTCTCGGTTTCCGAATAGCAATCGGAACATCCAGATCACCATCTGCGTCCACCTGTAAGGAGTCATCCTGCATAGGTACCGAACCTGACCCGTCATTAGTAACATCATCTGAACATACCTGAGGCGTAGTGATTGGCTGAGGTGTCTTCTGAGCAGGACCTGACCGACGCGTATAGTGGTTAGGAAATGGTGGAACGATTCGCCGTGGACCGGGTGGAGGTGGAGGTGGTGGTGGTGGTGGTGCTGGCATAGGAATGGACACAGGAGATGAGTCAGGTAAATGACAAGTAGGTGGTGGTGGAACCAAAATATCATCAGCGGTGGTGGATGGTACCATTCTGTCCCCGGCTGGCGAGAAGAACATGACCGACTCGAAGAAGGTGACATCCGCACTAACAAAGTACCTGTTGGTAGTAGGATCATAACACCGGTATCCCTTCTGGGTCCTGGAATACCCAACAAAGACGCACTTGACTGCTCTTGGAGAGAGCTTGTCAAGTCCAGGAGACAGGCGATGAACAAACGCCACAGCACCAAAGACACGAGGTGGCAGTGAGAAGAGCTCTTTATCAGGAAAGATAAGAGAGATGGGTATCTTCTCTCCAAGGACAGAGGAGGGCATTCGATTGACCAGATAGCATGCAGTAAGAACAGCATCCCCCCAGAAGGAAATAGGAGCACAACTTTGAATCAATAAGGTACGAGTGATGTCCAAGAGATGGCGATGCTTTCTTTCCGCCACACCATTTTGTTGGGATGTATATGCACAGGTGGTTTGATGAATAATTCCCTTTGATGATAGAAATTGAGAAAGAGAACGTGTACAAAATTCCAGCGCATTATCCGTCCGAACATATTTGACTGAAGAAGAAAAAACATTCTGCACTTCATTAATCAAATTTTTAATAACATCTCCTGCTTCAGACTTATTCTTCAGTAGAAAGACCCAAGAGACACGAGAAAAATCATCTACGACCACAAGATAAAACCTGTGTCCCTGGTGATCGGGAACACGACTCGGACCCCATATATCTATATGTAACAACTCGAAAGGGGAGCTACTGCTCCGACTCTGACGACCTGGAAAGCTCGACCTGTGATGCTTTCCTAACTGACAGGTTTCACAACGAAACGACGAACTTGGCGAGATCTGAGGCAGAAGATGGCGCATTTTCTGGAGTGGAAGGTGACCAAAACGAAGGTGCCAAATGTAAGGTGAGACTGGACCAGCAGAGTGAGCGGAGATGCCAGCATAAGATTCCCGAACCAACCGATATAGACCGTTCTGCTCAGAGCCACAGCCAATCACCTTGCCCGTGAGTATATCCTGAAAAATGAGAGAAGACGGGTCAAATATTGCTCGACAATTCAAATCCTTTGTAATCTGACTAATAGACAACAAATTCAGTGAGAATTCAGGAGCATGTAAGACATTCTGTAGCTGCATAGCGGAGGTTAAGAAAACCTCCCCCTGACCAACAAGGGGCGAATAGGAACCATCTGCTATCTGCACTGAGCGACCTGGAGGAATAGCCCTGTAGGCCTGTAATCTACCTTTATCTCGACACAGATGATGTGTAGCTCCTGAATCTATAACCCAGTCAGATATATCATGTGAAGGAATGATCGCTGAAGATCTACCTGAGGAACTGGCAGCGGCGGAAGAACTGGCTGAGGCTGTGGCAGCAATATCAGATGAGCCACCAGATGAATCACCAGAAGACTGTGGCATAATATCACGGAGACGGGCCACAAGTTCGTCAAATCTATGATCTGCAGTAGACGGTAATGGAGACTGTGAATGCTCTGCAACCCGTGCCGATGCTGGGAACCCATGCTTTGAGTAGCATGTCTCCTCTGAGTGTCCAGGTCTGTGACAATATGAGCACGTCTGACTAGGTCGACCGCCTCTTCCCTGAGAGCCACGGCCACGTCCACGGCCACGCCAAGAGGATGGTCCACCTCTCCCACGCGAAGCTGCCATCGCAGATGGGGGTGGAGTAGAAGAGCTGGAGGAAACTGGGATACGGCTGAGCCTCCTGTATACATCCTCCACAGGAGGAATGACTGCATCTGCTAAGATTTGTGACCGTGCTGCGTCATACTCAGGATCTAGGGCAGCAAGTAAAACACCCACCATGGTGGCGTTCCGGAATGTCTTCTGCTGCTCAGGAGTAGCAGTCAGAGGGATGGTACTGTAGAGCTTCTCAAACATCCCTCTCAGGGATGTGTATAGAGAGTGGAGCGGTCTGCCGGCCTGCTTCATCGTAAAGATGTCATGCTGAAGCTGCAACATCTTTGTTTCATTTCGCACCTGCGAATATGTAGTAGCAAGAATGTCCCACATCGCCTTAGCAGTGGGCTGATGGAGGACATCATTAGCTATCTCCATCGTCAGCGTACCCGATAACCAAACCTTTGCATAAGCATCATCAGCCTCCCATGAGGCGTAGACCCCTGTCTTCTCCGCAGGCTCATCCTCGGTAAGAATGTGTTTCTTACCGTTTGATTTCATGAGGCTCATGAATTGCATGGCCCATAACTCATAGTTAGACCCGTCCATCTTCACTATCGGCGCCGGACCTTTGAATGCGCCGGTGGAGGGCAAATCGACTTTCGATTCTGACATACTGCTGCCGGAAGAAGACAAAGGGAGAATAGACAATGTGATGAATGTCTACACTCACTGCATCGGATTTGAGTGCGTGTGTAGACCTTTACGCACTCAAATCCATAAAGCCGAGGGAGAAAGGTCTAGGGCACGCTTCCAAGGAAGCAAAATAGCCCTTGAACGGCCTCGAGAACGACGCCTAAGTGCTGATGAAGTCCACGGTACCCCTACGGCGGCTGATGGAGTTGCCGCTGGGGCTCGAGATGTGGCAGGGGGTGCCGCTAGATGGCCTGGCTGGCGCTGGGAAGGCTCCGGCGGTGCCGCAGGAGGGCTGGGGAGGCCGCAGGAGCGGCTGGCGGCGCCGCAGGAGCGGCTGGGAGGGCTGGCGGCGCCGCAGCAGCGGCTGGGAGGTGCTGGCGGTGCCGCAGGGGCGGCTGGCGGCGCCGCAGGAGCGGCTGGGAGGGCTGGCGGTGCCGCAGGGGCGGCTGGCGGCACCGCTTGGGAGGAGAGAAGGTGTGGGCGGCGGGTGGGGGGTTAGGGAAAGAGCCCTAGGGTGGCTCTGATACCATGTTAGACGAAAGGGAGTCTTTGTTATGATAATAAGAAAACCCTAGGCTCTCTTATATAGGGAGAGGCCGTAGGGGTAAATTACATGGATGTCTAAATAGAAACGATAAATATAAACAGAGTACATAAACATATAATAATAATAGAAACTAACTATCTCTACACATACCTCTGAATTCATCCTCCTTTCTTTGTTTCCGTTTTAATATGGTTTTGCAAGATAGATTAGGCTTTGGTGTTTGAGAGAGATTCATGTCCGTGGAATCACCATTTTTTATAGTTTGTTAGTGGTGTTGTTGATTCCACTTTTTACCATTTGTTAGTGTTGTTGTTTAAGTCGTATATGCAAATTGTAGTGGTTTGTTTTAACATACTACAGATTTGAACTTTGTAGGTTTCTCAACTATTACTATTTTTTAAGGTATGTATTTGATGTGGGTGTATCCTTATGTAAATACACATGTTTTTATTTTATTTTTATACTTTATCTTTATTTAATATGTTTGGTTGTGGGTGCGGAATATCAGAAGAAAGGGTTTGTATTATGACAACAATCATTTTGTAAACCAAAATAATATCACATGGTTGAGTTGATTTTATCTTCTCAGTTGAGTTGATTTTACAATTTATTTTTTGCAAACCAAAATAATATCACGTGGTTGATATTATGACAACAATCATTTTGTATTACTTTTTCTTGGGTATAATTGCAACTTATGTATCATCCTTCGATTTTTCATAGAAATGTAGACAGAAGATTTTTTATACATTTTCTAAAAGGTTTGACCGTTTTAAACATCTATTATGAAATATCGGGTCTGAATTATGATCCTTACATGATCTATTTGTCTTCTTGGTTGTATTTTGATCATTGATATTCTTCAATTTTATTTTGCGTGTATGTGTTTGTTAATGTGTTCCATCTATTTTTCTTATGTTTCATGGATAGTTGTTTATTTGCGGAAGTATATAACGATTTATTTTTCACCCGTTCTTTGTTTGAGAGGATGATTTCTGATTTTTTTTCATTGTATTTTTAATTTATGTCTAATGAAATAATTGTTTGCTAAATTTAAATGTGTTCATGAGCAATCAAAGGTAATTTCATCGGTTAATATGACAACTTACTATCAAATACTTTCATCTGTTTCTTCCATTTTGTTGTATTATAATAAACGAGCATGTTTAGAATGTACCCCTTTACTTCATAAGCAATCAATGGTCATTTCTTTGGTTAACATCACATCTTGCTATCAACTACTTTCATGTGTTTCTGCCATTGAGCTTCCCCGTTAAGTAGTATGCATCTTTAAATTTAAATGTGTTCGTGGGGAATCAATGGTAATATCATCAGTTAATATCACATCATACTATCAATTACCTTCATTTGTTTATGCAATTGAGTTATATTATAATAAACCTGGTTTAGACTGTACCTTTTTATTTATGTTGTTTCCACTCCTGCTGCAATTAATTGAGGTAATTCAATTTCCGCCACGAAGTGCGGGTATCCTCCTAGTTTGCTTAAAAGAAAAGGATCGAATTACCTGAAATTCCAAGTCTCTTCTTCGACGGTATGTATAACTGTTCTTACAACTCTGTGCCGTCAGAAGCTTCTGCGTCACTAGATCAACAACCCTCACAATCTTCTCTAAGACCCCGTTCGGATTGGGGGTTACCCCCCACTTTGGGTGGGTAAACTCCCAAAACCCTCATTTTTAACCCACTAGTGGGACCCACCCCCTTCCCATCAAAAAAATTATATATTATACCATCATATCATCTAAAAATCATAAAATACTCAACTTCTACCCAATATTCCAAACTTCAATACAATCACATCACAACAACCACCCACGTTTTCAAATTTCAATACAATCTTATCATAATAACTATCAACTTTTTCAAATTCCAATACAATCACATCACACAAACCCTCCCAACCCTTAACCCACCAACCAAACACACTAAAACAAAAACAGGTTATCCACCCCCGGATAACCCACCAACCAAACACACCCTAAGAGATCTACATAATAGAGAGTATGATCACCCACCTCACGCCAACTGAGAGGTGTGAGACATCTCCGCCCATGCCGATACCGGATTGATAACTGTTGTTATATGCGACAAGAGGCATATGGTCCTTCCACGACCCTTTCCACTCCAAAGTGTATGAGCGAAGTAAATTCTCAAGCGTCTGTATGGTGCGCTCACTTTGCCCGTCGGTCAGCGGATGGTTTGCAGAACTCATCTTCAACTCTGTATGTAGTGCTGACATGAACTGATGCCTACATTGTGAAGTAAATCTTGAGTCTTTGTCAGATACCACTTCGCGTGATATACCATGAAGTCTAATGATATTATGCAATATAGCTTGACCAATCTGGATGATGTATAAGTCATGCTGACATGTATGAAATGGGATGACTTGGTCAATTTGTCAGCAACAATCCAAATAGAATCATGGTCACCTAGTATCTTCGACAAATCAGTGACGAAATTCACAGAGGAGATAGTCTCCCACTTCCACTCGGGAATGGGGAGAGACTGTAATAGCCATGGTGATCTCCTGTGCTCAACCTTAATCATCTGACAGGTCATGCATCTGCTGACATGCTGAGCCACATCGCGCTTCATTCTGTCCCACCAGAAATGTCAACGCAGATAACGATACATCTTTGTGCTGTCCGGATGAATAGATAATCGTGAACTGTATGCCTCATCGATAATATCTCGGCGTAACTGCCCGTCGTTGGGCACAACGACCAGGCCTGCCTTCCATAAAATAGACTCCGCCACAATAAAATCATCAACCTCATCCTTGACAACATGCATGTATCTATCTCGAATCTATGGATCTGTCCTTTGGCCTTCGACAATGTGATACCACAACTTGCTGAATCGTAGAGGCACGACTGTGGATATGGATGCACTCTCTTGAGGATGCCAATCAGTCAGAGCTACAAGCATATCCTACATATATAGCAAGTTCGCCGTACCCTCTGCATGAGCTCTCCTGCTATGTGCATCTGTCACCGCATTTCCCTTACCAAGATGGTAAGCGATCGTACAATCATAATCCTTCAAAAGCTCGAGCCACCTTCGTTGTCTCATGTTCAACTCCTTCTGATCAAAGATATACTTTGTTGCTCTTGTAGTCTGTGAAAATCTCGAAATTTACCCCATATAAATAGCGACGTCTGATCTTCTAGACGAAGACAACTGCCACCAACTCCAAGTCATGGGTGGGTAATTCCGCTCATGCGATCTCAACTATCGTGATGCGTATGCAATCACATGGTCTCGTTGCATCAACATCGCTCATAGACCTTCACCTGAAGCATATGTGTATACTGCATAATCTTGCGTGCCTAATGGAAGTGGAAGTATGGGTGTTGTCTTCAGTCTCTCCTTCAGTGTCCTGAAGTCCTGCTCACATGAATCATCCCATATGAATGGAACTCCCTTTTGTGTCAATCGTGTCAAAGGAAGAATAAGACTGAAAATCCGCTGACAAAACGTCTATAATAGTCCGCTAATCCGAGGAAGCTTTGAATCTTAGTAATGATCTTGGACTGCTCACAAGACATGACTGCCTCAATCTTCATAGGATCAACTGCGATGCCTGCTCCAGAAATGACATGCTCAAGAAATGAGACCTAGGATAATCAGAACTCACACTTGCTTAACTTTGCATAGATCTTGTGCTCCCGCGACAATCTTTAGATCATTCACATTATCCCATTCATTCCGTGAATACATCAACACCATCTATTAATACCACTACAAACGTGTCAAATACGGATGGAAAACTCGGTTCATCATATCCATGAATGCTGCAGGTGCGTTGATGAGCCCAAACGACATCACCCCAAACTCGTAATGTTCATAGCGAGTTCTGAAAGCTGTCTTCAGAATATCGAGCTCTCGAATCCTCAGCCGATGATAACCAGAACGACGATTTATCTTTGGATACACCGAAGATCCCTGAGGCTGATCAAATAAACCATCGATGCGTGGCAAAGGATAACGGTTTTTTACCATTATCTTGTTCAACCGCCGTTAATCAATGCATACTCTCATGGATCCATCCTTCTTCCTGACAATTAGACATGGAGCACCCCAAGGTGAAGTGCTCGGCCTCACAAATCCCAAGTCAAGTAACTCCTGTAACTGTACCTTCAACTCTCTCAACTCAGTTGGTACCATGCGGTAAGGAGCCATCGAGATTGGTTGTGTCTGATAGTAATGTGCTCTCGAACTCGATCTCTTTCAGGAGGTAATCCTGGTAACTCATCGGGAAAAACATCTAGGTAGTGTGATACTACTATGATGTCCTGTACCATCGGCTCATGATCGGATGTCTCACTGATAAATGCTAGATGTGAATCACATCCTTGATCCACAAGTCTCTGAGCTCGCAATACTGAAATGTACTCCATTTTGGAATCATGTAGTGTACCCTCAAAAGTGAACTCATGCAAATCTGGAATTCTGAAGACAACTGTCTCCTAAAGCAATCAACAAGATCATGATGAGCTGATAACCAATCCATGCCTAGAATCAAGTCAAACTCATCAAGTTGTGGTAGTAGACAATCTATAATCATCTCGTGACCGTTAATCAATACTGGCAAGTGTCTGACTATCAATGAAATAATAAACAATTGACCACCTGGCTCTCAGACGTGGTAAGGAGGATATAAGGCCTAAAAAACTCTACCTAGTGACACTAGTAATCTCGAAGCAATGAAAGAATGCGTAGCTTCTGAATTAAACAAAGCGTGAAAAGATCGACATAAGACTGAGATCATACCTTTCACTACAGTAGCTGTTGAATGGGCCTGCTCCGCTGTCACCACGTGTAACTGACCCTGTCTAGCTGGTGCGGTACTGGAACCTGCCACACTCTGTGTCTATCTCTGCAGTCTCCTGAAGTTAGAGTTTCTGCTACGGAAACTCCCTGTACGATGTGCCTGTGGATGTAAAGGTTGCGGTTGTGGTCGATGCTCTACAGAAACCTGTGGACACTGAGATCGGTAATTTCCTCACTCATGGCATAAGCAACATCAGACTAATCGGGTAGATGGAGTGGTCATGTCTGTGTTCCGAATCGGTCTTGCTGGGGGTCTGTCTGCTCGATGCGACCCAGATGGTCGAGTAAAATCTGTGCCACGTCCGACAAGTGCTACTCCTAAGGTTCTCAATGGAGATGAGCGAGCACTGCCTGAGAATGACGAACCTGTAGGTCGGAACCGCTTGACTGACCTCTGCTGCTGAATTGGTCGACGTAGCGGCCCAAATGATCGCTGTGGTCCAGGTGCCGCTCCAGACGGGCTCCCAAAGCGTCTCTCTCTGATGTTTTCAAACTTCTCCTTTGCGTTAGTATCCTCGGAGATAGATGTGATGCGTAACCCTGCCAGCTTCTCCTGTACTTCGTCTCGTATCCCTCTGATGAACTTTTCCAGATTCTCATCTAGAAACGCGACAACTGCTGGAGTGTGTCGAGACGGCTCGGTGTATCGTACGAAGTACTCCATGGCTGTCATCCATCCCTGACGAAGCTTTGCGAAAAGTACGGTGCTGAGACTCCTTCCACTTTGCAAAAAAGAAGTGGGATCTGAATTTCGTCTCGAAGTCATCTCATGTAGGCTCGCGACCCAACTCAAATACTACTACCTCCCAACATCTCTTGGCGAAGTTTGTCAGTGAATACTCCATGAAAGATAGCCACGAGTCTTGTGGCACACTAGTCATTCTCAGAACCTTGACTTTCTGAGCCATTGTTCTACCACATCTGATGTTCTTGTGCCCTCGAACATGGGCACATTGGTCCGCTGATAGGATGTGAAAATCGACCGATAACTGTGAATGGTAGAGTACTCATGTGCATCCTCATCTGCAAAGTCAACAGGGTCCTGGTCCCTGTCATAGTCTCAATCCTCTGCTCAGGTCCCAACATCTCTTCATGTGGATCGTCAGAATGATGTTGCTCTACCACAACAGACTGGTGTTGGTCCTGTCGTGTTCCATCCTGAGATGGATGGTATGTGAAATCTGACAGCTCCTCAAATCTCATCTCCATGTCTGTATGTCTGTCTGTTGGTAATCTCCGTTTGTAGAGTTAGTATTTGGTCCTGCTAACCTTGTATAGCAGCCTGTTGCTGTTGAAGGTCAGTAAGAGCGATCATGATGCGCTTCAAAGGGTTAGTCATATCCTGTGCAGCTCTAGACGGCATGGCTGTGCATGGGAACCATTATTAAAATTTGTTGTTCGCAGATACTAGTATATATGCTTTTTCAGTTTTTCTCTTCTTGGGCTACAATATGGAAATTAATGAAATCGATGAAATCTGTGGTTATTAACTTTAAGGGTTCGTTTGGTTGCAGGGTTGGGGACTATTCACAGGGCTGTGTGAATAGTAAACTGTGAGGAGGGGGTACCCCTGTGAATAGTACCCAACCCTCCCCATCCCTGCCCAACCCTGCAACCAAACGAATCCTAAATGTCATATTTCCCTTCTTGGACTCATGACAAGTTGGAGGAATGTCGTTATTCGAGAACTTAATGTGATCGGAATCCTAATACTGCGAATGTGTATAGCGGGGTACCACGGCTCTGATACCAAACTGTGAACCCCCTTGGATCCAGATACCCGTTTACAACACATTCGTGGCATTACATTCGTAAAAGATCGCACAAGTTATATGAAAATACAGGGAATTTTTTTGCATTTCTACAATGACATTCACAATTCAAGTAACAACCACAGAACCAACAATAGAATATGCCCCCATATTTCCATTCATTAATTTCCTTATATAGAAACATGTACAAAAGAGGCTGATAGTTCATACATATATTTCCAAAAATATACAGAAGAGAAAGAAAATATTTTACATCATAAACCGAACAAAAACTGTGTAAAAGTAAATGTACCGTCTGGAACTGAAACCATAAAAAAAAGACATTTTAAGGTAATTGCAAAAGAATAAAGTAGTAAGGCATAAATTATTTAAAAATTTATAACTACTTGTTATTCTGAAGGGATGCCCCAAGTTTTACTCATTCTCTTTCATATACCATATCTTATATATTAGTTAATGACTCATATGTATTATTTCTCCATTGCCCATAGCTTTTATATATATATTAATATACTAGTTGATAGCCATTTGTATATAATATTTTCTTGTTAATTAGAGATCGTAAATATGGATTTTTGATAATGAGTTGATGAAGTGGTGATTGAATTGACTTGAAATTCCTTGATGATGAAAAAGATGAGATTCTAATCTGGTTCTCAATTCTATCTAACTTTTCAAGTCTAGTGGATAGTATGTGGTCTGTGTATGATCCTCACACTATGACTCTAAGGCGTGAAGAGTGCCTTAGGGCCTCTGTAGGCATGTGGTGTTATATAATGCATCCATCCTAACTAAATTCCCAATACGTCCACTAAGTTATAATGATTCTTCATCCAACTTAATTATAGTCAACTCTAACCAACTCAACTTATAATTGATTTAATCTCTTAGCCAAGATCCATTATACTTCATTACGAGTTCAACTTTAACTCCTCCAAATTCAATTGTAACTGATTCAAATGTGACCCTAGATGATTCGGATATAGACATAAATGATTCGGATGTAGCATCGCCAAGCCTGTTGGTGGAAAGTAACCAAAACTCAAGTGGTGAGGAAGTCAACTAAGAGACTCTTCTGTCTCGCCCTCTAAATGGATATGCGGTCCATTCGAAGGATATGTTTTCTCCAAAACTACGCCACTAAGACGGGTGAGAGAGACTCTATGGAAAAGTCTTTCTATAAACAGACACGACTAGTACGGGCAAACGAGCTAGTACAAAAAACTAAAATCGAGGATCCCCTGCATGGGTATCCTAAAACAGAGAGTCAACGGAAGAGGTCAAAAGTCAGGATCCCAATGAGGCGTAAAAACACTGCGAGCTCGCGTAAAAATCGTAAAAAGGAATAGAATCCTAGACTCGTGCACTTGGCGGCTGCTGCCCTAACTGTGCTTCCTTTTATCCGCTCAGTTGAGGGTCATCGCAACCTCGCCCAAACAGGTTTAAAGGTCACCATGACCGGCATTATTAATTGTCATTACCTAATCACCATCATCTTTCCTTCCTTGACTATTCAACTCATTTTTTTAATCTTTCCTATGGTTGGCTATTCAAATCTAGGTATTTTATCACAATTTATCACTAGTGATATATATGATAGTAGATTATACTTAAGAATTAATTGATTGGAGATTTTGCTAATGTTCTGCTAGGACAATTGTCTCTATGATGATAGAACACATATATTTTAATTAAAAGATACTTTACTCATAGTTCATAGACTCGAGTAACCACTACATTTTCTCTCTTTGAAATAAATATCCCAAACAATGTTACTTATGACATACTAACCTATGTTGACTGAAGCCATAAACACCATAATTTTTTATTTACAATATTTTGATTCTTTAACGCACTTTTACAATAAACTTGATATCATATGAATAACTGGAATAAACTTAGAGGGAAACTTTGTAGAGATGCGTATATAAACATATTCACTGCATCTGATCGTGTAATGTGGACATTTGACAAGGGTCTCCGTGAAAATCAATGTAAATATTACTCACTCATTTCCATTTTATTCTCAAGAACATGATGACTGCTCTCAAGCTGAAGTAGTGTTCTAAATTAAGTAATATAAAATAGCTTCCTATTTTTCATCAAATCTGACAGTGACTTTATCTACCCAGAAACCTGATCATATCATGACAATGCAGCTAACTCTCACATACAAACTAGGAGCTATCAATCTTCTCATTATTAAAATTATCAATTACCAGAACCAGAGCGTCAAAAAAAAAATACCAGAACCAATCGAATTGATGAAGTCATATTCTTTCCATCATTTTTTTTCAAAGTAATCTCCAACATGTCAATAAATATTCAATTTATGGATTAAACTAAGATTGCCAGATTAATTTGAAATTTCTATAAACTTTATAAACTTTCTGTAACAATAGTGGCACTACTTCATGTCCAGTCCATGATTGAAAAGGAAAACGATCATAGATTTGCATCTAACTTAACTGAAGAATAAGGTGAGAACTGGACAGACATGACCGAACCTGAACATTTTAACACTACAAACAACTAAAGAAGCTATTTGGACAGGTCTGTCAAGAGAAACTATGAGCCAAACAAAATTTAGTTTTGAATATGATAAAATGAGCAGTTGTCAGCTGGAAATATTATTATTATTATTTTACCTTTAACAAAAATTCCAGGAGGCCACCTGGGAAATACTCTCAACATATTACCCTTTACAAAATTTTCCAAAACCACTACTTAATCCAGTAACTTTTACAAATTTTCCAGGAGCCATTACTTCATCCATTTCTACCTACTCCCACCATATTACCACACAAAAGGACATCAATATATAGGATCTAATTGTATATAAACCCATGCATGGCAGCAAACGATAGGATTGGGGGATTGTACCTATGATCATCTAAGTTTAGAGGACCAAATTACATCAGAAGTTGTATTTCCAGCTGCTGAAAATTCTACCAATTTGCTGCTGCCTGTAGCAGCAAGTTGCTTTAGGAGAAGAAAGTTGCTAGAGCAACCAAGGCTTCCAACTGCTAGGTGTGACTGCAGTTCCAGGTGCTCCAATGCAACAACAGAGGCTTCTCAGTTGCGGGAGATTAACATTTGCAGAGAAGAAGGCTTCGGTTGGGAAATTGGGAAAGAAAGGAAAGGAAATTGGAGGAAAGAATAAGAAGAAGAAAAGAGAAGTTTCGTTGGAATCAACATAGAGAAAGGAAGGGGAAGGTTCCTGGAACCTTCCTCATTTCTTTCTTCTTTTTTACAAATGTTGACATCATCAATAATGATGTCACTGGTGACATCACTTTCCATGACATCATCTATGATGCCATAATTTTATAGTATATTAGTTTCTCTCCTTCTTTAATTGAACAATTGCAGTGTAATAGAAGTTTTAATTTAATTTAATTAAATTTTTTAAATCAAAAACTCTATTTATTTAACATACTTAAAGTTGACCGCATCTGTATCTCGAGCCTCGGATTTTGACGTCAATATCTCGATTTAATCATCTCTAAACGCCGATCAACATGAATATAATATTGATATACTTTAAATCGGGTTTGAATCCCAGATACGATTTTGATTTTTGATTATTTTTTGGGATTTTTACCCGGCAGACCTGTAATCTTTTGCAATTACCGCTACGACCTCTGAAACATCCTAATTCCTCTCTCGACCCCGTAAACTTGCTCCGTCTTACCCCACGAACCCTACCGTTAAATTGACATATCTAAAGTTAACTTTCTTGGGTTAAAAACGAGTTAATCTAACCAATCCACGATCAAACGGTTAGAATTAATCAAAAGAATAAAAAATAATGAAAGGCATCAAGGGAGAGGATGCTCCACGGAGGTGCTGGAGCGGGAGGAGGGAGGCTTCGTGCAAGGGAAGGCCCACACATGGGAGCCGACCTAAGAGGGGGCTTCTTGCAGGGGAAGCCCGCGCAGGGGACGCGACGGGGGTGGTGGGTGGGCTTCGTGCCCACGCGTTGAGGGGGGGGTGGGCTTCGTGCACGCGCGGGGGCAGGAGGGGCTTCGTGCCCGCGCAGGGGAGGCGACGGGGGGTGGGCTTCGTGCCCGTGCGGGGGCAGGAGGGGCTTCGTGCCCGCGCAGGGGAAGCGACGGGGGGTGGGCTTCGTGCCCGCGCAGGGGAGGCGACAGGGGGTTGGGCTTCGTGCCCGCGCGGGGGTAGGAGGGGTTTCGTGCCCGCGCAGGGGAGGCGACGGGGGTGGTGGGTGGGCTTCGTGCCCCCGCACAGGGGAGGTAGCACTGGGAGGGGGAGCTTCGAGCAGGGGAGGGTCGGTGGGCGTTGCTTCGAGTGGCGGGGACTTCCAGTAGTGGCGGGAGGTGGAGAGGGTCGGGAGGCGGTTGGGTGGGCCTTCCAACGGCGGGAGGGTCGGGAGGTCGCAGATGGGGCGGGCCTTCCTGAGTGGGTGGGCGTTGCTTCGAGTGGCGGGGGATTCCAGTAGTGGCGGGAGGTGGTGGGCCTTCCATTGGAGGCGGTTGGGTGGGCCTACCAGTGGCGCGCGGGTCGGGGGGTCGTAGATGGAGGCGCGGGGGGGGGGGGGGGGGGCTTGAGCGGGGATGGCCAGGGCTTCGACCGGCAGTGGAAGGGGTGTCGATCAGGGGACAGGGGGACCGGCAGGGGGAGGGTGTCGAGTAGGGGACGGGGTGCGGCTTCGAGCGGGCAGCGGGGGACCGAGCATGGGAGGCCGACCGGAGCTTCAAGCGGCAGCGGGGGATCGAGCGGCGGGCAGGACGTGTTCAGGTGGAGGGTGGGAGGGAGGGGTACTTATAGTAAATTTCATAAATAAAATGGGTCTAATATAAAGAAAGATAACGGAATATGGTTACTTTTAACGGTCAAATGGATGGGGGTTAACCACTTGGTTTGTAGGGTAAAGGTTAACAAATTTACGGGGTCGAGAGAGGAATTAGGATGTTTCAAAGGTCGTAGCGGTAATTGCAAAAGATTACAGGGTCTGCCGGGTAAAAATCCCTTATTTTTTTGTAAAATTAAAATATCTAATAACTTTCGATTGACGAACGAACGATTCCGTTGGTCTTGTTTCGTCGAATCAGATTTAATGGCTTTCTCGATTTGTTTTGTGGTTTTCAATTTTGTGTTGCGACTTTTTCGGGGCACACACTACGATGCGACACGATTTTTGGTCGATTGCTACTGAATGTCTTTTGATTCGCGATCAATAGATAGATTTAGGTCATTTAACATTTATAATAATTTTATTGAGTTATACGGATCCTAATCGGGTCGGGTTCGATTTTAATTGGACTCGGATGTTATAGAGGGGGTCTAGAGCGAGTAAGCGGGTAGACAAAAGTATACATAGATTATATGGTTTCTATTATTTTAATTTAAAAATAATATAAATATAATAATAATTTCAAACATTCGATATTTATATTTAAAAAAGATATAACATGGAAGAAATATGAAGTGAAGACTTTTTTTTTGTACAATGTGATATCAACCAAAGCATTTCCAGAAGTCTTCCATTTTCAAAAGATAAAGATGTTACGTTAATAGTGGAGAGCGTAAAAAATGTTGGAAATTGATTGAAGATAGAAAAATGTAGATATCCTTGTCCAAATTGAAATGTAACTTTTTTTGGAAGTGTAACTTGGTTAGTAAACACAACCATGAACCTTTGTACTGTTATAAATGGTGTATTTGTCTACTCAAAGTCAAATATTAAAAAACCAACCATTTAAATTAAATATATGTTATTTGTTCTGTACAGTTATAAAATTCCATGCAAATCCGACATCTATATTTATTTTATCCCATCAAAGATTTTAGAGAAACTCATGTAATTTATTCCATATTCATGCAGTTATGAGATAATGTAAAAATTAGAGTGTTGCTGGAGAATCTAAAAAAAATAAAGTCGTTGCTTCTGAATCGAAAAAGAGAGAAATTTAAGGCTAAATAGAGCAATAAGTAAGCCTTGGCAGATAGAGGAGCAACTCATGTGGAAGTCAAGAAGGCGACGAAGAGCAAAGAGTTACCTCTATTACATATGTTGTCGCATATGCAGCCACATATGTGGATTGCTCGACCGAGTACATAACTCGCATACTGAGCGAGTACATCATACTCTGTGCGGTAGGGAGACCACCTCCGCATATACGACCACCTGGGCCGACTTTCTGAATACTGTCGCTAGCCTTCGAGAACAAGAGATGCCATCCACATATTGCAACAAGGAGATGGAGATATCCCCCTTCTCGTAATCAGAGCACATCCCCCACTGGTGGTCAACCTCATCATTACTGCCAATGCATTAGCTACCACAACAAACAAGAGAAGTGCCAGAGGACACCCCTATCTAATGCCCTTTTTGCGACTGAAAAAAGCCATCTGGCCTCCATTATCCAACACCTCATGAGAAGCAGTTGTGATGCACCTCTTGACCCAAGCAATCCACATGACCGGGAAACCCCTTTTCTCCAATGATGCCCACAAGAATCTCCAGTCAACACTGCCATAAGCCTTAGAAAAGTCCACCTTCCACAAAAGCCCCTTGATTTTTCCCTTTTCCAATCCGACACCATCTCTGAGGCCATCACCATACCATCTACCATTGCACGACCATGCATAAAAGCCGCTTGCTCTTGGGAGATGATCGAACCAATCACCCCTTGAGACGGTTCGCAAGGATCTTAGCAACAATTAGGTATATAGCATTAGACAACGCAATCGATCGATAATGCTCCACCCTGATCGGTGAGTCCTTCGGGAGCAGAAATATAAGTGCCTTGTTCAGCCTCTCAAAACCACCGTTACCCTACCGGAATTCTGCCACCACCTCAAGAACCTCCTGCTTAATAACCTCTCAGAATTCTCGATAGAAACAAAAGGGGGATCCGTCCGGGCCCGACACCCCATCCTCGTTTAACTCAAACAAAGCCCACTTTATCTCCTCCTCTGTGAAATCCTGCACTAGCGAGGCTGTGTCAAAATCATGGCCTCAAATTTCAGCGAAATTTGGTCGAATTTCTGTCGAATATCAATATCCAATCGAAATCGAAATTCGACGAAAATGGTCGAAATGATCGAAATATGAAGGCCCTAGTACAAAAAATGATCAAAATTTCGGTCGAAATTCGACTGAACTTCCATTTTGGTCAGTCACTGAAATGGTGACCGAAATCGATATTTTAGGCCTTGGTTAGAATCCAAAATCTTGGAGACCTTTCCCTGCCATCCCCACCTTGCCCTGGTGCTGCATCGACCAAAATCCTGGAAATGCGATCTAAGTGCCATGCTCACCGCATGATTACCCTCCACCTTCTCCCCGCCAACAGACATCGAGTGGATGAAATTTCCATGCCTTTTCTTACCGGCCATGGCATGATATATTTTGGTATTCGCATCTCCTTCCTTTAGCCATCTTTGTCGAGATCTCTGCTTCCAAGCAACCTCCTCTTTCTTGTCCTCCTCGAGGTTGACGTCCAAATTATTGGCTCTCACGGCCACCTCCTCCACAGACAAGGCCTTCTCTTCCTCCAACCTGTCCAATCTTTGCACCTACTCCAACACCTTGCCGAAACGGAAAAATGAACGCGAGCGAATCGTCTCTCCCGAACACCACAACGTGTGGTCCGACTGCGCCGTAGGAGGGCCGGGGCCCCTGCCAGAGGGAACGCCTCGAAAGCCTCAGTGGACAACAATCGCGAGCTCTATCAAGTGTAGAGACTTTTGGTTGCATCAACCACCTAGGGCCCCAAGCCATCCATCATCTCAGCAAGCACAACCGACCCAATATTACACCTCCACGCCCCCTGGACGATCCTCCTGCCGCAACGTCACATTGAAGTCGTCGGCAATGATCCGGGCCATCTTAGGGAATCTCACCGTAGCAAGCCAAAGCTCCTCCACCAAACGGGATATTCCAACCCCATTGCAGGCATGTGATCAAATATCGGCAAAATTCGACCGAATTTTGATAGAATTTCAATTTCGACATGTTATCGAAATTTGGTCGAAATTTCATTTCGGTCACTCATCTAATTGGTGACCGAAGTTGAAATTTGAAACCTTGATTGCAGGCTCGTATACATTTATTGCCAGAAGGCGCATGCCATCAGCTTTGCGTTGCAACGGGATAGATAAAGAAAATTCACCCTGAAGTTCCTCCTCCTCCTCCGTGTGCAACTTGTCACCATCCTACCCGGTAATCAAACCCCCAACAACCCCATTCGTAGCAATAGCCTTGTATTCCCCCAGCTTGGATCCCCCAACCTCCCTCCACTTCCTATCCAGTCCCTCGAAGACCTTAGTCTCTTGCAACATAGCCACATCCACCCTCTGCTTCATCAAAAGATTTCTCACCGCCACGCGCTTCTCGTCTTGCCCCAACCCTTGAACATTCTAGGTCATTAGATTCATTTGGAAACAATGGAAGACCCCACAGGTGGCAAAAGCCCGAGACACATTAGCATCTCCCTCTCCAGCCCTTCACCAAGCTCCCGACCCACCTCCCCAACCTCCAAGTCCTCCCAAACCTCCTCCCCGCCCCAAGACCTCATCTGCCACCACACGCCATTGCGAGGACAGGAACTACTCCTCCATACCATGCACTGCTGCCCTTCGCTCGCCTGTGCATCGACCACCCCACTCAACTCCCCTAACTCCGATGTTCACAACCGGCAAATGGAAACCTCCGCACACTCGTCTGGAAGCGGACCAACCCTGCCGTCATGTTTCGTACGCGGATGGTGGTATATCTCCAACCATCTCCTGTAGGTACCATCTTCCAAATCTCCCCCACCATGGGATCAAATTTCGCCGAAATTCGGCCGAATTTCGGTCGAATTTCGGTTTCGGTGGGTGACCGAAATTCGACCGAAATGGCCTATATCGGCCGATATTTGGGTGCCCTAGTTCAAAAACCGACCGAAATGACCGAAATTTCGGTCGAATTTCGATCGAAATTTCGTTTCGGTCAGTCACCGAAACGAAACCGACATCCGATATTTAAGGCCTTGTCCCCCACCTCCTGGATTCCGCACTGTTGAGCCGATCGCAGCGGATCGATGAACGAGGCCGCATGTGCAGATAAAACCCTCCTCTAGTTCGCCTGCATCTTCAACACCACATCACCATCAGCAGATGCACGAAGTCGTCGCAACGTCCCCGCCAGTATCGGGTCTCGGATCTCACACCGGATCGAAACCCCATCCGGCAACAGAGCAACGAGCAGATCCAAGAATCCGACACCGTCGTCCCAGACAAATCGGGCTGCACTATCGGATGGTTGCTGATTCCCCAACCGAAACCTCTGGGATCCGACCTAGGGTACATTCCGGATCCATCCAAACTGCACCTCTGCGCATGCCTCAGAAGACTAGCCACCACCATGGTTCAAAAAAACTAGCCTCGAGGCGATCGAGGCGTACGCCTCGAGTTGAGGCGATCTAATTTAGCCTGGAGGCGTGCGCCTCAGGTGACCGAGGCGTTTCGCCTTGAGGCAGTTGAGGCATTTTCTAAGGCGTTTTGGCTTTTTGAAGCATTTTTTAATGATTTCTTACTTTGAGAAGCTTATAAATGTCTCATTGTTTAGGATAATGATTATACAAGATAAATGGCTAAATCTAATGTTTCTTTCGTGTCCATAACTTCATATTTAATATTAATTGTGTCCAACTATTTCGACAAACTCTTACTATTTCACTCTTAATACATGAATTAATAAATAGCAAATACAATAATACTCGTAAAATCAACGAGCATTACAATATATCAAGCAAAACGAAGTGGATAGGCTTCACAATTTCTCATACTGTCATACATTGCATACTAGATATATAACATAAATTTCTTCGACTATATTTAATCGTGCTTTTAGTTAGAACAATATTTCAAAGATTCGCTTGAAATGGACATGATTCACAGTTTCTCATGCAGCTATATATTATATGTTAGACAACAACAACAAAGCCTTTTCCCACAATTAAGTAGGGTCGGCTACATGGATTCTTATAACATAAATTTCTTCAACGTATATTTAATCGTATGTTTAATTACAACAACATTTCAAAGATTTGCTCGAAATGGATATGATTCACGATTTCTCATGTGGCTATATATTATATATTAGACATAACATAAATTTCTTCAACGTATATTTAATCGTACTTTTAATTACAACAATATTTCAAAGATAAATATGTATTATTTAATTATTTCACAACATTTACTGACAATTAATTCCATTTTTATTAGATGAAAATGTGAAGAAAGGGATATGGTGTTGTTCTATCTTATATTTTAGGGTTCTAATCTGTATTATTTCATCATATATTATAGTCTTAAGTATTATATGTTTGGTGGAGAACATATAATTACATTGACATATATATATATATAATTATAGTTTTATGTATATTTTTTCTCTATAAACTAAGGCTTATGCCTCGACCGTCTCGAGGTTACGCCTCGCCTCGATTCCAATGAAAATGCCTCGTTCCGCCTTTCGTTTTTTCAAACCTTGGCCACCACCTTCGCATACGAGGCACACCGATTCCATCAGAGAGAGTCTTGGGTGACAGAGCATGACTTATGCTTGAAGCAGCATCGAAGTCATCTAGAAATGGCAACCCCAATTTGAATTCCTGGAAAGAGGGTCCTTCCCTTTCCGTGCAACGATACTTTGTCCACTGCCCGACAACCTTCGCCGATGAGCCAGTAGATGGAACCACCCCATGCTCGTCGTCCCTCACCTCGAGCATAAGTCACACCAGTGGAATCGAGCAACAAAGCATGTCGGGAACACACATTTGAGGCCCGATCCCTTCGTCACCAACCACGACGATTATCCTCGCTTCAGCCCACTTGATAAAACCTCGACCACTTGGATTACCGGAGCCAGAAGCACCCACACGTTGGTAAGTTGCCGCCCCACGAAGGGGAGCCCCCTGACGGAAACCACCTTGACCCGACGTTGCAAGTCACACCAATCGTCCCTAGTCAACGGGAAGCGCCAATGCATACGCCCGCCCTTACCACACGAGAAACTCAGAAGTTTCCGTGCCTCCTCTATCGAGATCTCCCGCGCACAGACCACCGAGCCTTCCAACTTCACCACACTTCCTCGAAACATGTTCCGATTGCCTGCCCTATTTCTTCCATGGCATCCAAGAGGCGTCGGTCCTCTAACCGGCAGACCCCCACGAGCACACCGCATCTGCCCGCCTCCTCCGCTATAACCTTCTCGCCCCTGGTTATTGCTCTTTCTTCAACGGACATGTAAAGCTTCTGTGCCCGTTTATTTTACATGTGAAGCAGCACACCGGGTCCCGACAATCTTCAGCCCGATGGCCTCATCCCATACACCATAAGCACCACCCTCTAAATCCATAGTGACCTCTACCTTCCCTCTGATCCGACCACACATGACCATGCCCAGAGTGCTGCTCCCCCTTCTCCCAACCTGATGCCATCATCCTTAATGAGTCCTATTAATTGGTCAGCCAAAATAAAAAATTTTCACTGATGAAAACTTGTATGATAATCCACCTTTCTCGTAACCACCATCAAAAACTTGTAAATATTGGAAAATTTAATAGTAATATCATTGATGAAAAATAACCACTATAGTTCAGTTCCATGAATTTTATGAATAGATAGTAAATTTAGAGGAAAGAATGTAGCACAATATACACACGATAGATTAGGAAAATGTGGAGCATAATACACACAAGAGAGCTTAAGCGAGCTTAAGTCCAGAGGAGAAAGCTATTCTTCTAAAAATAGTTACTGGGAAAGAGCTCCATTAGCCAATTTAATTGATCTTATATAAATAGATGGATGAGAAGAAAAAGGGATACCATCATTGCTCAAAATACAAAATACAATAACGGGTAGGAGTGGATTCAACACCTGCATAGTAGTAGGCAAGGTTGCTAAAGTTGATAGTCAATACACGTTCAGCTGGGTCACTGAATAAGGATTAATTTGTAGTCAAGTTACTAATCAGATTTAGGCATACTATAGTTGGTTTTATATTTTTAATTATTTGTAATATATAAATAAATTTTTATAAATAAATTCCTATATATCTACGTAGTTTTTCTTTTTGAAATAGGGGGGGGGGAGACATGCATAGGTGCCTTCCCCAGGATTTGAACCCTGGTCTTTTGGGCGATAGGTATACAACACTAGCATAAAACCATTAAGTGGGTACAACACTACCATAAAACCATTAAGTGGGTTCTATAAAAAATGGTAAAGCCTTCTCCCACATTAAGAAGGGTCGGCTACATGGATTCTTGCTGAAATCCATGTTGAAAGATCCAGTTATTTTTTACGTTGGTTGTTGGCTACCTAATGAACTCCCACAAGAAGGGATTTAAAGCCTGGTCTTTTACATGGTAGGAACACCACATACCACCAGACCATTGAAGTGGCTACTAAGTAGGTTCTATATTTACATAATTTATGTATTTTCTATACGATCATAAGGAAATAAGAAACAATTTAATTGCAATCAAACATTAAGCATCGTATATTAAGTTTGCTTGATAAAAAATAGAAAATAGAAAACGGTTGACTAAACGGCCTAGATCGTTGACTAGTTAGGCCGACTAGTTACTGATTAGTATTAGTCAGATCGATCACTCCTTTCGATTAGATTAAACAAACTGATTAGACAGCTTGGTTGGTTGTTATTTATAAGTTTGGCAGTAGTGAATCCAACAAATATAGTAGTAGCCATAGTAGGGGATGCATAAATAAAGCTCTGAGTCTAAGTCATATGGTCATTTCTGAGAAGTTGCATAATATGATGGTAATCTTCAATAGATAGAGATGCTGGAAGGTAGAGTATGATAGTTGAGGAAATAAAATTTGCCTTTAGAGCGAGAGTTGAAGATCTTGTAGTTAATATGCAAAGATATAAACAATATCATTATCTATATCTTAATCACCACATAGTAGAAATTTAAGTGAGGATAAATCACACACTTCACAAGAAAATATATATCTCACAAATCACCACATAGTGCTGAGGTGGTGGTGTCGTTGAAAGCGTGTGACCATGCTAGAGAGGTGACAACATCGGTGGAGGCACGAAGCTCACTGAAGGGAGACAATGAAGCCTCACTTGAGGCGAGGCAACAACGCCGGAGGTGTGGGGCCTTTATTAAAGGGTGGTAACAAGGTGACACTGGAGAAGAGTGCCTGCTGGAGGTGGTGTCGCTGGATCAATGTTGTAAAAGTCACCTGAGTAGCCCGACTAGTAGGTCCGACTAGTCTAGTCAGTGGGGTGGTCGATCGAGTACCCGACTAATTCCGACTAGGTACACTAGTCAACCAATTTTTGCTTGGAGATACCATATTTTTTTACTTTTTTAAAAGCAAACTTGTTCTAATACGCCTAATGTTTTATTTAAATTCAATTACTTCTTTTGATTCATTATGATAGTAAAAAAATATAAATCTATGTAAATATATAATTACATATGTATAAAAATGATTTATGTATTTTAAAAATCAAAGCCGATTAAGGTCTTACTAAATCCGATTAATCACCTGACTACCAATTAATCCTTAGCCAGTGACCTGATCGATTGAGTACCGACTACCGACTTTTGCAATCTTGGCTGGATGTGTGAACATGAGAATGGTAGTGGCTAGGGTTGAGCAAAAGAGAGGTCCATGTCTTTGTTCTAAAACCATCACTTTGATACCAAGTGGAAACACAATGGGATAGAATGAATTGATATTAATGATTGATGTTTTAGCTTCTTATTTATAGATATAGAGGGTTAAAAAGGAATGTAAAATGGAATGTAATCAAAAGTGAATAGCAAAGATCCTTGAATATCCAACTAGACTATTATCTTATAATATTCTAAGAATATAAAAAAGGAAATAAAAGATATGTGTGTGTGTGTGTGTATAGAGGGCTTATCCAATGCGCACAGGGCTCATTAGCGTTTCAATGAGCACTCATTCTGGACCATACACGTGTATTAACAATAACTATATTTCTAATTATAGGCTACGATGTATTTAAAAAAATCCTATATTTCCTATTATACAACGTCCTTAAAAATTGGAAGATGGTTTTGGAAAGAAACAATTCAAATATATGATTCCACGCGGATCCAACGCTATGATAGTAATAAATATAATTCGGTCAAGTAAATGTTTATTGTGAGATCGGTAATATCAAGACAATGGTCAGTAATTTACATCGAAATAGTTACATTGTACAGAATTTAGTAATATGTATAAAATGGTCAAGTAAATGTGTGTTGTGAGATCAGTAATAACATAACAAATGGTTAGTAATACCATTGTCGATGTAATGTGCATTGCATTAACAAATAGTTACTTTCTTACTTGAGCAATGCACATGACTTACTGACCATTACTTTGTTATTACTGATCTCATAGTAGCTATTACTTGAGAATCGTACACATTACTGAACATGTGATATAAGACATGGATATATAGATTACTGAACACAAGCAATAATTTACTTGATAACTGTATATATATTACTTGAGTATCATCTCTAAATTACTGAATTCTGTTCAAAGTAACAAAACGTATGAAAATTACTGACCATTTGTTATGGTTTTACTGACTTCACAACAAGCACTTACTTGTCTATTGTGTATATATTACTGAAATCTGCACCATGTAATAAAATGAATGTATTACTGACCGTTGTTTGGATAATACTAACATCACAACAAGCACTTACTTGTCCATTGTGTATATATTACTGAATTTTGCATCATGTAATACAATGAATGTAAATTACTGACCGTTGTTTTGGATATTACTGATCTCGCAACAACTATTTACTTGACTATTATATATGTATTACTGACATGAGCATTTGGATCTCGATTTTCAGCAAGAAATAATCGATTCGAATGTTTTCTTTCCAAAACGATCTTCCTATTTTTTAGGACATGATATAATTGGAATACCACTTATTGTTAAATCGCTTTGCATATTAATCTCCTTCCAAAAACAACATCCTTTGAAATAGGAACCACTAAATTGGTATAATACACGTGTGTGGCCAACAAATGGTGCGCACCGAAACTCTAATGAGCCCTGTGCGCATTGGATAAAAATCCTATATATATATAGGGGGCCTTTCAAATAGGATGCAGTCCTTCCATATTTAAGGAAGGCCGCCCCTTTTTTGTATAAAAACGAGCACTTTATTAGAATACATATACAGTTTGTATTATAGGTGAACGTTATAAATACAAAGCCGCATACAAAACTGTGCATTATAATACAAACATTAAAACTGCACATTATAATACAAAATTGTGTATGTATTCTACCAACGTCATCATGTTTTATACAAAAAAGGGGCTGGCCTTCCTTAACTATGGAAGGACTGCATCCTATTTGAAAGAAATCCTATATATATGAGGGTTGATCTTGTGACATCCAAAAAGTGTGAGGGCATGAGAGCAATGATTCTGTACCACTAGATTTTGCTCTTCTCTCTCCTCCAATCAATCAGGAGAGAGATGACATAATCTAGTGGCCCAGAATCATTACTCTCATGCTCTTACCGTTTTTGGCTATCACATGATCAACCCTCTCTATATATTTTTTCTTTCACAGATATAAAGTGCTTGTCAACTTGATAAGGGTAGAAGAAGACATAGGTAGTGAATTCTGCTGTAGTCAGGTTGCAGATCAGATGATAATATAGCATGTTTGCATAATGTTCACAGTCTTAAGTCATGGACCAGTTTCTCCAGTCCATTTTCCATGTGTTGGTGAAGGGAATTACAATTTTAAGGCCACCTCCATAAATGATAGCCATGCAATCACTATATGGCTTGTTGTGCTTAATCCAACATGTCTCCTAGTTATGACTAATCTTTTGATCGAGCTAATTGGGCCGGTCTGTCATTGGTGGAATGAATTGGTCCAGTGGTACATCTATTGTGGCTTTTGTCACGATCTTCTCATGGCACACTCAATCCTCATCCAGAAGGAACAAGTATAGATAGTATGGGACCTTTGGTACTTCTTATTATTATAGACATTGAGGTGACAACAACACTCTGATCCTTTATTGAGTAGAAAGCATAACTCAACATAACGACAACAACAAAGCCTTTTCCCACATTAAGTAGGGTCGACTACGTGGATTCTTTACTTCCATTCAGATTTATCTTGGATCATTCATGTACTTAGATCCAAATAACTAAGATCCCTTTGGATAGTCTCATTCCAATACTTCTTGGGCCTTCCTCACCCTCTCTTAGCCTACTCAACATCCTAAAATTTGCATCTTCTAACTGGTGCATCAATCGACTTTTGCAAATGGTTAAACGATCTTAAACGGTTTTCTCTCATCTTATCCTCTATCTGAGCTACGCCACTTTCCTTTTACCTCATCCTGAATGTGAATAGTCAACTCGTCCATAATCAAAGTAAAAAGGAACAGACGCTAAGCTAAACCTTGATGTAGACCATTGCTGATGTTAAAATGGTCAATCTTCCCAAACTGGATCCTTATACAAGATGAAGCCCCATCATACATTTCCCGTATAAGGTTAATGTACATGACAAGTACTTGTCTCTTCTCCGAAATCTCCACAATATCTCTCATGGGATAAAATCATTAGCCTTCTCCAAATCAATAAAAAATATATGGAGGTTCATACTTTTAGATCTAATAAATCTCTATTGTTCTTCTCAACAAGTGGATCTCTTCAATAGTTGAGCGATCCAACATATATATGAATTGGCTTTCTTTTACTATGGAAACTTGTCTCAATCTTCTTTTGAATCACACGTTCTCAAATTTTCATAGTATGACTCATCACCTTGGCACCTCTGTAATTTGAACAATTTTGGGTGTCTCATTTATTCTTATAAAGAGGCATCACGATGCTTCTCTTCCATTCTTCAGGCATTTTCTTCCTTTGTCAAATAACATTGAATAAATTTGTAAGCCAAGTCAAATCATGTTTACCTAGAACTCTCCATACTTATACAGGAAGGCCATCATGTCCTACAACTTTCCTTAGTTTCATAACTTTGAAAGCCTCCTCTACTTCCTTTTATCCATCTATAGTTTGCACGATTCAAGTAACTTTCACTACTATATAGATCTCCCAAAGTGAGATCTCTATTTCCTTCCCAAATGAATAGATTATGGAAATACATTTTCATCTTGTCTCTATATCCTTCTAAGTAACAAGCATGTGTCCTTCATCATCCTTAATGCATCTCACTCGAGAAAAATCTTTGATCTTTCTTTCTCTTGCTTAGGCCAATCTGAATATATCCTACTGACCCTCCTTAAAGTCAAGATTTTTGTACTAAATTTCATAAGCTTTGGACTTAGCTTCACGTACAACCTTTTTTGCTTCCTTCTTCGCTATTTTATAGTTTGTGACGGTTTCGTTCCATCCTTATACATAGCTTTAAAGTAGGTTCTTTTAATTGTAAGCTTCTCTTGCACCCCTCCGCTCCACCATCAAGCCTCCTTTTGACATGGAAGTCCTTTTGACTCGCCTAGCATCTCTTTGGTCACCCTTCGGATACAAGATGCTACTGCCTCCAACATCTCATTCGCACTTTCGATACAATCCCAAGATAATAAGTCTTCTAAAACCTTTTCCCTGAAGCTTGATTGTTTCAATTGAAGATTCCACATTCTTGTTCTAGTGATCCTGAGTATCCTCCTTTTCTTTACCAGCACTTTTATTTGCACATCCATGACTAACAAGTGATGTCGAGTTGTCAACCTTTCTCATGGAATTGCTTTGCAATCTTTGCAATACACATCTACAAATTTTGAGCCTCTGGCCCAAGAAGTGTTGGAATGGGACTATATGAAGGGATCTTATTATTTTGGATATAAGCCTAAGATTGACCCAAGATAGATCTGAATGGAGGCAAAGAATCCATGTACCTGACCCTACTTAATTGTGGGAAAAGTCTTTGTTGTTGTTGCTGTGTCCCGCACCTCACATGCATCTACATGGCTTAGATAATTGCACTTCTTGTTCAACGCCTTTAGTTGCGAGTAGTAATGCATTAGAGATTTCCCCTCCTGCTTGAGATGCATTAACTAATGGTATGTATTGAACACATGGGCTCACATTCTTTTTCTTATGCTGAGAATATGATTGATTCAGATTGTTCCAAATCTCATTCATGATGTCATAGTAGATTACCTCATCCACAATCTGAGAAATGACACTGCTCATAAGCCATGCATATTATGCCACTGGTATCCATATCTGCCATTCTTCAACTTGGTCTCTAGCTTGAAGAGAATTATCAAGCTTCTTCAGTCACTTGCATCAGGATATAAATTGTAATCATATGGCATAGTTGGTCTCGTGCAACTTGACAATTTGACCGTAGAATAAGTTTCCTAGCTGTATGTATTGGTCATTAATGATATCACCTCAAATTCCGGACGTTTGGACATTTTAGTAGAGCTGCAAAATAGAATGAGCTATAGCTTTTTTCACACATCTATATCATGACATGGAAGTACGATGCAGAGGCCGCTTGGGGCGGGTTCGGGGCTAGGCTCTCTTTATATAGGAAGGCTACAGTTAGGGTGTACACAACAGAATGTTAAAATTAAATGAATACCCCTGAATGGGTATGGCTATAATTTGACATTTACCGTTAATATTTAATTGCTGTAGGTTGATAAATTTGCAATTTCAAGGATTGCGATAATGCCAACTCTGACTGCAACCCTCTTTTTCTCCCAGATGTTATAGAGAGATTCCATATCACTGCTTTTATAGTGTTTGTGTTGGCTCAAAATATTCTCGAGGCAGAAGGCTCGTGGCTTGCGAGCTTCATTTTTGTAAGTTGTATGAGTTTCCACTTGAAATATAATCTCGACTGTTATCTAATCGGTCATGTAATCTTTCTGATGACAATTTCTGTGTTTTTAACTCCTTTCAGAATGCACTGTTGGTATTTATGTGTGAAGTACTTATAGATACTATCAAGCACTCTTTTTTAGCAAAATTCAATGAAATAAAGCCATCCGCATATTCGGAGTACCTGGAGGACCTATGCAGACAGGTATAGTTTAAAATCTTCTACTTTTCAAACGGCTGGTCTGAGCTTTGATCAATTCGATTGAGTTATTGTAGTAAGTCATACATTATATAGAAAAAACTGTCTGAGCAGTACTCTAGATCAATTCTGGTTGCCACAAAGAGGAGAATATGGGTGTATTTTTTGTTGTGAATGTAAAGAACATCTGTTTTTTCATGATTCCGATTGTGGCCGAATTAGTAGATATTGAGCCCATCATCTAACTTCTTCACACTGCATAATCTACTTTTTTAGTGTACGGTGGGTGGGAGCGGGCAGGGTTGGGAGTGGGAGTGATGGACTTAGATGCCAATAGAATTGTGGAGATTATATGTGGGAAACTGATACTTCCACTCTTGGTCTTTGTTTTAATGAAAAGACAACGTGGAAACGTGGATGATGATGCCGTCCTTTTATTCTTTTCTGCTTTATTTTACAATGGGTTCCATTTCCTTTTCCACCGCATACCTACCTAGGTACATACATATATCATGAGTATCTTCATCGTTAAACCGCATGGAAGATGCTGGTGACAAATATACACTGAAACCAACCCCTGGTTATTTTCAGATTCAGAACATGCCGTCTGAATGTCCACGCAGGGAACTCAGTTTTATCCCGATAGCACCAGCTTGTGTGGTAAGAATACATATCATATAATACAGTCGTTATTGCCGTGCTCTTGTTTGTGGTGTCCACCCTTATTTTTAAAAATTATTGGTCAGTTGACTGTGACATCTACTGCTGATGCTGGTTTAGGTAATAAGGGTGCTAGCTCCAATATATGCGAAAGTCCTTCCTTATGGTCCACTCTACTGGAGATGGTTGTGGATCGGCATCTGGTCAGCTCTTACATTTGTGATGCTTGCCATTTGCAAAGTGCTCATCAGCATGACTTTGAATCGTCTTGCCGTCTGGTATATCGCTCAGCGCCAAGAAAGGAAACAAAAGGCTGATTGATTTACCACCCTCAATTCCCTTCAAGGGGATTCAATTTTCCCAGTTGATTTCCCCTAAGATGGGTAAAGGAGGCCTCATGTGTGAATTCATGTACATTTCTGTGCATTGCGGCATCGACATAACTCAACAAAATCTGGAGATTAAAGCATTAAACCAATTGGGGCAACATCATATCCATCCTGTGATTGGAGATTATAGACTTCTGTCTTTGAGTTAGCGAGACAAGCTCGTCAACTAATACAGCGTCGACCGACTTCTCGCCACCATCACAAGAAAGGATCCGCCTCAACAACATTTACATGACAAATTGATACAGGTTTTTTTGTTCGATATTGAATTCGTCTCTGATCACAGAGGTTGTTGCTGTATGTTGATTTTGAACTATGTTATTCCTGATAATGTGATTAACTTCATATAATAAAATTCCTTGTTTTATTTTTACCAAATAGACTTTCAGCTTTCAACAGAAAATTTGCACTTCTTTTGCCTTCAAACGAGAAAATTGCATCACATTTGGGCAATTTCCTTTTTGAGATTGGTTAATTATAAAGAGGGATATATAATTTTTTTAATCTAATAGCATCACTTGTTCTCCTGTCATGTGTAATTGAAACATGATAATGGACTCTTTTACATTTCTTGCTGTGTGAGTATGCGATTTGTGTGCATCCGTGGCATACTATGACCATCCCTTAAGCTTCTCTGGTTGTGGTAAAGCCAGATATCGTGTGTTGATATGTCTTGAATTTATCTGATCCAGGTTGAAGAATCATCGTATGCACCTCATGTCTTACCATACCTCAACAAGATGACTCTATTTCTTTTAAGGTATATGGATCTATTTATATTGGGGATTCGTTTGTAAGGGAGTAGTATACAAACTCCCATAAGGTTGGGGTTCTCTGAATCCTTTGTAATTTCTTTCTTTACATAGTGAAAACTGATCATCGCTGCCCAAGGACGTAGCCCAATTACTAGTGAATCTTGTATATCCATGTATCTTCGTGCTTGCACGATTGATCGTTTGTGCATATTCTGCTTTTGCAATTCACAACATCGTGGGTTCAAGAAGCTTACGGAAAAGGTAGTTTTGCTGAATAGTGGAGCCAGAGAGAAACCTAGACATGGTTAGAACTTTGCCTTCTATGGGGAAACCAATTCTCTTGAAAATCGATATACATATATTGTCCTTTGCGCAGCTTGTAGAAATATGCCTCCATGGTTATCTCAATGAACTTAAACATTCACAATCTCTAGGATATTAACGTTTGCACGGCTGAATTTGTGATTAATCTCTACTTGAATGAATAATCATATGCACTTGACCTGCATGATAACAGGGAGATGACAAGTCAAAAGTTCAAATGAGGTGAATAGTTATGACATCTCAACAGAAGATTTGATCTTATGAGTTTCTATGATGTAGAGTATTTTGTGATTACCCTAAAAAGATTAAGTATAAGTCTTGGATGTTTTCTTAACCGCGTAACTATTTTCCCAAACCCCGATCCAATTAAGTATGGCCCACTTGGTTTTGCCAAGTTGATGTGGTTCTAATTCAATAGCATAAGATCTAATAATATTTAAATAATTATAATATAATTCTGAAATAAATTATATATATTTAATTTTTTATCAGACTGTCTTAGAGAGTGTCTATTCCGATTCTATTATTTCATTAATACATAAGATTTGAATCTTATTCATTTCTTTAATCATTAAAAGAATTAACAAGTTTAAGTCATTTTGGCTGACTGTTATAGGTAGATGATAAGTAAAAAGTAGTAGGAGCCTTATTGGGTGAGTGGCTAAAAAAGAGATTTTTACACCCATAACTATGAGTAATTCTGCAATTACAATCATAATCCCGTATAATCGTGAATTACACAAGAAACTCCAGATAGTTATTCCGTTTCACACTCATAACCCTTCGTTAGTTTTTTCAGGTAACCTAACCATTTCATCGGGTTCATTTAACCCATAATCAATGCAAAAAAAATAAAAATGTGCATAGAACGAAGGGTTTGCAGGCATGGGGAACCGGAGCCTTTGAGGCGGTGGTGCGTACTTGCAGGCAACGGAGCTGGGACTTGCAGGCGTAGGAGCTGGGACGGGGTGGGGGGGGGGGTTGCGGGGGGATCGAAGGAACAGAGGAGGGAGGAGCTGAGATCCTCGGTGACGGGTCTTTGGGGGTGGCTTTGAGGAGGAGCTGGGCACAGTGCTTGGGGAGGGGAGGGCTCCGAGCAGGGTTGGCGATGGGGTGCTTTTGTCACGCAGGGGTGGCCTTCGAGCAGTCAGAGGGATTTCGTCAGCAGGGGGGCTTCGAGGGCTCCTCTGTGGGGGGAGGTGGGATGCGCTTCTCGGCGGTCGGAACGAGGCAGGGAAGGCTTCCAACAGGGACCGAACACCAGGAGGAAGGAATTCGTCAGCGGGTGTGAGCTTCGAGCAGGGGAGGCGCGGGGGAGGGCTTCGAGGGCTTCTCTGCTGGGGGGCTTCCAGGGAGGAATTTGGAGGAGCAGGAGCTGGGGGATCCTGGAACTCGGAGCTCCTGGGGGGGAGGGGGGAGGAGTAGGAGGAGCTCGGCGACAAGGAGCTTCGAGCTGGGGAGGGCGTGGGGGGGGGGGGTTCCAGGAGGAGCTCGGCGACGAATGAGGTTGTTCCGATGCAGATAACAACAATGGCATGTTATTGTAAATAAGAATGACTTTTAGGGATAGTTTTCTCTTTTTTAACGGAAACTATAAGAAATAACGATTATCCCAAATGGAATATGACACATGATTATATCATGTAAGAGTTAACCACTACTCGGGGTTTCTTATGTAATTCATGATTATGCAGGGATATAATTGTAACTGCGAAATTACTCAGGGTTATGAGCGTAAAAATCCCCTAAAAAGTATAAACAAGCCAAGGACCTTGATCTCGAGGTCTTCTTGAAAATTTAACTAAACATAGTATACACAATATAATGATTTAAATCCAATTTTTGTTTATTTTTAAAAATTACAATTATTTTCGAAAATATAATTCGTTGTATACATATACAACTTAAAAATGAAAATACAAAACTTTAAAACATAAGGATGCGTTTGGTTCGTGGGTTATCTGGGAGAGGATAACCTTTTTTTGTGTTTTGATGTTTGGTTGGTGGGTTTAAAGTTGAGAGGGTTTCTGTGATGTGATTGTATTGAAATTTTAAAAGTGGGTAGTTGTTGTAATGTGATTGTATTGAAATTTTAAAAGTGGGTAGTTGTTGTGATGTGATTGTATTGAAGTTTGAAATTGTGAGAAAAATTGAGTATTTTATAATTTTTAGATGATATGATGGTATAATATATATTTTTTTGATGGAGAGAGAGTGGACAAACAAGATTGGTAGAGAAATAGGTCTTGGGAGGTAACCCCAAACGAACGGGCACTAAGAGACAATACAAAATATAAAACAAAATACAATATAAATAATATAGAAAGAATGTAAAAGTAATATGTAAAGATAACTATATATAAAGTTACAATAAAACAAAAACTACACTTGATTGCAATTTTTGCCTTAGCATACGGAAATCCACCGGATCATCCATAATCCTCTCCCGTTACTTACTATAGAGCACTTCTGCTGCACAATAGGGATCTGTTGTAAACCACGAGGAGGATCAAGATCGAGCCGTTCACACGGTAAAGATCCACAAAAACTTGAATTTCGTGCAAACCGCTCGAGCCTCCTCGCGATTTACAGCAGATCCCTGCTGTACAACAGAGGATCTGCTCTATAATACAGCAAAACCTTCTACAGCAGATGATCCTCTCCCTGTAGGTTAAGGGAGGTAAACTCCCCCTTGGAGAGGGTAACCGGTAGCCAAACACTACCTTGAGGTATTGTTTTATTGAAACTTTTTATATAGTTATCTTTTATATATTTTTTGTATTTCGGGTCTCTTCGCGGTTTACACCAGATCCTGCATAACAGCAGAAGATCTGCTCTCTACTTATTAATAATTTATGGTTTCCGAATTCCGTCCCTCTCAACGTGCTCTCCTCTTCCCCAGAACTCTACAGATATCCAATCTACTATTTCCAATCAACGGGTTTACATTCTGGTAATCAAATCAGGTGGAGGAATCATCCACATGGCTCTCGAGTGGGTGTTGCTCGGCTACGCGGCCGCGGCCGAGGCGGTGATGCTCCTCCTCCTGACTCTCCCGGGCCTCGGGGGCCTCCGCCGCGGTCTCGTAGCCGTCACACGCTCTATTCTCAAGCCTCTCCTTGTCGTAGTCCCCCTCTCCCTATTCCTCCTCGCTGACATCTACTGGAAGTACGAGACCTCTCCGCCTTGCTCCAGCGATGGCTGCACCGTCTCCGATCTCCTCCACCACAATAAGTCGATGATCAAGATCCAGCGCAACGCAATCCTCGTCGCAGCCGTGCTCCTCTTCTACTGGCTTCTCCTCTCCATCACCTCCCTTCTGCTCCGCATCCACCAGCTCTCGCAGCGTATCGAAACCTTCAAGTCCCGCGACTGATGGGCATATGATCATCTTGATCGAATTTTGCTATTCAATATCGCGTTGGTTCTTCATGATCTGTCGTATGTATTTCATCTTATGGTCATTTGGCATCTGATGTTGAGGATTATGGTTAAAATGTTTTTGCGATCTTACGATCTTTGTAAAAAAAGATGGTTCTAAGTTGTCAATACCGTCACTTCAATATTTTCCCTCTTGTTAAAAAAATTGAATTTTCTTACATATTATTATTTGTTTTTTTAAACAATCATGATTCTTTCGTATTATTATTATCTTTGTTTTCTTGTTTAAAACTGATAAGTATACGAGAATACCATACATCTACAACGCATGCATACATATAATATAACTCTATGATTATCATTCCCAAGATACATGCATACATCAATACATACATATACGTCATGTGATGGATTATATACTAGCTGTATATCACATATCATAATATAATTATGATTATCATATAGTATCGTGTGCTGATAAAACATACGCATATACATTAGGAATAAGGATAATTATATAATATATACTATCTTATTCACCCGCGTCCTTGAGTTCACCCTCGAATTCAAGGCAAACAAACCTATACAACAAATTGAATAAAGGCAATGAATCATTTGAATATTCATTGTTATATAGTTCGATGTTAATAATATAACAAAAATATTATTCGTTGTCAAACAATTTTTAGTTTTTGTAGTTAACAATGGATGTCATGCTCATTGGTGAATGTTTATATAACAACGATCTATCTTTTGACTTAATCGTAGGAATTTGTATTAATTTTTTCTCTTAAAAAGGTCAATGTATAATAATTGTTATATAATTTATTGCTAGAAATATGACAAAGAACATGACAATCATTGCGTATTTAAAGAATCAAGTAACAAAAAATATCCATTGTTAGTGTACATGTAATATCACTACCTGTGTAAAGACTATCCAACTTAATAAAAAAAACAGTTTCGGATACTTAAAATTTACACATGTATTTGGTTAAGTCAACCTAACAACGGGAAGAAAAGGAGCTAGCATTAAAATCATGCAGCAAGAACTAGGTGGTAATAATCCATGTTTTAAAACAATTTTTTGATACAATAATATAATTACGTATAATTAGTTCGATTGGATGATACCACCTTATGTCATCAACAAAGGATCGCGGGATAGAAACAAAAGAAAATACAGAATCATCTGATACGTACACCGTCTTTAAATTTCATGGATTATGTTGGATCTTATTTATCTTGGGCATATCAAGTTAGACCTGGTAACAATCTCTTGCACAATTATACTCACAATCATTTTTGTTGATATGCTTTGATTCCCACCAACTTGTTCTGCAGAACCTTACATCCTCATCGCACCAACCCGAACAACACCGGATAATATAGGTTGAAGGATGTATTTGGAGTCTCATGTAGAAGGCCTGCGTGACTGGCATGGTCAGACAATCACCTCCGACGGTTGCGGCAAGGCCGGATCTTGGCGAAGACTATAACCGTCGGGCGTGGAGGGGGCGGACTTGACGAGGGGATGTTCATGCTCCTATATATATCTACCTCCACCGGAAGGGGAAGATTATCCGAGAACCACCTTGCCATAGGGAGCCCTCTCTCATAACCTATCCCATCCCCTTCTCTTGTTCTCTCTCGTTCTCTCAACAAGATCGACAATGACGTACCTTAACGTTCCTTCACTGGTATCAGAGCTAACACCTTGAAGCTCCATCGCGACATTAGCGACGTAGGCAGAGCGTACCTCCGGAATCAAAGTCCAGGCATAAGCCAGAGCCGCCGCTATCTCTTGACATTCGACGAAACCCAAGTTCCTTATTTTTTTTATCATTGATATTGAATCGTGGATTTTTTAACAAGCACCCGTTCGGGTTTTCATACGAAGCTTTGCAAGCACCCTCTTATAATTTCTTAAATTAAAAATATTGGCCTACTTTTTTTTCATTCCCGTTTTTATTTGACCATTCACATTGTTGGAATAAGAGTCTCTTATTGGATTTTTTTGTGCACGTTGTTTTACTCTGTTTTTTTAATCTACTTAAATTTATTCTGAAGCCTTGTGGTTTAATAGGAAAATCAAAGTTTTTTTTAACCGGCGTAGCCATTGTGATTAAATTTTTTTGTCGTTTTTTTTCCAGATAGTCGTTTTCTTTTAAGGTGCGTTTACAAATATAAAAGGAGTTGGTTAAGTTTTTTATTTTGACAATTGATTGTGGAATTAAAAGTTTACTTGACCGAATTTTGTAATTTTCATAACTTTATTTTAATTTTTTAAAACTTTGTTAATGTTTTTGATTGGATCATTTATAGATTAAAGTAGAGTTTGAAATTTTTTTTATTGATCGGTTACTCCTATGTTATAAATTAGATCTTATTTAAATTACAATTAGTATTCTTTTTTTCAAAAGAGATTCATGCTTTTTTGGGGTAACAAAAAAACGAAACGGTTTATTTTCTCTATACAAATATTGGTGTTTAATCATAAATTTTTTTGTATTGATCCAAGTTGTATTACTTTTGTAAAAGAATTTCGTCATTTTTTATTGTTTTTTGTGTTATGTTATTATCTATAAAAAATGGATTTTTTTGTGGAGATATTGCCGTTTTTTTTTCTAAATAGAGTTTAAAAAAAACTTGAGGAGGAAAGGACTAAGATAGTTTTTTTTATAAATTATACCTTTCTTGTCAATGCGAAACTAGATAATCTTATATCTCCATTAACCTTTAGGCACTTTGTTGATAGAACTGAAATAATTTTTTTTGTTGTATTTTTTTTGGAATCTCGTTGCTTAACTTAAGTAATATAGCTTCAACTTAAACCACAACTTAATAGTTGTTTTCTTAAAGTTTTAAATTGCTCAATCTCATTCCAACCTTATATTCATTAGATTCAAAATGATAAACAAGACAATTGCAACTGAGGTGGGGAAAATTGAGTACCATAATGGTAGTAATTATGAATTATGGAGTAGAAAGATCTACTTTGGCCTGCTACAAGATAACATACACTCCATAATAGTTAAACCCGACCCTACATTACATGAGAATCCAACTGTAGAACAAATTAGGTCCTGCAAATAGTGGGAGAAAACATATAATAGTGATAAAAGTTTTATGATGACCAATATGGAGTTGAATCTAATTCGGATCTTTGAGCAGTTAAGGAGAAATATCACTCTAAATCGAAAATGAGCGTCCGGCTTTTAATACACAAGTAGAACTCATGTAAAATGAAGGAATATGAAAGCCTCCTCGAGCTCGGGAACAAGATGATCATAATAGCCAAAGATCTGGCGGCTACTGAATGCGCTATTCCGGAGAGGATGCAAATAGCAACCATCTTAGGAAATCTCCCATCGTCATTCAACATGGTTGCTACATCCATGAGGATGAACGTCAATATAAAGAGTGTGACGGACCTACCTGCACAACTGGCAATTGAACAAGACCTCTCAAAGCAAAGATCAAAATTCAAGATCTTTGAGATTGAGGAGGATGAAGAAGAAGCTAATGTGATACATACAAAGAAAAGGCTAGGCCCCTCAAAGGTGAATTTAAAGGGAAAGTGTGACAAATACCCATGAGACTCTTGCTACGGTTGCGGTAAATATGACCATTTCAAGATCTATTGCCCCAACAAGAAAAAGACAGGAAATTCTAAATTGCCTGAAAACAAAGGCAAGAGGAAAATGGAATTTGCGGCTGTCGTAGGACGCAACTCCGTCGTCACGGACAGTGACGGATGGTGGATTGACTCTAGAGCAACCCGACACGTTGCGAAGACGAAAGAGGGATGGTGTACTTCAAGGAGTTGAGCAAAGGAGAACAAAGGATCTTCATGAGGAACAACACCTACCTGGACGTAAAAGGTGTTGGGACGTACAAACTTGACCTGAGGGACAACATTATGGCACTGAATGATGTACTATGCCCCAGGGATACGTTGAAATCTAATCTCTGTCTCAGTGCTGCTCAAGAAGGATTTCGAAGTCTGCTTTTATAATAAACGTGTATCTATAGGCAATAATAAGAAGGTCCATGCGATGAGAAAGTTTGTGCCCGAGCATGACCTATTCTGTCTTCCTGCAATAAACTCTAATGAATCAATGAATGCCTCTTTTGAGTATTCCTTCTGTTGTTTATCTGACTATAACTTGTGGCACATGATACAGGGCCATCCAGGAAATTCTAAAATAGATCAAATGATTAAGGCAAATCTTTTGCCTAAGATCATGGGTGCAAGGACATTACCCAGTGAACACTGTATGACTAATAAAATGACGAGAAGAACCTTCTCAACCAGATTTCGATCAACAGAACTATTAGGTTTGATCCATTCAGACATATATGGACCACTGAGCATCAACACATATAGAAATAAGGAATACTTTATAACATTCATTGATGATTACTCAAAGTTCTCCTATGTCTATTTCTTAGAAAGAAAGTCGGACGCACTTGAAACATTTAAGACATAAAATGGAAGTGGAGACAAGATTGGGAAACTAGTCAAGGCCCTTAGGACAGATAGAGGTGGGGAATATGTTGGACATGTGAGCCCCATGCGAACCATTCTTACAATAAATGTTATTGGAATATATATGTTTATCAATAAAAGTTATTGATGTTTTACTTCCTTTCTGAAATTGAATGAATGAATGCACTATAAGGTCCCTCTGTACATGACCATCTTGATGATCATATAGCTATTGATTTATTAAATGAATCATAGAGGCTGGTGTTTGGATGAATATCTAAAGAGTTAGATAGAGGAATCATCAAGCATCGTTAAATGATTATTAAGAGTTAATCTCCAGCCTGAGTAGGAGATGTCAATCCTTTCTCACATAGGCTGATATCTGATCGACCTCTTGATGCAGGTACTCTGCATGGGAATGGTGATTCGGAGGTGTAAGATTAGTTAGGTCAAAGGGTTGACTTAACGAGATCGAGATAACCTAAATCCTATGTTGAATGTTGTCACATCATAGGCATACATCCTCTGATCGGAGACAGATGTGTTACTATATGTCTGAGTGTGTACATTTTGTAGACCAATAGGTTAATGACCTAACCAAGATCTATACACCGACACACTGGTGTGCATGTAAGGGCATATGAATAATACAATCTCTCAAAGAGATCATACATGTTCACTTATGAACCGAAAGACATGAGCTCACTCATGAGGTATTGGGACCGATCAAATTCCATGCATGGTCGTCGTGCTTTGGAAGCATGACATGAATTTGAAGGTATGATATATGCTTTGGGAAAGCATATGATGTATACCGATTCCCAATGACCAAGATTGAGAAACTTGGTGATCAAACCCTGAAGAGGACAATGTAAAATTGATCTACATCTTCAGGCTGATCATAGGTCTTCCCGTATGCAGGATGTACAGGTATTGGGAATACCTGAGGGTGATGTGATCATAAACGATTGTGTAACTATGACGCTTCCATTCCGAAGGAGTGATGGAACATGTTTGAATTTTAGTGGCTCCTCTCAGTAGAGCAGCAATATGATCTTGGTCCAAGTGTTGGACATTGGTCTGAATAAGATTCAGATGCAATGAAAAGATTAGATTTGCGGTCTTGATTTAGTCAAGCATCTGTGGGAGGTACGTAAGATCTGGATTTGAGATGAGATCTCAACATCCAAGTCACTATACTTGGAACAATACAATCGTCCTTTCCTTGTCTCCAAGTATCTGCGGAGAAAGCACATTATTCTTGAAGGAGTTGAAGAATAATTCATTTGATGAATTATGTATCCAAGCAACAAGATGTTGATAATTAAATGAGATTTAATTATCAAGAATGATATGAATAAGATTCATATTTTGAGAATGATTATCTAAGATAACTATATAGGATTTAATTATCAAGGAAATGCAGATTGTGGATAGTGCTATCCATAATATCTGAGTATATATTATAAATATGATTTATAATATATTAGAGAGAGAGAACCTTTTGTAAATAGCATTTGTTAATTGTTAATGTCAATTGGATTCACATTAAGAAATTAATTGGAAATATAATTTACAATTTAGTTTGGGCTGTGAATATGATTCACATTTTTTCAATGGCATGATTGAAATATTCACTAGTTAATTGTGAATTAATTTAGTTGATAATCTTGCAATAAATATACAATAATTAATTTGGAATTAATTTAGTGGATAATGTTGCAAGATAAATGAGAAACAATAATATAAATTATAAAAGAGGATAATCCACCAAATAACATGAGGTGGCGTCACCCATGACTTGGTCATGGGTGACGTCCCATGTGATTTGAGTGGATAATTATCTTTTTAATTATCATATCATTATCTTGTGATTATTGATTTATATATTGAATTAAATTATGTTGATGATAATACAACATATATTTAATTTAATATAAATTAATATGTTGTTGTTTTTTAACAACAATGATCATGGCCATTGATTTAATACACATATCAATCTAAACATTGATTTTGTGTATGCCATGATTATAATCCATGGACTCCCAAACTAGTATATAAAGAGGGAAACCCTAGCCCTTTGAGATACAATCATTCTACATGCCTACTCTCTCTCTCTCTCTCTCATTCTCGCCATCTCTCTCTCTAAGGTGGTCGTCCACCTTGTGTTTTGAGGGAATAACAATCGTCTCTATGCCATTGTGTTGTCGCTTCGATTGCTCCTGAATCTCCTTCATCGGATTTCGTTGGACGAAATCAGGAGAATCAAAGCTTGGATCTTCATCGAGGATTGCGGGAGGAATACGTCTCATCATCATGCCCGCAAGTGCCATCTTCGTAGACGGACTTGAGTCAGGAGGATCTCTTGCTTTAGAGATCTCGTGATCGCAACCATGCTTCAAGAGGTATTTCTAATACTTTGTGGTTTGATGAAAAGATCCAAGAAATGTTCTTGTGATCACATGGTTTCATCTCTTGATTTAAAATTTTTGAAATTCCGCTGCACCCAGCGACTAGTGCGACTAGTCGTCCCGATCGCATGAGATGCGATCAACACTCTTCCGTGATGCGCTTAAGGATTCCTCGTATCCTTCAGAATATACCTCAAAGGAATTTGAGGATTACTGCATTCAGGAAGGTATTCGTAGGTAGACTACAATAGCATATACACCACAGCAAAATGGTGTAGTAGAAAGAAAAAATTGAACCTTGATGAATGCAGTAAGGTGTATGCTTTCACACTCAAGACTCTTCAAGAAATTCTGAAGAGAGGCATTGTTGACTACAAACTATATACAGAATAGTATTCCCATCTAGTTCGTAGAATCAACGCCATATAAAATACAGAATGGCAGAAAGCATGATTTGAGCCATCTTCGGAAATGGGGATGTGTTGCATATGTTCCGGTACCGAGTCGACTTAGGGACAAACTAGACTTCAGGACATTAAAGTGCAAGTTTATTGGCTATAGTGAGAATTCTAAAGGATATAGGTTCTTCCATGAAACTAAAGTTCTGATCAAAGTCGTGATGCTACTTTCCTTGAAATTCATCAAGAAAAGGAGCATAAAGTACAAGAATCAGATCCTTTGATTGACCTACAAGACAATGAAGACGACTTGAGCATTAGACAAGAACTTGAAGATGATATCGGATCCAAATATAGAGAATGAACCTATGGAACATGTTGATACTTTAGAGGAAGTGGGTGGACCCACACAACCCATGAGTATAATCGGCAACAAGAGATCCATAACAAGGCTTGCATGGATGGAAGATTACCATTTCTATGGATGCAAGACGTCGTGCTACACCATGGATGAGGATATCGCGGATTGTACAGATCCCATATCCTTTGATGAAGTCATGTCTTCGTCTAAATGGGAATCATGGTTGACCGCCATGAGAGATGAATTGGACTCAATCGAGTGAAACGATGTTTGGGAATTATGTGATTTTCCATAAGATAGGAAATCCATATGATGTAAGCGGGTATTCAAGAAGAAGTACCAAGTCGATGGTATTATTGACAAATATAAAGTCAGAGTAGTTGCCAAGGTTTATACTCATCAAGCTGGAATAGATTTCCAGGAAACCTACTCTTCAGTGGCTAAGTTTGCATCCATTCAGATGATCTTTGTCATAGTCGCATATATGAATTTAGAATTGTTCCAAATGAATGTGAAGACGACCTTCCATAATGGAGAATTAAGGGAGGAGATTTATATGCGATAACCTAATGGCTCTAAGGTTGAAGGTCAGGAAAAAAAGGTTTACAAGTTAAGAAAGTCATTATATGGCTTGAAGCAATCTTCACGGCAATGGTATCTCAAATTTCATGAGAAAGTTATCCAGTTTGGATTTGTTGCAAATAAATTGGATAACCGTGTGTATGTCATAAAGAGTGGAAGCATGTTTGTAATCATTGAAGGATATTGAGTATCCTTAAGCGCATCACGGAAGCGTGTCGATCGCATCGTATGCAATCGGAGCAACTAGTCGCACTAGTCGCTAGATGCGGCGGAAATTAAAATTTTAAAACGAAAGATGAAACCACATGATCACGAGAACACTTCTCGGATCGTTTCATCAAACCACAAAGTATAAGAAATACCTCTTGAAGCGTGGTTGCGATCGTGAGATCCCAAACAAGAGATCCTCCTATCTTAAGTTCGATCCACGAAGAACGCACTTGCGGGCACGATGATGAGTCGCGTTCCTCCCTGCAATCCTCGATGAAGATCCAAGCAATGGATCCCCTGATTTCATCACACGAAATCCATCGTCTTCCTTTAGAGCAAGTAGCCCCGAAGAAGAAGGAGATCCTCGAGTCGTCGAAGGCGAGGGCGAGAAGCTCTCTCCTTTCTCAACACAAAGTGGACGGCCACTTGATGGTGAAGAGAAAGAGAGAGGGTGAGAATGAGAGAGAGAGAGAGAGTTGTAACCTTGTACAACTCTTAGAAATGATGTTGTACCTTGGAAGGCTACCCTGGCCCTCCTTTTATTCAGATCCATTGGGACACATGGATCCAACCGCCAGGCTTGGTCCATGTAAAATCAATGGCTATGATTGTTGTTGGTTAAAACCAACAACATTAATTTAAATTAAAATATGTTACAACATTATCAACATAATTTAATTTAACTAATTAAGAGATAATGTGATAATAAAAAAAGGGAGTCAACCAACCACCCTTGAATTTAGGGGGCATCACCTACGAATAATTCATAGGTGAAGCCACCTATGAATTTGGTGGTTATTTTGCCTCCTTTTTATTTTATCTTATTATTCCTAAATTAATTTTGTAATAACAATTATCACAAAATTATTCACCAAATTAATTCCAAATTAATTTGTGAATATTTCAATCATGCCATTGAACATTATGTGAATCACATTCACAACCCAAACTAATTTGTAAATTGCATTTCCAATTAATTAATAATTGTGAATCCAATCCACATTATTAATTAACAAATGCTATTTACATAAATTCTCTCTCTTATATATATATATATTATAAATCATATTTATAATACACATATATCATGGATAATATTATCCACATTCTCCAATCCTTGATAATTAAATCCTATTTAATTATCTTGGATAATAGTATGAATCATATTCATATTATGCTTGATTATTAGATCTCATTTAATCATCAAGTCCTTCTTGCTTGGATATGCATTTCATCAAATGAATTATTCTTGAACCCTTTCAAGAATAATATGCTTTCTCCGCAGATACTTGGAGATAAGGACAGGGCGATTGTATTGTTCCACGTATAGTGACTTGGATGTTGAGATCTCATCTCAAATCCAGATCTTACAAACCTCCCATGGATGCTTGATTAAATCAAGACCGCAAATCTAATCTTCTCATTGCATCTGAATCTCATTCAGACCAATTTCCAACATTTGGACAAAGATCAGATTGCTTCTCTACTGAGAGGAGTCACTAAAATCCAGACCTGTTTCATCACTCCCTCATAATGGAAGCGTCATGGATATGCAATCGTTTATGATCACATCACCCTCAGGTATTCCGAATACCTGTACATCCTGCATACTGGAAGACCCATGGTCAACCCGAAGATCAAGATCAATTTTACACTGTCTTCTTCAGGGTTTGATCACTAAGTTTCTCATTTGATCATTGGGATTTGGTATCGATCATATACTTTCCAAAAGCATATATCATACCTAGGTCTTGATCATATACTTTCCAAAAGTATATATCAAACCTACAAATTCAGTCAAGCTTCCAAAGCAAGACGACCGTGCACGGAATTTGATTCTTCCCAATATCTCATGAGTGAGCTCATGTCTTCCGGTTCAGTAGTGAACCTGTATGATCCCTTTGAGAGATCGTATTACTCATATGCCCTTATATGCACACCAGCGCGCCGGTGTATAGACCTTGGTTAGGTCATCAACCTATTGGTCTGCCAAATGTACATACTCAGACATATAGCAATATATCTGTCTCTGGTTAGAGGATGCGTGCCTTTGCTGTAACAGCATTCAACATAGGTCTTAGGTTATCTCGATCTCGTTAAGTCAACCCTTTGACCTAACTAATCTGACACCTCCGAGTCTCTATTCCTATGCAGAGGACCTACATCAAGAGGTCGGTCAGATATCAACCTATGTGAGAAAGGATTGCCATCTCCTACTCAGGCTGGAGATCACATCTTAACAATCATTTGACGGTACTTGATGAGTCCTCAATCTAACTCTTTAGATATTCATCCAAGCACCAGCCTCTATGATTCAATAATTGAATCAATAGCTGTATGATCATTAAGATAGCCATGGTACATAACCCTAATTGTACAGAGGGACCTATTATGCAAATTATTTATTCTTCATTTCAGATCAGGGAATGATATTCGCAATAACATTTATTGCATAATGGCTCGCCGTGGGATCACATGTCCAACAATCTCCCACTAGCCCAAAGAGCCATTAATGGGCTAATCATTTAAACCCATACCCATGTGACAATCATATGCTATTCAGAAAAATAGCTAGGTAAGCTGATCAGTCACTCTATTCCCAAAAGACTATGCCAAGTCCTTTTACGACACTTGCATATCCCTAGGTAACATTGCTCCCATCCAATGCGAATGTTGCATCCAATGCAAACAATACTCAATCTTGATAAAGCAATTATAGTGTCCTTGACACTATTGCTCAATAACTATTATAACCAGTATTTTCATAATCCTTTTCAGAATACCCTTATTCCTGGGGATCACTATCTCCCAAGGTATCCACAGTTGAGACCTTTTAGATCTCTATCTGTAAAGTCTTAAGCTTTTGAAGATATGACTTTGAGATCACTATCTCAAAAAACTTGTCATCTATGAAGATTTTGTTATTACTGCAACCAAGTGTTTTCTCTCCATAGTAGGATTAGCAACACTTTGCTACTCCCACTACATGGCAGATATCTGGCTTTTGTACACATCTAGTATACACTTAGCTTTCTGTAACTGATGCACAAGTGCAAGCAGTTCTAGCATTCACTTCCTCAACTCTTTGAGATGCTATCCCTTTAGATAGGTCAATACCAAATCTCAAGGAAGGAAGCCTTTCTTAGAATTTCCAAGAATGGAATATGTCCAAGGTGTACTACAAATGTGACAGTCCCAATACCCTCTTTTCTTTGATTCTGAACACCTTCAGAACTAAAATCCAAGAGGCATCTTTGAGATCATATCTCAATGTATGGAATAGCCAGAATATAAAACACTTATTATTATCCTTATATCATTACAAATGAATAGGATATTATCTACATTAAGCACGATGAACACAATGACACTCCTACTAAGCTTCACATGGTGCATCAAGATTCTATCTGAAATCATAACACTTATGATTTCATCAAATCTGATGTTCCAACTACAAGAAGCTTATTTGAGTCCATAGATGGAGTTTCTTTAGCTTTCACACCTTACTTTCCCCAATCTTGAAGCCCTGGGGCTACTTCATGTGAATATCCTCAGAGAGGTATTCTTAGAGGAATGCAATCTTGACTTACATCTTGAAGATGCAACAATCAAGTTGTGTAGCTAGGGTTAGCAATACTCTGATGATTTCAAGCATGGTTTCTGAAGAGCAAGTCTCATTGCAAGCAATGTCTTCTCTTACGGTGTGTAGCTCATGGCTATGAACCGTGCTTTAAAGGTCTCTACCTTCTCATCAGATTCCCCCTTCTCGTGAAGATCCATTTACACCTTTATGGGTCTTACTCATATAGGTGGATCCTCGAGGGTCCATATACAACACTTGTATATGAAGTCTACTTTAGACTTTGTTGCTAATATCCATCTTTCCATGTCATGATCCTTAGGAGCTTCATCACATGAAGTCCGATCACTCTCAGACTTAACTGACACATGGAATACATCCTCAAACTCATTTGAAGAGGTATTAATGTTTCATCTTTAATTATCTTTTAGTTTCCGATTTCAGGAGCCTCATTGTCATCTCAAGATTAAATGAGTTCCTTCACTTCATTTTCATCTTGATTCTCAAGAGTCTCAATCCTCCAAGAATCACATCCTCAGAAATGAGATCTTTTAAGAATCTCAAGGTCATAAAGTAGGTATCCAATACCATACTTCCTAATGAAGTAGCACTCTCAAGTGGTAGATTCCAGCTTACATGCATGGAACCTTATTAAGGATATATATTGTAGTCTCTATGATGAATCTCGTATTCATCATGCTAAAAACTCTCTATTAAAACCCCTGTCTTAAATAAACCAATAAAATCACCTTTAATACTCTATTTTTATCATGTACCATATTGTGCATAATTTACTGTTTAATTTAATTCCTTCTATTCTTCTTGTAATTATTTTATAATTAAAAACCCCTAAAAATTAGGTAGATAAGTTGTCTATAAATCACTGACCTTTAAAACAACTAAAAAATACAAAAACAAATCAAAACCACAAAATCGGTGTTTTTATCCCCTTAAAAATACCTCCAAAAAAACGTTTTGTACAAATGACCTCTTTTGGCTCTTTGACCGACATGAGAGTTGTAGATCTCGTCGAGACGAGCAACTTTCATGTTTTGACTTTTTCCTAATTCGGCCTCTAACTATTTCTTTTCTAATTTTCTTTGTTTTTATTTTTAAATTGCTCTGATTGGGCCACGTGGCGCCCTCTGGGCCGCCCACGTGGCCCGCTTCATCTCCCGCCACCCGGCCCACTCCTGGGCCATTAGATTACGTCAACTCTGCCCCCATCTCCACCGTCCAGCCTCGCCTCGCTCACAGCCGTCAGATCTGACATTCAGATCTAATCTCATCCGCCCAAAAGCGCCTAATCCTCGACCATTGGATCCATGCTAATCCTACGCATCTCAATGCACCACGTCGCATCTTTACACCGGCCGTCAGATCTTCAAACCATCCAACGCCTCTCCTAGCTCCACGTCACCCCGTCACCCCTCACTGTTAGATCTCACCCAAGCCTCTATCTAAGCCGCTCATCAGCGCCCAATGCCCCGCCGTTGGATCTAAATCTAAGATCTAATCGGATCCCTTCAACTGCGCTCCTATCCCAACCGTTGGATCGCAAGATCCAATGGCTCGCCTTCATCTTCTTCCTCCGTAACCCCCCTCGCCTCCAACCGTTTCATCTCGCAACCCCACATCGCCCTTCCATTTCTAGCCACCTCCCCCGTTCACCTCTCCCTCTCCTAACGGTCATCTCACATAGCCAGGTCTTCCGCCACCCTCGCGTAACCCCCTCCCTTCCTCGCCATCACTCCCACACCATTAAACCCTCGCTCCAAAACGTCCCTCCACCACTGAAACCGCCGCACACCTTCACCTATAAAACCCCCACCCCTGTCATCGGAAGCCCTGGTCCACCATTCTTGGCTTTTACCGTAGCCTCCTCTGCCCCTCCGGTGACATCGGAGGGGCGGAACATCGAGGCGACGATGGCTACTTGCTGGTGTCGACCCTCGGTGCTCCTCCGCCGAGAAGCGGACGCTTCCAAGCTCCGCCGAGCTCGCTGGCTTGCTGACCAGCTGGGCAACGACCTCGGGGCTCCTCCGAGCCCCATCCCAAGCAACTCCTCCGCCAAGGGTCCCCTCCTCTATGAGGTCCTCTCCCTCCATGCTTTTTCTTTCTTTTTCTCTAAATTATTACGCCTCCTACAGTCACCGTCCCCCTCACTAAACACTCTACCACATCCGCCACACCTCCAGCACCCTCGCCGACCCCTTCCCGTTCTCCAGAACCCCGAACACCCCGATCACCTCCTTCGCCGCCTCGTCGGAGAAGGAGACCCCGGGCTCCCGCTTCCAGTCACCCCATGGCCCTCAGTTCACTCACAACATCTTCACGCGCACGCTTCGGCTATTCCTCTGACATTTGCAGGTTCAATGGCCGGAGTTTAGACCGGAGCATCTTCACGCTCTTCTCCTCCGACGATGCTTCTTCAACTCGCAGCTCCGATCAGCCTTGGAGCATCGCCGGAGTCCCATCATCTTCGCGGCATCCCCAGCTAGCCTCTCCGACCGTTAGGCGTGTCTGCGGCAGGCGGAGGAGCTCCATCGACATCGCCGAAGCCCTGCCTACTCCGGTGGGTCGCGGAGGAAGAAGGTGCTACAGCCTCCGTCCGATCTTCCTGATCGGACGGTCGAGATAAAGACGTGTTGCAGCCCGAGCCTCCCCTCCAAACCAATAGGCTCGGGTCATACGTGCTTCAATCCGAACCACAGACAGATGCCACGTGGACCCGAACCCGAGCCTCCTCCCGAGCCTAGATCCTCACGTGCAGCGCACGTGAGGTGTTGGGTAAATTGCAGAAAAGACCCAGAAGTTTTAAAGATTTGCATTTTGATCCCCAAGCACACGCACTGGGTATTTTACACGGAAGCCCTCGAAGGTTTTCGAAATTGCAAATAGGTCCCTGCGCGCATTGGGAAAATTGCATAGGACCCCAGGCGATTTTTGTGATTTACATTTAGGTCCTTCCAAGGACCTAAATGTAATAGTTATCCTTTTATATCCTTGCATTTTTATTACAATTATGCCCTTGCACTATTTTTAGCATAACTTGAGCATCGTAGGTCCAAATTGCATGATTTTAGTGTCGTTTTGATCCTTGTGTTGTCCTCTACATTTTAGCATGCTTATTTGTCTCATTTGACACTGTTTTAATTTAAGTGATTTTTTATGTGAAAAATGGGTCCATGCTCTACTTGTCTTGCTTGATTTGATGACCGATTTTTAATGATGTGTTCAAATTGACTCTAATTTCATTCTTTATTGCGTTGTTCATATTTTAGGGTATAATTCTGACATTTTTATTCATCATGCATATTCTCTTGCATTATTTGCCCATGTATCACTTTAACTTGCATAAAAACAAAATAAAAAATGCATACAGCATAGCATCGCTTTGTATTTTGTATAAATTGCATATGGATCTGAAATTGAGACTAAATCACATTGAACTTCATGAATCAAAATTCAATAGCTGAATTAGGCAGCTGTGTCCCAATGTTCGACCTTGGTAGACTTACCAAGCATAAATACTCCACAGCATTCAAAGTCTGTGGTTTTTGCTGAACCAAATTCGCCTCCTATGCTACGACATAACTCCACAATATTATAGAGGCGAATTTGGCGATCATCAAATGGTGTCGTTGCCGGGGATACGACTTTGCTTAATTTTTGAATTTTGATTTTTTAAAATTATTTCAAAAATTTTTAGGTCCTTATCTCATGCATCATTTCTTTGCATATTATTTGCTGATTTAATTTCTCTAAGATTCTAACTTTTCTCTTTTGTGGCAGGGCCCATGAAAATCGGGGATGCCTAATCGTCATGGAGGCGCGAAGTCGGGAGCTTCCACTAAAGAGGCCACAAAAGAAGCCGTGAAGAAATTCCAGGATTTTTATCAGTCAAATTCAAATTGCATTGCATGTTGTAAAAAAAACATTGCATCTGCATATTTATTTTCAGTCTTGCATATTGTACTAAAAAAAAATTCCCCCCCACACCCACACACACCCACACTACACATGCACATACTCACCCCCACCCTCCTTGTATATTTCATTCTCTCTCTCTCTATCTCTATCTCCCTCTCTCTCTCTGTGTATCTATTTTTCACGAACTCTCTACCCCGTACCCTTGTATCATAGAACCATCCCCCCTAACACAGACCTTACTTCGGCTATTTGTAGCCTAAGTATAGGGGGGAACTGCCTGCCCATCCCTCCCTCGTTCTATCTTCTTATGCTTAGGACGAATTTGGCCTAAGTATAGGGGGACCCTCCTCCTTAGTTCTGCTATATCACCCTGTACTTGAACCGAGCCTTGGCTTCATGGCACTTGTGCGATGAGGACATTGCAAATTTTAAGTATAGGGGGTATACCGTATATTATTTTGTATTTACTTTAGCCTTTGCTCGCGTTTTTTTAAAACTTTTTAAAAAATTTTATTTTCGGGCTGGGTTTTGGTAAACCTGTGAACTGAGTTTTGTAAAAACCTTGTAAAAAAAAGTTTTCTTAAAAATTGAGGGATTAATCTTTGTAAATAACCCTTTTTCAAAAAAAATATTTTGAAAAATTAAAAATGTTTCTCGGAATTTGACTCTGACTACTAGGCTTAGTAGACATTTTCAGTGAGGGAACCTCTGTCTCCCTTAACAGAGTGGGTGGTTTAAAGGACACCGCATATGGCACCATCCATAAGGATCACGGGTCTCGACCCGCACTTACACCCATACTGGCTGAGAGTGGATACTTTTATTTATTTGAGCCTGGGTCAGTCATTGTCTCTCCAACAAAAAAATATTAAAACCCATAAAAAATTGCAAAAGATAAAAATCACACAAAAATTCACTAACCTAAGGAGTTGGTGTATTCCTGACGCATTCACATTCACTCAAGGCTTGAGGATTTTGAGGACACTGGATTTCTGTGATCTTGAGAGTCTGAGTTAACATGCCGTAGTCATTAGGGTTTTTAAGACTTAAATATCCACACTTCCCTAGTTTGAAAGATTTGAGTGCTATGTTGCACTCTTCATCTCTACCTTCAAGAAAATATGAGCAGCACAATCACTTCCACAACTGCATGATTGATGAGCTGAGTTGAGATATCACCTGAGGAACTAGGACCATAGATTTGAGTTTAAACCCGATCTGATGATATTCGAGGATGGGATAAAGTTAATGAAGGCTTCAGAAAACCTGAGTGTCAGAAAAACCCTAGCCAGTATGTGAACAAGATTCATATGCTATCTCTTTGATATTTACCTAAAAAGTGCCAGGGTGTGATGAAACTTAAAGGAATTTGTTGATCAGTGTGCGCCAATCTCTTGGTAAAAGCAGTGGAGCAAGCCAACAAAAGAAATGAAATGTCAAAGAAAGAGCTCAATCATCAAGGTCAAATTATAAATGAGCTTCCACCAATGGCGAGCGCTCCCAAACATTTTCAAAGTGTCCACTTGGACCAAGCGCTAATTAGGACCAGGAGTCTGGCTGACACCGAAAAAGGGCTCTGCATCGTAAATGCTACAAGTCTGGGTGTTGAAGGTATCTTAGATACTCAGAAGAGACACACCCCGGTGTATTCCCAGAAAAACAAGTGCAGACGACTCCAACTCTTTTGACGGACACATTGGTCAACAATCTAAAAATTTATATGTGTTGAGTAAAAAGGCACTCGAGAGGCCCCTTGTTCCAATGAGAGGGAGAGAAAATTAGACACAATCCCAGTACCTCCATCATCTGGCCGTCCATCAACATTTCAAAGTCTGACAAACTAATGAGATGATGGACTGAAGCAAGAACATACTTATTCCCTAGTATTGAGGATTAGGTCTAGAGGAGAATTTTTGGGACTGGAACCTTGGGTGATGCATCGACTCGGCTCTCATGAAATGCAGTACACTAAATGTCATATCCTTATATTATATGTACAAAAAGAGAGTCTGATAATCAGAGAAGTTGGATTCCTTCTGACTAAGGCTTGGATAAACCCAGAATTTTAGGATCACTTAGGTCAAGGGTCTTTGAAAGATCAAGCCTTGAATTTTTCACGCGCACTGTCAGGAATTAATCCGACTCCTTCATTCTTTAGATGCTCGAGGACGAGCATAGTTTAAGAATAGGGGTATGATGAATCTCGTATTCATCATGCTAAAAACTCTCTATTAAAACCCCTATCTTAAATAAACCAATAAAATCACCTTTAATACTCTATTTTTATCGTGTACCATATTGTGCATAATTTACTATTTAATTTAATTCCTTTTATTCTTCTTGTAATTATTTTATTATTAAAAACCCCTAAAAATTTGGTAGATAAGTTGTCTATAAATCACTGACCTTTAAAACCACTAAAAAATACAAAAACAAATCAAAACCACAAAATCGGTGTTTTTATCCCCTTAAAAATACCCTCAAAAAAACGTTTCGTACAAATGACCTCTTTTGGCTTTTTGACCAACATGAAAGTTGTAGATCTCGTCGAGACGAGCAACTTTCATGTTTTGACTTTTTCCTAATTCGGCTTCTAACTATTTCTTTTCTAATTTTCTTTGTTTTTATTTTTAAATTGCTCTGATTGGGCCATGTGGCGCCCTCTGGGCCGCCCACGTGGCCCGCTTCATCTCCCGCCACCCGGCCCTCTCCTGGGCCGTTGGATTACGTCAACTCTGCCCCCATCTCCACCGTCCAGCCTCGCCTCGCTCACAGCCGTCAGATCTGACATTCAGATCTAATCTCATCCGCCCAAAAGAGCCTAATCCTCGACCATTGGATCCATGCTCATCCTACGCATCTCAACGCGCCACGTCGCATCTTTACACCAGCCGTCAGATCTTCAAACCATTTAACGCCTCTCCTAGCTCCACGTCACCCAGTCACCCCTCACCGTTAGATCTCACCCAAGCCTCTATCTAAGCCGCTCATCAGCGCCCAACGCCCCGCCGTTGGATCTAAATCTAAGATCTAATCGGAGCCCTTCACCTGCGCTCCTATCCCAACCGTTGGATCGCAAGATCCAACGGCTCGCCTTCATCTTCTACCTCCGTAACCCCCCTCGCCTCCAGCCATTTCATCTCGCAACCCCACATCGCCCTTCCATTTCTAACCACCTCTCACGTTCACCTTTCCCTCTCCTAACGGTCATCTCACATAGCCAGGTCTTCCGCCACCCTCGCGTAACCCCCTCCCTTCCTCGCCATCACTCCCACACCATTAAACCCTTGCTCCAAAACGTCCCTCCACCACTGAAACCGCCGCACACCTTCACCTATAAAACCCCCACCCCCATCACCGGAAGCCCTGGTCCACCATTCTTGGCTTTTACCCTAGCCTCCTCCGCCCCTCCAGTGACAGCGGAGGGGCGGAACGTCGAGGCGACGATGGGTACTTACTGGTGTCGACCCTCGGTGCTCCTCCACCGAGAAGCGGATGCTTCCAAGCTCCGCCGAGCTCGCTGGCTTGCTGACCAGCTGGGCAACGACCCCGGGGATCCTCCGAGCCCCATCCCAAGCAACTCCTCCGCTAAGGGTCCCCTCCCCGATGAGGTCCTCTCCCTCCATGCTTTTTCTTTCTTTTTCTCTAAATTATTATGCCTCCTACAGTCACCGTCCCCCTCACTAAACACTCTACCACATCCGCCACACCTCCAACACCCTCGCCGGCCCTCAAATTGTACTCTGTAGTCTCGTAGGCCTCAGTGCTTATTATAGATAGTAGATGTGATGCCCGTTCTCCAGAACCCCGAACACCCCGATCACGTCCTTCGCCGCCTCACCGGAGAAGGAGACCCCGGGCCCCCGCTTCCAGTCACCCCATGGCCCTCAGTTCACTCACAACATCTTCACGTGCACGCTTCGGCTATTCCTCTGACATTTGCAGGTTCAATGGCCGGAGTTTAGATCGGAGCATCTTCACGCTCTTCTCCTCCGACGATGCTTCTTCAACTCGCAACTCCGATCGGCCTTGGAGCATCGCCGGAGTCCCATCGTCTTCACGGCATCCCCAGCTAGTTTCTCCGACCATCAGGCGTGTCTGCGGCAGGCGGAGGAGCTCCATCGACATCGCCGGAGCCCCGCCTACTCCGGTGGGTCGCGGAGGAAGAAGGTGCTACGGCCTCCGTCCGATCCTCCTGATCGGAAGGTCAAGATAAAGACGCGTGGCAGCCCGAGCCTCCCCTCCAGACCAATAGGCTCGAGTCATATGAGCTTCAATCCGAACCACAGACAGATGCCACGTGGACCCGAACCCGAGCCTCCTCCCGAGCCTAGGCCCTCACGTGCAGCGCACGTGAGTGTTATGTAAATTGTAGAAAAGACCCAGAAGTTTTAAAGATTTGCATTTTGGTCCCCAGGCACGTGCCTCACGTGCATGCCTGGGTATTTTATAGGGAAGCCCTCGAAGGTTTTCGAAATTGCAAATAGGTCCCTGCACGCATTGGGAAAATTGCATAGGACCCCAGACGATTTTTGTGATTTACATTTAGGTCCTTCCAGGGACCTAAATGTAATAGTTATCCTTTTATATCCTTGCATTTTTATTACAATTATGCCCTTGCACTATTTTTAGCATAACTTGAGCATCGTAGGTCCAAATTGCATGATTTTAGTGTCGTTTTGATCCTTGTGTTGTCCTCTACATTTTAGCATGCTTATTTGTCTCATTTGACACTGTTTTAATTTAAGTGATTTTTATGTGAAAAATGGGACAATGCTCTACTTGTCTTGCTTGATTTGATGACCGATTTTTAATGATGTGTTCAAATTGACTCTAATTTCATTCTTTATTGCGTTGTTCATATTTTAGGGTATAATTCTGACATTTTTATTCATCATGCATATTCTCTTGCATTATTTGCCCATGTATCCCTTCAACTTGCATAAAAACAAAATAAAAAATGCATACAGCATAGCATCGCTTTGTATTTTGTATAAATTGCATATGGACCTGAAATTGAGATTAAATCACATTGAACTTCATGAATCAAAATTCAATAGCTGAATTAGGCAGCTGTGTCCCTGTGTTCGACCTTGGTAGACTTGCCAAGCATATATACTCCACAACATTCAAAGTCTGTGGTTTTTGCTGAACCAAATTCGCCTCCTATGCTACGACATAACTCCACAATATTATAGAGGCGAATTTGGCGATCATCACTCTACTACACATATACATCTGGAAACTAAGGGATAATTATGCTAAAATTCATAATTGATCAAATCATGTCACACATGATCCAATTGTATCTCTCTACAACTCTATTGAGTTTAGGTTTATCAGGAGGAGTGAGATAGAAATGATATTAATATCTTCATAAGGCATTCTTTGAATTTTATCTAACAGGTACAAGCTACCTAGGTTAGATCAAATTCATCTCATCTTTCTTCGAACTTTGGTTCTAAACCAAAATTGTGAAATCTTTGAAGATTTCAAAGGTTTCTCAGGTGAAGAGAAGAAATCTCATATCATGCATAATCATCAATAGATATCACATATCCATAATGTTTACTATGATATAGATGATCTACATATATCAATATGTATGAGATCTTGAATACCTTGACATCATACCTTTTCTAAAAGAAGGGTGTATTAGACATTTTACTTTGAATACAATATTCACAAGTATGTAAGATTTGAAATTTTAGACATTCTAAGGTTTCATATCTTACGAGTCTATTGATCAAATCAATAGACAAATGTCCAAGGCTTGATGCCAGATCATTGTAAAATGATCTTCATCCTCCTATTGATCTTATAAGGTTTGATTTTCAGTATTAGAAATCTTAATGAACCATTCATTAATTTTCTAAATTTTTTTGTGAAGTCCACTAGATGTTAGATTACTATCTGAAATATTTCCATCATAACTCTTTATGATAGTTCTATCTCAGAATTCATGTTTATTTCCAACATTTAGAAACAAACAATAAGTGTATTCTAATATCTAGGTCATAGAGACATTCTCCAAGACTAAGGGCTCTCCCACTGAGAATATGAAGTCTATCTATCCAATAGAGATTGCTGCAATAATTACACCGATATCCATGTAGATTACTATTAAACCTTAAGATCAAATTTCTAGTCTTCTAGTATATATATGCAACCAATTGCAAATGTCATTAGAAGATTGGGATACAATTGTCAGATTTAATCTTATGAAATAAGAAAGTCAAAGTCAATGAATATATGTAGATTATTCGGATGCTCTATCCGAGTCCTTCACTAAGGATTTTAGACAGACTTGATAGTCATACTATCAACACATCAACTTATTGCAATATTGGCATTCATCCAACTCTTTGGATGTCATATGAAAGTCACAGAAGTAGGTCAACTCTTTGAATTTCCTTCTTACTCGGGTCCGACCCATGCTTCCACTACGCTCTCTTAATCTATAAACAACCATTGCTTAAGACTAAGGATCTCTTATGTTAAATTCAAAAGAATTCAATGTAAGATCATTTCAACATTTATACATGCTTCATTAAATTCATACAATATGAATATCATGAAGCTTCATGAATGACTTGAGTATAGATAGTAGAATGATGACACTCATCATATCTACATTCATCTTAACTCTTGGAGACTTAGGTTCAGGTAGGTATTCAAACATTTTCAATACATCATCTCTTTCGAGTCACCATTCTGCATAATGCAGAGAACCATGTCATTCATGATTAAATATCTAGATCATATATGTATGCCAAAATATCTTCTTTTATTTTATAAGGATTATTCGACAATTACGATCACCATCGACGAGTCACTTCCAAAGTACACTCGATGAAAGATCAAGACTATAGAGACATACAAACCCTAAGGTGATGTCTTCTTGTCTTATTTAATTGTCATTCCTCATTATGTTGAGGAAACTTGCTCATTGCAACCACATACATTATGTGTCCAATTGCAAGTACAATATCTGGATCATGAGTCTAATCCAAGATATTTTACTGGTTATTATTGAGTATAACATTGAGTGGGTTTAATGAAGGATTATCTGAAATAAGAAATTTGCATAAGGGTATATGTATTATATATACATATTTTACTTTGATTTAGGAATTTTTTATATGAAAGTTGTCTTGCCTTGTCAACACTGAAAGTTCATTCCCTTAATCACTTTCAATGTAAGAGATATACTTACCATTATATCTCTAGCAAGATCTGGGATCTACTTTCCTATCTTCATTGCATCCCAATAATATGAGAACCTACAACTCAGATAAAAAGAAGCGGGAACACATTCCGCCTTGCAAGTCCAACTTGCATTTCCCAATTCGGTCTTTAACACCCGGGCCCACCACCCCTAAGATGATGTTGACCCATCATTAATTGAACCAACCGTCAACAGGCTTAATACTCGCTATACGCAATCCAATATCGCCCCAATAATATGAGGACCCGATATTGGGGTCACTATGTATACGGCCTTACTCTTTCGAGAAGCAAAGAACCCGATCCAATTAAATCATATATAGAATCTGTCACTTCGGACAGGCGTTTCCTATATACAACAACTAGCGACGAAATCCTTCGCCTTGACGGGAGACCATGGATGTCACTTATGTGATCCTCCATCTCATATTCAAATTATAATTAATTATCGTGAATCATATTCACATAATTAATTCTTCCAAGGGAAATACACATCTATTCATAATAGAGTGTTTATTGGATATAATTAATTTAATCACATTGAATTAATCATCAATCCAATCATCAATCAACAAACATGTCTTTTACTTGAATAGTAGGTATATTCTCAAAGTACGTATTATTTGAATTTTAATAATTAGAAAAAATACACATTGACTTTCTCCGGCATTATACAATCCCTACCCGCTGTCATGGCCAATACCGACGAGAGTGGGACGGACCACATACGTTGAAACCCGCGACCCCAATGCTCTCCGACTAGGCACCACATCCGCCTCGTGAAAGGATAATACCAGATAGATCATCATGTACTTTGAGATGCTCATCGGTTTTTCAACCGAAATTATACCATATAATATACATCAAAACATTTTTGATTATATTATAAGGAGATTTGCTAAACAAATCCCCAATCCTATTCAAGCAAGAGAGTTTTCATGTAAATGTCGTCCTACAACTATTGTAGGATAAACTATGGTTTTTCATGAAAGCAATGTTCGTTGATGAACCAATGATCAAGATCTAATATCTCATCATTGTGGTTTAGGCAAATGTCATTCAATGAAATAATTATATCTTTAAATATTTCACAAATATTTATCACTAATTATTTCAAAAAATAACAATTAATTTTCATCATGATAATTGAATGACTTATCACAAGGTTCAAGATCAAAAAAGTTAATTTCCAGCAGTGACCCCCAATCACTAAAATTAACTTATTTTGATCAATTTAAATCCAAAAAATACAAACTCAGTTTCCAAAGATTGTCTATTTTATTTATTAAAGAACCCAAGTGATAATTCACACATTTCTAGACGAATTAAAACCGTAATTATCTCATTAATCATGTTTAAATCCGTAGTTCCCGCAACAGTGGATATAGGCATATTCAAAAATCCATATCTTGAGAAAATGAAGTCCAAACATCAAAAAATCAAATCCTATGGTTTCCTTAATTAATGGGGAACAAAATCCAATTGAAAATTTCGTTTTTAAACATTTTAAACAGTACCGAAAAATTCAATTAGATAGAGGTGCGAAAATTGAAATGCAGTAAAAATTTCGCAACCCTTTCAAGAACCAAATCATCTAAGGTCTATGGATCATATCCAAAACCTTATTCAACTTGGATCTCATACCACTTGAAGGATATTGAGTATCCTTAAGTACATCACGGAAGCGTGTCGATCGCATCGTATGCAATCGGAGCAACTAGTCGCACTAGTCGCTAGATGCGACGGAAATTAAAATTTTAAAAGGAAAGATGAAACCACATGATCACGAGAACACTTCTTGGATCGTTTCATCAAACCACAAAGTATAATAAATACCTCTTGAAGCATGGTTGCGATCGTGAGATCTCAAACAAGAGATCCTCCTATCTTAAGTCCGATCCACGAAGAACGCACTTGCGGGCACGATGATGAGTCGCGTTCCTCCCCGCAATCCTCGATGAAGATCCAAGCAATGGATCCCCTGATTTCATCACACGAAATCCGTCGTATTCCTTTAGAGCAAGTAGCCCCGAAGAAGAAGGAGATCCTCGAGTCGTCGAAGGCGAGGGCGAGAAGCTCTCTCCTTTCTCAACACAAAGTGGACGGCCACTTGATGGAGAAGAGAAAGAGAGAGGGCGAGAATGAGAGAGAGAGAGAGAGAGAGAGAGAGAGAGTTGTAGCCTTGTACAACTCTTAGAAATGATGTTGTACCTTGGAAGGCTACCCTAGCCCTCCTTTTATATTAGTTTAGGATCCAATGGATCTCAATCCATGGGACACATGGATCCAACGGCCAGGCTTGGTCCATGTAAAATCAATGGCTATGATTGTTGTTAGTTAAAACCAACAACATTAATTTAAATTAAAATATGTTACAACATTATCAACATAATTTAATTTTACTAATTAAGAGATAATGTGATAATAAAAAAGGGAGTCAACCAACCACCCTTGAATTTAGGGGGCATCACCTATGAATAATTCATAGGTGACGCCACCTATGAATTTGGTGGTTATTTTGCCTCCTTTTTATTTTATCTTATTATTCCTTCATTAATTATGTAATAACAATTATCACAAAATTACTCACCAAATTAATTCCAAATTAATTTGCGAATATTTCAATCATGCCATTGAACATTATGTGAATCATATTCACAACCCAAACTAATTTGTAAATTGCATTTCCAATTAATTAATAATTGTGAATCCAATCCACATTATTAATTAACAAATGCTATTTACATAAATTCTCTCTCTTATATATATATTATAAATCATATTTATAATACACATATATCATGGATAATATTATCCACATTCTCCAATCCTTGATAATTAAATCCTATTTAATTATCTTGGATAATAATATGAATAATATTCATATTATGCTTGATTATAAAATCTCATTTAATCATCAAGTCCTTCTTGTTTGGATATGCATTTCATCAAATGAATTATTCTTGAACCCTTTCAAGAATAATGTGCTTTCTCCGCAGATACTTGGAGATATGGACATGGCGATTGTATTGTTCCACGTATAGTGACTTGGATGTTGAGATCTCATCTCAAATCCAGATCTTACAAACCTCCCACGGATGCTTGATTAAATTAAGATCGCAAATCTAATCTTCTCATTGCATCTGAATCTCATTCAGACCAATGTCCAACATTTGGACTAAGTTCAGATTGCTTCTCTACTGAGAGGAGTCACTAAAATCCAGACCTGTTTCATCACTCCTTCGGAATGGAAGCGTCATGGATATAGAATCATTTATGATCACATCACCCTCAGGTATTCCCAATACCTGTACATCCTGCATACTGGAAGACCCATGGTCAACCCGAAGATCAAGATCAATTTTACACTATCTTCTTCAGGGTTTGATCACTAAGTTTCTCATTTGATCATTGGGATTTGGTATCGATCATATACTTTCTAAAAGCATATATCATACCTTGGTCTTGATCATATACTTTCCAAAAGTATATATCAAACCTACAAATTCAGTCAAGCTTCCAAAGCAAGAAGACCGTGCATGGAATTTGATTCTTCCCAATATCTCATGAGTGAGCTCATGTCTTCCGATTCAGTAGTGAACCTGTATGATCCCTTTGAGAGATCGTATTACTCATATGCCCTTATATGCACACCAGCACGCCGGTGTATAGACCTTGGTTAGGTCATCAACCTATTGGTCTGCCAAATGTGCATACTCAGACATATAGCAATACATCTGTCTCTGGTCAGAGGATGCGTGCCTATGCTATGACAGCATTCAACATAGGACTTAGGTTATCTCGATCTCGTTAAGTCAACCCTTTGACCTAACTAATCTGACACCTCCGAATCTCTATTCCTATGCAGAGGACCTGCATCAAGAGGTCGGTCAGATATCAGCCTATGTGAGAAAGGATTGCCATCTCCTACTCAGGCTAGAGAGCACATCTTAACAATCATTTGACGGTACATGATGAGTCCTCAATCAAACTCTTTAGATATTCATCCAAGCACCAGCCTCTATGATTCAATAATTGAATCAACAGCTGTATGATCATTAAGATAGCTATGGTACATAACCCTAATTGTACAGAGGGACCTATTATGCAAATTATTTATTCTTCATTTTAGATCAGGGAATGATATTCGCAATAACATTTATTACATAATGGCTCGCCGTGGGCTCACATGTCCAACAATCATGTCATTGTATGTGGATGCATCCTGCTTGCATGTAATGCCATTCAAATGCTCTATGAAATCAAACAGAAATTGAGCAATGAATTTGAGATGAAGGACATGGGTGAAGCATCCTATGTTCTTGAAATTCAAATAACAAGAGATAGGAACTCAATGACATTAAACCTTAGTCAGGAAAGATATTTGCGTACTATATTAAGGAGATTTGGAATGCAGAATAGCACTCCAGCTCCAACACCACTTGTGATGAGAAAGAGACTCAGCAAGAGTCAGTATTTCAGAAAGGAGCCGAAACCTTTAGGGAAGTCTAATGTATGCAATGATATGTATTCGACCTAACTTAGCCTATCCAGTAAGATTAGTCAGTAGATATCAAAGAAATCTCGGTCCAACATATTGAGAAGCTATAAATAGGATTCTTCAGTATCTGAAACGATAGTACATCTGAAACTTGTGTATCAAGCATAATCGCTTGAAGTGGTAGGATACTCTGATGATGATTTTGGAGGGGATGTGGATGATAGAAAATCCACATCAGGTTATCTGTTCTTGTTTGGCGGTGCATCCGTTTCTTGGGATAACAAGAAACAAGGATGTGTATTTCGACATACACAGGAGGCAGAATACATTGCAATAGCATGGCCGCCACTCATGCTGTATGGTACAAGTGTTATCTAGAGAATATAAGTCTCGAATTGATCAAAGGACCAATTGAAATGTATTGTGACAATCAAGCTGCAATAAGCTTGATCAATAGTGGGGCTCATAGTTCTAAAGGAAAACACATTGAGATCCAATATCACTATATACAATATATAGTGGCAAAGCAAGAAATCACAGTAACCTACATACCTACCAGTGACATGTTAGCTAATTCCCTAATCAAGGGAATAACAATAGGAACATACATTAAACATGTAGATTTAATGGGATTCAGGAATGTATGAGTCAGCGAAAAGGTTTTATAGATAATGATCCTCACATGATAAATCTCCAACTACACGAATAATGGGAGTATATATGTCTTGACCACTTCGATCAAGTGGGAGATGTAGAAGGCCCGCGTGACCGGCGTGGTCAAACAACCGCCTCCGGCGGTTGCGAAGAGGCCGAGTCTTGGGGAAGACCGTAACCGCTGGGCGTGGAGGAGGGGGCAGACTTGGCGAGGGGATGTTCACGCCCCTATATATATCTACCTCCACCGGGAGGGGAAGATTATCTGAGAACCACCTCGCCATAGGGAACCCTCTCCCATAACCTATCCCATCCCCTTCTCTTGTTTTCTCTCGTTCTCTCAACAAGATCGACGATGACGTACCTTAGTATTCCTTCATCTCATGTTTACTTCCACATCGTATGATGGTGGGAGTTTGGTGTCATATTGGAGCTATATAAAGAGCCCCACATCTATTGTAATATTTGAAAAAAAGATGAAATTTCAATCCTTTGAGATAGTTCTCCCGTGATTTGTTCCCGTTCCTTAGGGAGTAGGATTTCATGTAAAATCTAAGTCTTCTTTAAGTTTTGTTTTTGCTCTGATTCGCTTCCGCATTTCTTATTTTCTAGATGGTATCAGAGAAAGTTGGTCTTGGATATTAAATCTCTTCATTTTATACTTTTCTTGTTCGATTTCTTCTGAAGAACTCTATATTTGTTTCAATCTTTACATTCCATGTTTCTTGTGAAGCCAAGATTTTATTTTATCCACGATGACAACATCGTCGGGAGTGACCATATCTGTTGTTGTCAAGAATTTGGGTTACATGTTTGAAACCATGTCACAACATTACATATACTAGAAGGTAAAGGCTCGATTCATGGGCAATGTGAAATGGGTTTCAGATGAGGAACCGTCACTCCTTGATACCTTCTCGTAGCACACATCTCAAGCACCTCCTTCAAGCACGGTGTCACACAAAGGGTGGAGCCTCATCTTCAATCATGATGCGCATCACAAAGAAGATGATAGACGTCCAAGCCCTGGTTTTACAAAAACCACAACCTGGATCGAAGCCTTGATTCTGCAAAAACCATGACCCAGATTGAAGGTACCTGCAGGTGTGCGACAATCCTAGGAAGGAGAGGAACCACTTAGGGAGGGAGGAGGTGGTCGAAACCGAGAGAACCAGCGGTCGAAGCTCAATGGCGATGAGTTCTTCAAATGTTCTTCCAGGCCAATCCGACATTGTCCGATCAACCCACAACCCAGATCTAATCTGGGTTGTCCGAGGCAAAGTGAAGCGAACCCTCCGGTGTCATCCATCATCCCATGTGGGATGCTCTCGATCTTTCGATCGTGCACGTTTAAATAGGTAATTTAATAAGTAACCCCCAACTATTTGTAGTTTTAATATTTAGTCATATAAATATTTATTTATGTTGAAAACGTTTTGTAAAAATTTTATGTGCCCCCGCACTTGTTGAATATTACACATAGGTCCTATGCCAGGTCAGCTCACGGGCACCTCACGTGAGTTGGTCATTTTGCATCAAGACCCCCTCATGTTTGGTTATTTTTGGTTAGCACATAAATCTTGTATAAAAATTCAAAACTTTATGGTATTTTTCACGTAACCCCTTGATTTTTGGTTATTTTTGTGCATTACTTTTTGGATTGAATAGCTCCCTTGCTCTATAAATTGCGCAAAAAACTACTTGATGCGCTTTAAACGATCTAGTAACATGCCCATATTTTTATTAGAAATTTCATTGCATTATCTATTTATTAAAAATCATTTTGATGTTATTTATTCTATGTTTAGAGACAAAAATAAAAAAATTAGAAAAACACTTTAAAATTTCAAAAAAAAAATACGTATTATATATTACTATATAATATAACTTTATACCAAAAATCATAAAAAATCTTAAAAGAGAACCTTAAAACTTAAGAAAACCCTCCTGAACTTAAAAAATTAGAAAATATTTTCAAAAATAGAAAAAATAATTTATTTTTTTTATATATTTGTATATAATTATTATGACATATTAAAAATAAATTTAAGGTATTTTGGACTATTTAGCAATTTTAAAACCTTAAGACATTCGACCTATTTAATTACTCACTATTTTGGAGTATTTTAGACTTTATAAATACATAAAAGTTAGCAAAAACCCTAAAATTCACAAAAATATAAGAAGATATAAAAACATAAAATATTTTATTTTATAATTTTCGATTATATACATAGGTATATTTATAAGTATAATACCCAATATGGTATTAATATACATAAATATAGTTATATATGCTTAATATTATTACAGATGGAAGCCTGCTAACTTGTTAAAATATTGCTTGAAAATAACATTAAATTGAAAATATAAAAATAGTCGAACTCTTACGGCTTCACATTGTGTCGGGTGGTGAATCCACACTTGTATTGTGTTTGTTTGAATTAGATTAGGTTAAAAAACCTGCGTACTTGCTCCATTTTTCTTTCCATATGTTTTTATTTCTTCTTGCCTCGCTCATTTTGAGCCTTCGTCTACTTTCCTCTTCTCTAATTATTCATCACCATATTTGTTCCCTCATCTACTCCGCTTCTCACCAAGATATTGTCTCATGGAAGGTTTAGTCAGGACCTTGTCGACACCCACATCGATTCCATGAGTTCTACATCTTCAATAATTCAAATAATTCTCGAGAACTTGGTTCACATTTTGCGAACCGATCTTTAGACTCCTCGACTTATTCTTTCAATTCAATAAATTAGGATTACTCTTGTCATGCCATTCACCTCTTGTGGATGGAGATTGATTTCAGTCAATATCAAATGCTCCGTTCACATACTTTTGGAAATGACCCTATTCCCATATCATCAGTTCCATCTGGTGCTAAATATTTCCAGTCTGAACATGATACATCTTTCTGTACAAAAAACACATTGGACCCCGTGTAGATTACATCTTCTGAGTCTAATTCAGAGATGGATACTTAAGAAAGGGAAGATACTGAACAATCAGAGAAGGGATAGCCCGATCAGAATACTGTGAATGCACACTTGCTTGCTTCTATCCACACCATCCAACAACAGTTGATTGATTAGGCCCTAGCCTTGGTTGCTTTCCAAGAGATGTTGAATGACCTAAGGAGAGAGAGTGAACAAAGGAGGAGAAGGAGAAGATGAAGAACTAGATGATGGGCACTGTAGAGGTCCCCCAGATGAGCCGAGGGGAGAGAGGCACAAGTCTAATCTTAAAGAAACTTACAATCCTAGCACTAGCTAGATGATTGAGTGGATAAAATACCTGCATTCCACGCACATTTCGAGCTCAAGTTGCATTTTCTTGCTCTGCTTCTCTCGTTTTACTGGAATACAAATGAAGATCCCTACATCCATCTTCAACAGTTTTCTTGCATCTGTTGCACCACTCACTACCCCAACTTCCCATTGGGCGTAGTAAAAATGACCACATTCTCCTTTATCCTTCAGGACAAGGGTTTATGCTGGATCAACCACCTCGGGAAGGTTGTGAGGACGTGGAGGGGGGGGGGGGATGAAAGTCTATGTTCCTCTATAAATATTATCCACTTGGTCGTTTGAATCAGACGCGAGCTTGAATCAGTAATTTCTCCCAGGGACTGCACAAATCGATACATGAACCCTGGGAGAGATTCCAGGATTTGCAGGAGAAGTTCCCCCACCACGATATTCCATGAACAAACCTGATCCAACACGTATTTAGGGGCCTCACCCCTGAAAGCCAGAGGCTAGTTGACACCACATGTGGTGGCTTGCATTTCAATAAGGATGAGGATGTTGTTTGGCAAATTTTTGAAGAGATGGTTGAAGGAGAGGCCTATCTATCATCATCCCGAGCATATCAATTCAATCGTAAGTCCTCCACAAGCCGTCTACATGGCGGCATCCAGTGAGCAGGACAAAGATGAGAGCTCCAATCTCAACATCATTGGGAGCCACCTATCTAAAGTTGATATTATTCAAAAGCAATTACATGACTTGGAGAAATTGTCTGTGATCGAATAGAGGACCCATCACCTAGACAAGACAAAGAAGTTGGAGTTGCTTGTGAGCACCATAAATGCCGTATAACATATGATCCTGACCGCCACCACTCATGCTGAGTAGAAGGAACCATCATCTCTACAACAGCCTCAACCGAGTGCATGTCAGCCTCATGTCCAACATGTATGCAACATGCATGCACCTGACCAGTCACCACCGCCATCTCAGCAAATTGTCTTGTACCAACCAAAAATCCAATCCCCTTCTTACGATCCGTTTTCACCACCACCTATTATCCAAGAGGTGAACTGCATCTGAAATAACGATGCCCAATTGGTCCGTCCAAGAGGATAGCAGCAGGGCCAATCTTCATCTATTCGACCGTATCACCAGCATCAGTGTAGCAGATTTGTCCAGTTGAACCTACCTATGCAACACCTGCCTTCACAATATCAGAATAACTGGAGGTAGAATATGTAGTACAAATAGCATGTATATCGCCAATATCAACCATATCGCCGGTATGCGGGTGCTTCTTATAACCGGTATCCTCCTCCTCTGCAATTTCATCAGCAACAACTCCCTCCTCCTCACCACGATTTTTATAGTTCCCATCCTTCGCAGTATCATTCTTAGTGTGGTCAGCATGTTGAATCATCTGAGCCACTCCAATGAACCCAATGCTCGTCTGCTTGTCCTAACTCATAAAGGGCCTAGCAGAGATATCTCAAAAACTTGACGACCTCATTACCACTAAAACTCCAATCCAAGTGCATGTTGAGACGATCCCCAATAACTTCAAGTGCAAAGAGCAGACAGTTTGTGATGTTTCAAGCGGTCCATCACTGTCAGATATTACAGATTATGCTTTGTCTCATGCAGTGACTCTTAGGAGTGGCGGAACTTTGCATCCATCTGCCACCGCCAAGGGGAAGAATAAAGTGACTTCTGAAGAATCATCTTTTGCATCAACTAGTCTAGGTGTAGAAGATGATGGAGGAGCATCACCAGCCACCTACCATCACTACCATAAAGAGAAAAAATTACAAAAAATCAGCAAAAAGAAAATTTACAAAAATAAATGAAGAGCTCATATCAAGAAGGACTTGCATTAGAGGAGCCGACACTAGCAACCAATCTAGAGCAGCCCAATGAAGCCCAAGCTCATGTTGATAAATATTTGACTATTTTGCATGATGACCCCTATTTTAGCCAATCATCTGAAAATAAGTATGTAATTAAGAACAATGCTTTTTCTTCTACAAATATCCCATTCCCAGAAGCTATGAAAAATACCAACAAATAAAAATTTAAAACTACATTGTTCAGCCCTAGAGTGGTTGAAATTATTGAAAATCTTGTTCTGAAAATGCCACTCATAAAGGATATGAACTACATTCCAGTTATCAAGAAATGATTAAAAGAAGCATCTACCTCCAAGTGTCCAAATCTCAAGAACATGCACAACATAGGAGAGAAACACATCCTAACCATGACCATAGTCAACGCAATCAGTGACCTCCCGTGGAAAAAGAAAGACAAGGGAGCAACCAATATCAGATGCTAGATTTGTGACCAAGTTTTTGAGCGGGTCATTAATAAACCTCATGCCCTCCTCACTATTGCAAGAATTTGGGCTTGTACCACCTAATCCTACGAGAATGATCCTGCAGTTCGTAGATCGATCCGTGAAGCGATCTAGAGGTATGTTGGAGGACGTTATCAGAACTGTGCAAGACATGAGATTTCCCTTTGAATTTGTAGTCCTATACATGGACTCACCTGCGTCTTTAATCCAGACTCCCATCATTTTAGGTCAGTCATTCCTTCGTATAGCCGAGGAAGTTGTCGACTATGGGTTTGGGAAGGTTACCTTCTTCTCCATCAACAAAGTTACCATGGATTTGGCTAGCGAGTCGAAAGAAGCATCTGATATTGGGAGAGCAGAATCGACAACAAACTAGGGTATTGTGGACATCAAGACACATTCTCTGAATGACATTATCAAATAGGAAATCCTCTCTTCAAAGGAGGACCCAGAGAACACAATTCTCCCATGCTTCCTTACCGATTGGGAGATCAAATCATAATTCGAGTCACTGAGTAGCATGTTTGAAGAAGACTCATGTTAAGCTGAACATGATGAATTCATTGGAGACATGTTTGGAACATTTATTTCAGAGCCTGGAGTGACATAAGTGGACAACACTTCATTAAAACTGGCAGATCAACCATCTACCATCAATGTTTCTAAAGTGACCACAGAGTAAGCTCGGCAATTACCAGAACTCAAACTGCTCTCGGTAGGGCTGAAGTATGCTTTCCTTGCGGGTGAAGAACACATGTATCAGTTCATCATCATCAGCATACTAACCCTAGATCAAAAATCTCGACTTCTCAGGTTTTAAAAAAGAACTACAAGATACTTTATTGGAAAGTCCCATATCTCTAAGGGATAAATCCAAGTATGTGCTCATGCCATATCTATCTAGAAGATGACTGCAAGTTGTCATGAGAATTCTAAAGAAGATTGAATCTGAGCTTGCAGATGTAGTAATGAAATAAATCATGAAGTGGTGTGAAGCATGCTTTATTTATCCCATCTCTGACTCCAAATGAGTGAGCCCACTGCATGTAGTTTTTAAAAAATCAAAGCTCATCATGGTGAAGAATGACCAAGGGGAGGAGATTGATAGGCGCTCCCACTACCCATGTTAATTCGAGCAAATTAATGTCCAAATTAATTGATTAATGTTCGTTGCAGTCGGATAATAGAGAGCGAATCAAAAACCACTTTCAATTATATTCAAGTTAATCTCTAGTGGCAATTTTTTTACTTGGTGGAAGTCCAAGGTCGAACTCAGGGAGGCAGCTGTCTCCTTAGGTAGATTTTTACCAAATTTCCAATGTTCAATTTTTAGAGAGAATATTTTTGGTCTTTTTCGGTTTTTTTATGCAAGACACATGCAAAATCAGGCCAGTTTTAAAGTTAAATCGGATAAGTGTTCAAATGAGGTCCAAAAATTATGAAACTTGTCCAGATGATGAAATGGTATGAAATTAAGCTACCCTAATTATTTTGGAATTTTCTGACACTAAATGAATTTACTATGAATTAAAAATGAATGCAGGGTGATTTTGACTAATTTAATTTTAATAAATATCAAATCACAATATTTTTGGGAATAAAAATTATATTAGATAGATCTAAAGATGAGGAATCGAGGAAAATTATTAGAACTTAATTTTGATGTGAAATGAACCTATTAAAAATAAATTAAGGAAATCACCAAATAATTTATTTAGGCCTCGAAATGCGTGCAATTGAGATGAAATTTTTATGCAAGGTGCATCTAATTATCCTAGATCTAATGTGATTTTGTTTGGGATTTTTTGGAGTAACAGAGAATTTACTATTAATTAAAAGGCTAAATTGGGTAAAATATCACAGAAATAAACCAATTAATCAAATAAAAATTCCACTGATATCTCAAAATTATGCCAAGTGTCACATAAGATAAAGGACAAGTTAAACTACAACATGCAATTTTTGGAATTTAAAAATGATGAAATATGGACACCTAAATATGCGTGCAAGGATAGGGGTATAACTACAATACATGAATTTAAAATTGATAAAAACAAAATATGCTGACATGGACCTTTATGCAATTACCTAGAATGCAGGGGGGCGGAATGCAATTTCTCCACAAGCGCACGTGCTCCTCACGTGGGGGCGCTTCGTAGGGACTGATTTGTAATTTCAGAAACTTCCTAGGGCCTTGATGCAATTTGCCCAGGCCACACGTACAGATCACGTGGGGTACCCTAGGCTCGGTGGACTTCAGAGGCTCGGACGTTGGCTCGGCTGCTCTGGAGGTTCGGTCAAAGGCTCAGAGAAGCTTCGGGTGATCCGAGCCTAGAGGTCGGGGAAGAGGCTCGGATCAGGGCGACGTGGCACGATCAAGACCGTAGTATAACAACAGATCCAACGGCGATGGAATGATGATGCATGGCGTGATCCGGGACCGTGGGATCTAGAGGAATCCAACGGTGCCTGGCTATCGATGAAGAGGGCGACGTGGCTGATCTGTCGCCGCTGGATCGTGATAAATCCAACGGCTCTCTGCTGCTCCGGTTGATGTCGACGTGGCTTGCTCCTGAGCGTGGGATCAAGGATGATCCTACGGCTCCTTCGCGAGGCGACGAGGCGAGATCTTGACCATTCGATCAAGATGATCGAACGGTGGCTGAATGTCTTCCCCAACGGCCCTCCGCCTCCTGTGGAGGAGAAGGCGGGGCTCCGGCGTAGCTGGCTTTGCTCCGCCCTTCCTTCCCGTCGTTGATGAAGGTCGATGGCGAGTCGGAGGTATCTCGGAAGATGCGGGGATGGTCGGTGAAGCCTCCGGTGACCTCATGAGTGGAGAAGGAGCTCTGGGGCACGGTGGCAGTGAAGATCGAAGGGAGCTCCGACGAGCTTCCGACCAGTGCAAAGGATATCACCTGCAGGGGATTAGATCTAGAGCCAAAGCACGGAAACTGCTCGTGGAGTTTCTGGGAACTAGATGCGAGACCTATGAATGAGTAGGGGGTGTCCGGTGATGGTGCTCCGACCAGGTGGCGGAGCTGGCGTCAGTGAAAGGTGGGTGACGGTGTTTGAGGATAAGGAAGGGTGCGCGAAGATCGGAGCTCCGTCGCGGAGCTCGGTGGGATGAAGGTGGAGCGAGAAGATGACTGCGGAGGGTGAATTAAATCGGAGAAAAGCAAAGAAAATAAGAAGAAGATTAGAAGAGGATGGAGGTAGCTACCTGGGGAGTGAAGCTCAGGTTTGAGCTCCAAGTCTTCGCTCGAAGGTCGGTAGATGTCCTGAGATCACGCAGCTTCGCGGAGGAGGCTACAACACGGCGGAGGCGGCCGTGGATCTCGCCGGAGAAGACACCTGTCTTCGCTCGAAGATACGGTCAATTGCTGTCACCAATCGAATGCTCTAAGCTCTAGGGTTCCACACGTAATGGCGGATGGGTGTGACAGTAGCCAGAGGTGGTCTATTTATAGGGCAATGGTGGCAGCAACAATGGAGGAGAGGCGAAGTTCGTTGAAGTTGTGGAGCATCTCTGGTGGAAGTCGTGGTGAGTGAGGGAGCTGGAGAGGAGGAGGGAAGAGTGGGCTCCATCGTGGCGGTGTTGGCGGTCGGAGAGGGTAGCTGGAGTGGGTCCGAGAATAGAAAGGGACAGCCCCTCGCGCAAGATCGAGATCGTGGGAGAGAGGGGGCGCCGGAGGTGGAAGACGAGTTCCCAACTGTTGGATCTTGTGATCTAACGGTCTAGAGCGAGGCGCGACGGAGCGGCTTGGATTTAACTTGAGGCGAAGCGATCAAAGGGTGTGATCGCACCACGTGGCGCGTCAAAGGCGTGGCACCAACGGACGGAAGGGATTAGATTAGGGCGTCGATCTAAGGGCTGAGGTGCGAGGCGGAATAAGCAGCTGTGATGGAAAGGCATGGGCGCGATCGTGGGGTACGCAAGCCGACGCATGGCGTGATCTGGTTGAGATGCGAATGGAGGGTGATGATGAGAGGCGAGAAATGATCGGACGGTGGAAGTAAAAGGCGTACGTGGAGAATAGCTGGCCGTTGGATCAAGAAGAGATCCAACGGCTGGAGGCAGGGGCGGATAAGATAAAAGGAAGCGGGTCGTGTGGCGCAATCAGAGGGCGCCACGTGGCCAGCTGTGAATGGCTGAGAGGAGAAATGAGTTTAGAAAGATAAGGAGGTCGAATTTGTAAAAACTCAAAACATGAAAGTTGTAGATCTTGATGAGAACAATAAGTTTCATGTTGACCAAAGATGGAGATGAGGTCAAATATGATACAAAAATACAGGAATACAAATATACACATATATAGTATACATAGAGGCCCAAAAACCCAACTTCTTCTTACGAGCTCCCAATTGGATGAAATTAGTCTCATTTTAAAGGTCTTTTAATGTGTATTAATCTGAAAGTGAGTAGACCTATTTTGGAGGTTGTATGAAGAAGTTATGGGCTTTCTAAGATCCAGAGGTTCTAGGGCTCTATTGGGTGCTTTTACAAAGGAGATATCTGACTTCCTTCCTTATATTATATATATGATAAGGAAGGTGTTATTTTATAGGTGAATATTTTACAAGTGATCCTGGCTTCTTATTTGATGCAAATGTGAGTGCTAAAATGCATATATTATGAATGCATGTATGAATGCTAATTGTGCAAGATAAAGAGAAATATGTTGCTATTTACTCAGGAACAAGACTCTATTTTCAACTTTTAGAGTGATGAATCACAGATTCATCAACCCCCTATACTTAAACCTTGCTCGTCCCCGAGCAACTAAAATGAAATGCGAGAGTGAAATGATTACCAAGGTCATGAACAAATGTTGAAAATGGAGTTTGACTCGACCTTTGGATTAATTATGTGGCGAAACCTCATTGGGACCTGAACTTAAGACCTAACAGACTCCAAGTTTCACAAGTCTTCTATTCAAGACGCCTCAACAGTCAGGTAAGAACAAATCCTCAAACGTAAATTTCTGATGACTATGATTCTTACTTGTACTGTGTAAGTGAGATGTAACTCACCACATCAGAAATGACTCAGAACCAGCCTCCTCTAACAAGGTAACTCAATAACCCGGTCCAGTAACTCTTTCCTCGAGGAGCGGGGTATTCCCTTCTAAGTTCAAGTGCGACCAGCTCAAGAGGAGGGGGTGGAGAAAAGAATGGACGATAGCCACTATAGCTACCTATCCCGGGATGCCTGACCAGTGTAGCCAAGTCATCCAGCTGCATTTCTTTGCTAATATACATACTCCGACAGGTATTTTATTTTCACTTGGACCTGTCTGATTTTTTGGAGTTTTTGCATTTTTTGGAACTATATACAAGGTGCAGCATGTAAATCAGGAGTTTTTCCTCTTGAGCTAGTAGACTATCCCTCTTTTGAAGCATTATTGCAACCCACAACATCTTGTCCTTAGACTTCAACACCACCAGACTAGGTTGAGATGCACTACCCTCCCTAGAGGAGGACGGAAGTTTCCACCCGTGTGCTACTCCAAGCTAAAGGATTCTACCTCCTCGCCACCTCATCAATGAAGAGCTACGTGCATTGTGCTTGTCCAAGTTAGGTCACTGTCTAAAAGAATCATGCATGTGCACGAGATATTCTACTTAGACTAATCAAGATGACATGTGAACATAGACTTACGGACTCAAAGAATTAAGTCACTTGACCTGAGAAATCTCAAATCCAGTTCCTATAAGGTTCCTCTGAAATTAGGTGGATTAAGGTCAAATAAAGTCCATCCTCAATATCTACTCATGACTTGGTTCAGAACCCACTAACTTTTCACCTTGCATAAGCAAGATATGTCGATGAGAGGTGCAGATGACATGCTATGAATATGAAATGCAAGACTCTTTTTTTTCTTTTCATATGCAGAGATGATGTGCAAGAGTAAATAAGAAGCCTTATTTTCAACATTTTTTCACACACTGGTATACCTCCTATTATACAAGTATTTTATGAGTAATATACAGATTATACAAGTGTATTTTACAAAAAATTTTACCCCACCTGTAATTATTGCATAATATATACAAAAAAATGCGAAAATACGTGAAAGTACGAGCTATGGGTAAAGTATATATGTAATATATACACGCCCCCCTATACTTAGCGTGTGCTATGTCCTCACAACACGAAAAGCGACTAAAAAGACATAGCTCGGGCTAAGCGTAGGAGAGCTAAAACGTATAGAAGTCGCACCGCCCCCCTATACTTAGGCTATGGAAGCCTAAGTGTAGAAGAAGATCAAAAATTGGGCGGACGAGGGCAAGAAGGGAAAATGGATGAGTATATACATGGCTGGCATCGGTCGCCCCTATACTTAGGCTCTAGTCAGCCTAAGTATAGGTTAGGAGTGAGTATGAGGACCGATGTGATGTGGAGGATGCACAGTGAATGGATGCGGGTCACTCTCCCCACTATACTTAGGATTTGATTGTCCTAAGTATAGTCATGAAATGAAACGATATTGAGTTGGGGCGAGTGATTCGAATCACTGGGAAGGGAGGGAGGGAAAGTATATACAAGAAAGAATGAGAATATAAAAAGACTAAGAAGGTTTGTGACGAACCTTCTTGCGGACGCGGGGAGGTGGATAATATACATATGTGTTGCTGTCGGAATCATCCTCAGATGAATAATAGTGAGGTGTAGGGATCTTCCAACGAGGGTCGACACACGGCTGCTTGCTTAAATATGGCTTGAGGACAACCAAACTGAGCTCACTCATATAAATTACCTTATCCGGACCAGATGAGGACTCTTCCGAAAATTCCTTCTCCGGTGTGTTGAAGGAAACTTTCTTAGTCGGTTTGCTAGAACCTGAATCATTGAGAGGGAGATGAGAGCGACACGTCTTGAGAGGTTCGGGGGAACTCCTCGAGGATTCAATTCTCGACTTCCTCTCACTAGATAACCGACTAGAAGAGGGAGCAACCGTGTTTTTATGTGGATTCAATTTACCTTGGTTGTTTCCTTTGAAGGTTCGGGATGGGGTGTGGTGCTGACCATGGGTTCCTCATCAGACAAGTCACCATATAGATTGTAATATTCCTGAAGGGTCAGCACACGGCTCGGGAATGTGCCAACGATCTCAGTTGGCTTGGCATTATTGGGCTCTTGTGTCGGAACATCAAATTTATCAAGGCAATCAACAAAGGTCATGTCCGACTTAATGATAGCTTCTGGTCGTGAGTCCTCCTTAGAAGCTGTCATGGCGGTGGTGCAAGCAGTTGATGAAGTGAAGATGTGTTGAGTCTCAGAACTAACAGTTGTCCGAATAGTCGATTTCTCAGGTATAGCAGAGAGGTGGGACTCATTTACCTCTTGATGGTCACAACTGTCAACGGATGTGCGGGTCACCTTAGAGTAAAGTGTATCAAAGAACGGGTGAGGTCGATGTGCTCCCAATGCTGAAAATCGATCTCCCGAGTCTCGCAATCTATAATCGCCTTAGCTGAGGCTAAGAACGGCTTCCCGAGAATAATAGGAGACTGGATGAACTCTCCTCGGTGCTCAATGTCAATGACTGTGAAGTCTACCTGGAGTAGAGCACCTTGGAAAGTAATGATGACTGAAATATTTCCTCTAGACCGTTTGATGGATCGATCAGCTAGATGAACGATCTCTCTCGATTTTCTGATTGGCCTAAGTTTGAGTTTGTCAAACACAGAGGTCGGGAGGATATTTATCGGGGAGTCATCATCGATTATTGCATGGGTAAAGATGGTGTCTTTGATTTCACATTCCACTCGAGGCAACCGCTTCACTTTGTGGCTCTTGGTCTTTCTCCCCATCACCAATGAGGTGGCCATAGACACTATGTGTCTTTCAGTCCTTGTTCTCTTAGTACTCGACCTCTTGGGCATCAATTTACTCTTTACAAATCTCTTGAGGTCGGGGAAGTGATCTATGGCCTTTATTAAGGGAAGATTAAAAAATCAATTCTTCATCGAGTGCTTCCCTTATGACAGGATCCAATTTTTTTAGGTCTTTTTCATTTTCAATTTTTATGGTGGTTTTTGGTTTTTCAATTTTTTTGGTTCTTTTGGTGAATGAATGGTCAGACTCTGGATTGGAAGGCAAGGGGTTAGTAGAAGTGGGAGATAGAATGGACTCCAGCTGTACAAACGGTGTGGTTTTCCTAATGCTTGCTCGGTTTTCAACCTCAAAACTACTCATGTCTTTTCTCACTTTTATACCCAGGCTGGAAGAAATTGAGTGTAATATTCCCATGACATCTCTCAACTCGTTACCAAATGATTCATTTTTCTTAATAAGTCTAGAGATGTCATCCTCCACAAGATTCTCATGATAAATCAAGGAAGAGTTCTGCTCAAGTGGAGGATACTGCTGAGATATTGGGGTTTCATACTCAACATACCTAGACTCTGGCATGTAATTCTGGGTCGAGTATGGACCATCTGAATGGCAGATAGTGGTCGGAGCCTCATATAATGGAGTCAATGAAACAGGGACTGAAAAGTCTAGGTCATGAGTCCAATCTTGTGATTGTATAGGCTCTTCGAATGAAGGCTGGTTAATGGAGGCTTGATCACTAAAGTCAATCAAGTCTGGAAAATCACAATGTGCATGCCTCTCCATTTGGTATGTTTGATCGACCATGTTATGCCCTAAGGTCAAGTCAGGATGTGTATATGTAAATTGTGGTATGGTCCCTACTTGAGGTGAGAATGAAGTATGTGGGGGCATATACTTTTGCCAATCATCTGCCTCAGCAGTGGCTTGCTCTTCATTTGATTCTTTGATTCCTGCAAGCTCTCAAGAGTAAGGACAGTCAGCCCAAGGGGGAAGTGGACCCGGAGTGTTAGAATATGGAGTAGGTGAGAAATGTGAAGAAGTGGAGAAGTCGGTCGGAGTTCTGACTTCATAATCGGGTCGAGGTGGAACCGACCACGGGTATGGGTCTCCCGTGGATGGCAGAGGATATATGGAAGAAAGAGAAGGCGAAGATGAGCGGTATATGGTAGAGGAGGAATGACCAGAGGTCACAAGGTATGAGGACCAATATCCCGACATCTTGAGGAGGAAATGATGAATGTAAGTAGAGCGAGGTAGAAAATGCGCAATTACGCAGGATAACACACACGGACAGATGCGAAGACAAACACAAGAGCAAACCCTGAGTTCACACTCAACACGGTGAAGGACTCGAAATCGAGTCCAATTAATCTTGTTAATTTTTAAGTGTGATTTTTCAAGCAAGATAACAAGGATTTACGCGGCCTATAGGGGAGTCTGTTAAAAAGCCGGATGCATCTCCCATGTTAAACCTGTCGCCTAAGATACTGCCGGTCCTTCCTTTCTTCGGTCCTATCCCAAGTTGATGGACTCAAAGACCATGCCCCTATATACCTGCAAGCAGGCGGAGGCTGAAAAGGCTGGGACTTCACCCCGAAGGGTTACTAGCAACTTGTCGTGAAGTACCGCTGGTTCACCCCTGACTACCCGCGAACAGGCGGGGGCTACTTGGTACTAGTCAGTGAATATAAAAATATTCAACTCGTGATATTTGCTCTGATCAGTTGGCCTATGATATGGAAGGTGGGGATTTGGGATCTGCCTTAAGGTGTTCACACAAACTCAAATACCCTCACTCAACCTGAAAACAAGGTCGGGGATTAGTCTCCCGCAAACAATTTTCTAATTTTATCGATTTTTTTGGTCAATAATGTTAGCAGTCCCTGTTTTAAGTTAAGTTCTCACTTGTTAGTCCAACCACACAGCATGCCTAACGTCCAGTCCCAATTTTTGTTTAATTTATGTTTGAAAAACAGAGGGAGAAATCGAGAAAAGCCGATGCACGAAAAAATGATGATGCTTATGCTGAGTTTAGAAGACTTACAGTGATCCCTTCGCTTGTATGCAGGATGCAGAACATAATTGAAATTTTTACACTACATGTAAATGCAGACGACAAAATCCGCTCCTAGACAGGCAGTTCTAATAGCGAGTGAAGAACATGTTGATTTGACTAGATCTACGGTCTAAGTGCGTCTTTTAAGTGTATTGTGTGGTCCTAAAAAATTTACGAGCACAAGGAATTCCTAAAGTGGCTCGAGGAGCTGCTAGTGTAAGCCTAAGTTACAATTCAAACCACACAGCACACGGGGACACAGTTCCACTATGTTTACACGCTCGAGAACCCAAACGGGAACCGCTAGAAAGGATGCGAAAAAATAAGAAATACAAGTCCTCTCAAATCACTCGAACAAATTAAGATGCAAGTTCCTCAAAGCGTCTTCGACTCCGGCGTCCCTCGCACAAAAACAAGTTGAGGTCAGATAGAGAACGACACAAAAATGTAAAAATTTAAAAGACAGAGAAATATTTACAAGAAAAACTGGGGTTCAGACTACTCGGGGGTATAAAATCAAACATTCAGAATTTCACTGCAAATTAACCTAAGCCGTGCCTCCCCAGCAACGATGCCATTTTGATAAGCGCTCCCACTACCCTTGTTAATTCGAGCAAATTAATGCCCAAATTAATTGATTAATGTTCGTTGCAGTCGGATAACGAGAGCGAATCAAAAACCACTTTCAATTATATTCAAGTTAATCTCTAGCGGTAATTTTTTTTACTTGGTAGAACTCCAAGGTCGAACTCCGGGAGGCAGCTGTCTCCTTAGGTAGATTTTTAGCAAATTTCCAATGTTCAATTTTCAGAGAGAATATTTTTGGTCTTTTTCGGTTTTTTTATGGAAGACACATGCAAAATCAGGCCAGTTTTAATGTTAAATCAGATAAGTGTTCAAATGAGGTCCAAAAATTAAGAAACTGGGCCAGATGATGAAATGGTATGAAATTAAGCTACCCTAATTTTTTTGGAATTTTCTGACACTAAATGAATTTACTGTGAATTAAAAATGAATGCAAGGTGATTTTGACTAATTTAATTTTAATAAATGTCAAATCACAATATTTTTGGGAATAAAATTATCCTAGATAGATCTAAAGATGAGGAATCCAGAAAAATTACCAGACCTTAATTTTGATGTGAAATGGACCTATTAAAAATAAACTAAGGAAATCACCAAATAATTTATTTAAGCCTCGAAATGTGTGCAATTGAGATGAAATTTTTATGCAATGTGCATCTAATTATCCTAGATCTAATGTGATTTTTTTGGGAATTTTTGAAGTTACATAGAATTTACTATTAATTAAAAGGTTAAATTGGGCAAAATATCACAGAAATAAACCAATTAATCAAATAAAAATTCCACTGATATCACAAAATTATGCTGTCACATAAGATAAAGGACAAGTAAACTACAACATGCAATTTTTGGAATTTAAAAATGATGAAATATGGTCACCTAAATATGTGTGCAAGGACAGGGGTATAACTGCAATACATGAATTTAAAATTGATAAAAAATAAAATATGCTGACAGGGACCTTTATGCAATAACATAGAATGCAGGGGTGTGGAATGCAATTTCTCCACAAGCGCACGTGCTCCTCACGTGGGGGCGCTTCGCAGGGACTGATTTGTAATTTCAGAAACTTCCCGGGGCCTTGATGCCATTTTCCCAGGCCGCACGTGCAGACCACGTGGGGTACCCTAGGCTCTGTGGAATTCTGAGGCTCGGGCATTGACCCAGCTGCTCTGGAGGTTCGGTCGAAGGCTCGGAGCCTAGAGGTCGGGGAAGAGGCTCGGATCAAGGCGACGTGACGCGATCAAGACCGTAGGATCACAGCAGATCCAACGGCGATGGAATGATGACGCGTGGCGTAATCCGGGACCGTGGGATCAAGAGGAATCCAACGGTGCCTGGGTATCGATGAAGAGGGCGACGTGGCTGATCTGTCGCCGCTGGATCGTGATAAATCCAACGGCTCTCTGCTGCTCCGATTGATGTCAACGTGGCTTGCTCCTGAGCATGGGATCAAGGATGATCCTACGGCTCCTTCGCGAAGCGATGAGGCGTGATCTTGACCGTTCGATCAAGATGATCGAACGGTGGCTGAATGTCTTCCTCAACGGCCCTCCGCCTCCTGCGGAGGAGAAGGCGGGGCTCCGGCGTAGCTGTCTTTGCTCCACCATTCCTTCCTGTCGTCGGTGAAGGTCGATGGCGAGTCAGAGGTATCTGGGAAGATGCGCGGATGGTCGGCGAAGCCTCCGGTGACCTCAGGAGTGGAGAAGGAGCTCTAGGGCACGGTGGCGGTGAAGCTCGAAGGGAGCTCCGACGAGCTTCCGGCCAGTGCAAAGGATATCACCTGCAGGGGATCTATAGCCGAAGCACGAAACTGCTCGTGGAGTTGCTGGGAACAAGATGCGAGGCCTATGAATGAGTAGGGGGTGTCCGGTGATGGTGCTCCGCCTAGGTGGCGGAGCTAGCATCGGTGAAAGGTGGGTGACGGTGTTTGAGGATAAGGAAGGGTGCGCGAAGATCGGAGTTCCGTCGCGGAGCTCGGAGGGATGAAGGTGGAGTAAGAAGATGACTTTGGAGGGTGAATTAAATCGGAGAAAAGCAAAGAAAATAAGAAGAAGATCAGAAGAGGATGGAGGTAGCTACCTGGGGAATGGAGCTCAGGTTTGAGCTCCAAGTCGTTGCTCGAAGGTCGATAGATGTCCTGAGCTCATGCAGCTTCACGGAGGAGGCTGCAGCACGGCGGAGGCGGCCGTGGATCTCGCTGGAGAAGACACCTGTCTTCTCTTGAAGATACGGTCAATTGCTGTCAACAATCGAATGCTTTGAGCTCTAGGGTTCCTCACGTAATGACGGATGGGTGTGACAGTGGCCGGAGGTGGTCTATTTATAGGGCAATGGTGGCGGCAGCGATGGAGGAGAGGCAAAATTCGTGGAAGTTGTCGAGCGTCTCTGGTGGAAGTTGTGGTGAGTGAGGGAGCTGGCGAGGAGGGAAGAGTGTGCTCCATCGTGGCGGTGTTGGCGGTCGAAGAGGGTGGCTGGAGTGGGTCCGAGAATAGAAAGGGGAAGCCCTTCACGCAAGATCGAGATCGTGGGAGAGAGGGGGTGCCGGAGGTGGAAGACGAGTTCCCAACCGTTGGATCTTGTGATCTAACGATCTAGAGCGAGACTCTACGGAATGGCTTGGATTTGATCTGAGGCGAAGCGATCAAAGGGTGTGATTGCACCACGTAGCGCGTCGAAGGCGAGGCGCCAGCGGACGGAATGGATTAGATTAGGGCATTGATCTAAGGGCTGAGGTGTGAGGCGGAATAAGCGGCTATGATGGAAAGGCATGGGCGCGATCGTGGGGTACGTAAGCCGACGCGTGGCGCGATCTGGTTGAGGTGCGAATGGAGGGTGATGATGAGAGGTGGGAAATGATCAGACGGTGGAAGTAAAAGGCGCACGTGGAGAACAGCTGGTCGTTGGATCAAGAAGAGATCCAACGGCTGGAGGCAGTGGCGGATAAGACAGAAGGAAGCGGGCTGCATGGCGCAATCAGAGGGCGCCACGTGGCCAGCTGTGAATGGCTGAGAGGAGAAATGAGTTTAGAAAGAGAAGGAGGTCGAATTTGGAAAAACTCAAAACATAAAAGTTGTAGATCTTGATGAGATCTACAAGTTTCATGTTGACAAAGACGGAGATGAGGTCAAATATGATACAAAAATACATGAATACAAATATACACATATATAGTATACATAAAGGCCCAAAACCCAACTTCTTCCTACGAGCTCCAAATTGGATGAAATTAGTCTCATTTTAAAGGTCTTTTAATGTGTATTAATCTGAAAGTGAGCAGACCTATTTTGGAGGTTGTATGAAGGAGTTATGGGCTTTCGAAGATCCAGAGGTTCTAGGGCTCTATTGGGTGCTTTTACGAAGGAGATCTCTGACTTCCTTTCTTATATTATATATATATATATAATAAGGAAGGTGTTATTTTATAGGTGAATATTTTACAAGTGATCCTGGCTTCTTATTTGATGCAAATGTGAGTGCTAAAATGCATATATTATGAATGCATGTATGAATGCCAATTGTGCAAGATAAAGGGAAATATGCAGCTATTTACTCGGGAACAAGACTCTATTTTCAACTTTTAGAGTGATGAATCACAGATTCATCAGAGATCTCAACTCAAATACCGACATCTTGGCGGGTGTGTGTTGACTATTGTTGTTTGAATTCAACGAAAAAGAAGGACCATTACCCTCTGCCATTCATTGATCAAGTTCTTCAGCGAATTTACTAGGAAAGAATTCTTCTGTTTCTTAGGTGGTTACTCCGGGTATAAACAAGTGGCGATTTCCCTTGAAGACCAATAGAAGATGACTTTTACTACTCGTTCGGTACCATGCTTTGAGAAGGATGTCCTTTGGACTCTGCAATGCTCCACCTACTTTCCAGAGGTGCATGCTTGTCATTTTCATCAACATGGTGGGAAGATTTCTTGATGTCTTCATAGATGATTTCTCCGTCGACGGTGACAGCTTCGATTCTTATCTTTAACACCTAAACAAAGTACTCCAAATATAATGCGAAGTCAATCTTTTACTATCATGGGAGAAGAGCTACTTCATGATTACAGAAGGAATCATGCTGGACCATATCGTCTCCAAGCATGGCATGGAGGTCAACCCGACGAAGGTGAATGTTATTGCTAAACTCAAGCCACCTTAGAATGTTATTTCAATTTATTGTTATTTTCAAGCAATCTTTTTCAATCATGAAGCTGTGTGAAAGCATACTTCATTTATCCCGTCTTCGACTCCAAATGGGTGAGCCCACTGCATATAATTTTTGAGAAATAATGGCTCATCATGGTGAAGAATGACCAAGGGGAGGAGATCTCAACCCAAGTGCCGATATCTTAGTGGGTGTGTGTTGACTATTGTCATCTAAATTCAGCAACAAAGACAGACCTTTTCCTCTGCCATTCGTTGATCAAGTTCTTGAGCGACTTGTTGGGAAAGAAGTCTTCTATTTCTTAGATAGTTACTCTGGATATAGCCAAGTGGCGATTGCCCCTGAAGATCAAGAGAAGATGACTTTCACCTTCTCATGCGGTGCCTATGCTTTCAGAAGGATGTCCTTTGGGCTCTGCAATGCTCCAACTACTTTCTAGAGGTGCATGATTGTCATTTTTATCGACATGGTGGGAATTTTTCTTGATGTCTTCATGGATGATTCTTCGTCGATGGTGACAAGTTTGATTCTTATCTTCAACACAAATAGAGTACTCCAAATATACCATGAAATCAATCTTCTACTAACATGGGAGAAGAGCCACTTCATGGTTACATAAGGAATCATGCTGGGCCATGTCATCTCCAAGTGTGGCATGGAGGTCGACCCGGCGAAGGTGAATGTTATTCTTAAACTCAAGCCACATTAGAATGTGAAAAACGTGAGACCATTCTTAGGGCATGTCGGCTTCCATCGTCGATTCATCAATGACTTCAACAAAGCTTTCCAAACCTCTCATCGAGTTTCTTTGCAAGGAGGTCGAGTTATTGTATATCATATGACTCTCCATCATTGTATTAGTTGAAAGAACTAGTCACTCAGGCTCCAATCCTACAACCATTCTATTGGTCTCTCACATTCGATATCATGGCGGATGCATCAAATTTTACAATTGGGATTGTATTAGGATAAAGAAGGTATAAGTTACCCTATGCTATTCACTATGCTGACACGATGCTCGATGAAGCACATAGAAATTATACAGTCACAGAAAAAAGAGTTGTTGGTAGTAGTTTTGCCTTTAGAGAAATTCAGATCCTACCTTCTTGGATTGAAAGTCATTGTTTTCACTGACCACTCTACCATCCGATATTTATAGCACAAGAAGGATGTAAAATCCATATTACTCAGATGGATCCTTATCCTCTAAGAATTTAACTTAGAAATCAGAGATAAGCCTGGAGTTCAGAATGTGGTGGCAGATCATCTCTCTAGAATTAAATGCTAAGAGACTCAGCTGAGCAGTATACCGATCACAAACGCCTTCCCCAATGAATCCATCCTCTTCATTGGTTATCTCCCTTGGTATGCCCATATTGTGAATTACCTTGTCTCTGGGGTAGTTCCACAAGATTGGATGAGGATCAAGAAGGGACAAATTTATGTTTGATATTCATTTTTACAAATGGGAGGATCTACACTTGTTCAGGGAAGGAGTAGATTGCATATGGTGTTGGTGTATTCCTCAGGAAGAGTACACAAGTGTCCTCGAGCACTACCATAAACTCTAATATGGTGGACAACATTCTGGGAGCAGAACATCAATGCCGACACTCTTCAAGGTTGCAAATGATTATGTAAACGCTTGTACCGATTATCAAAAAATGAAAAAAATCCTTGGTGTCAAAGATAGCATACCCCTCAAATTAATCCAGATATCTAATGTGTTCGATGCATGGCATATCAATTTCGTAGATCCATCCCTAACATATTGATGTACAAAGTGAATGTCAAACGCTGGCATGACAAGCATATCAAATGAAAGAGCTTCGAACATGGGTAGAAAGTGTGTTTGTTTGAGGTGAAATTGAATAATTTTCTAGGAAAATTTAAGAGCAAATGGACATCGCCGTACAGAGTCAGAACCAAATGTGACAATGGAAGTGTACTGATATCATAATTGTCATCATACACATAACATTTCATAGTCAACAATCAATTGTCGAAGCCATATTTAGAGCATGATACATTCTTGGTTGTTGTCGACTCTAGACATGTGATTTTTTATGATAAGTTCACCCTTGCAACAACTTCAGGGGAGCCAGACAATACTCATCAAAACATTTTTGATTAGATTTTCTTCCTTTATTCTTTTTATTTTCATTTTTCTAATTCATTCTTCTATGTTACCCTCATCCTATTTATCAATGTTACACTTAGGATATGCTTCATCCTAAGTACTCGGGTTATTCATTATTCTTTCTCTCATCTGTTCCCTAATTTTTAACATTGATGAATATGTGATTCATTACTCTAAAAGTCAAAAATAAAGCTTTGTTCCTGAGTAATTATACGCATATTTTCATCTATTGTGCATTATTAGCATTTATGCATGTGTAAATAATATCTGCATTTTATCATTCATATTCGCATTAAATAAGAAGCCAAATTCACGTGTACATATTTGCTTGTATATTAGAAAAAATCACCTATTTCTATATATTTTATACTAACTCCAAATCCAACAAAATTAACTCTATAAAGTATATAGTAATAACACTAAACAAAGAAAGATATCAAAAAATACTAACTTGTAAAATTGACCAATAAAACCTAAATCCAAGTTTGAGACTAATAGAATTAAAATGTGAATATTTCTCTCATACAGTATCCGATTTAGGTCTACACAATTTTAAAGTAATATACATTTAAAGACCTTCAAAACAAGACTAATTTCATAAAAATTAGAGTTCTATGTGAAACTTAGATTTTGGGCCCTTATTGTATATTGTACATATTGACCATAATACCCTTTATTTATCTTTTTATTTTCTTAATTATTAAAACAATATATTATATTATAAATATTTCTTTCATATTTTCTCTATTTTTAATTTGATTTTTCTCATTTAACAATAAAAAAATCCGCAAAAGATAAAAATGTTGTATTTTATATCTAATGGTACCACCCAAAAATACACTTTGTGTAGCTGACTTCCTTTGATTTTCAATCCTTCACGAAAGTTGTAGATTTCATCGAGACAAGCAACTTCCATGTTGACCACTTTTTGATTGACCCCTTTTGTTATTCCTTTTTTTTATTTACATTTAATTTTTGAATTTTCTGGAATCGGCAAGAGGCAGTTCCTGGAGCCCCCACGTGTCACCCTATTTATTATTATTATTGTAATTTTATTTATTTATTTATTTAGTTTATTTATTTATTTATTTACATTTTTAATATTTTTATTCTACTTTTATTTCTTTACTCTTCATTATTTTTAGTAGCCTACTTATTTTACTTAATTTTTATTTGTTTATTTTTCTCTTCTTCCTTGTTCTCTACTCCAAGTCACCACCCACGCCACTTTCTCCACTACTCCTCCATCTTCTCCACCTCTTCGCTAACTTCCTCCTCCTCTTCTTTTTATTCCCCTCATCACCTTCATTCATCTTCATTTGCCGTTTCGAGAGAAGAGAGGCCGAGCCCCTTTAACCTTATGGTGGCAGTTGTAAGAGACGAATTGAGAGATGACAACCTCAAGGCAAGATATGCTGGTATGCACTACCATCACGAGCTTCACAATGCTCGTTGAGCTTCGGAACACCTGCCATCTTTTTGAAGCGACGACAGGAGTTGAGGTCCACTTCCTTCGATATTTGGCGAATCACAATTATGTATCTCTCCATCTTCAATGTGTCATTTTTTTAATCTAACGTTATTTGTTTATCTTGTTCATCATCGCATTTTCATCACCACATCATTTTTTTACCTCCCATTTCCACCAACCATCTCAATCACCATTGTTATCAACGTCTTCATCGTACCACCACAACACCACCTCTTCATTCCTTCTTTCATTTCCTATTTCCAAAAAAAATACAAAAAAAATTATAAAAAAAGGCAGCACGTGCACGTTCGTTCTTCCCCCTCTCCTACCGCAGTAGCCACCTGCAATCGTTCCTGCCCCCCTACACTACAGCTGCAGGCATCTCTAAATCACGTTGCTGCAGCCCCACTTGCCACCTGCGCCATTCGTCACCCTCAGCCCCGCGCCCGCCCCCGCTCGTGCACGCGCTACACCCATGCCCCCTCGCCCCCAGGCCACACACGCGAGGGGAAGCAGACCTCCGCTACCCTCTCTTGCCGCAGCCACCTGCAGCCCTTCTTCCTGGCCGCTAGCCACGTCCTGTCGCGGCCAGCCACACCCTCCTCTCCTACTAGCAGGACCACACCCCCGCGCAACCTCCGCCCACCGCTTGCAACGCCACCACGCCGCCCCTTCACCACCGTGTTCCAACTGCTTACGACCCTAGCGATTCACGCCACTGCGTCTCGTGTCGCCCAACCGCCCCTGCCCTAGCCGTACGGCTGCGTACCCGTGGCCGCAACTCCCCACCAGCTGCAGGTCGTGGCCCTCCAGTACAACTCGCCACCGTCGTACGCCCAGCTACGCGGCCGCCAACACGGCTCGCGCGCCAGCGACCGCTCGTGCCAGCCCAGCAGCTCCGCACCTCGCACGCCGCGGCGGCCAACACCACCTCCTGCCCGCACGCCTGGTGACCTCCGATCCCCTAGCCTCTCCTCTCTCACTATGACCTAGGGAACCCCCTTTCCTTCAAAGGTCCATTTTATTCATTTTTACTTTTTGTAAGAATTGCATAATAAGCCCATCATTTTTATTTAATTTCAAAACTACCCTTAGGCACACTTTATTTTGTTTATTTTGACTCTGTAATTGCACACACACCCCTATGTTTAGGCTCTAATTTAGAAATCCATTTCGCATCGATTTTTAATTAAGAAATAGCATATTGAAGATCATTTAATTTTCTATCACTGTCTATTTATTTGGACTTTTGTGACATTGGATAATTTACTAAAAATCAGAGTCTGAAATTCAGTGATATTTTACCCATTTTTTCTCTTAAATCTGCATATACTTATCCGTTGCTCTCTAAAAAATGTAAATTAGAGATGATGCTTATGAATATGATTTAATTACTACCCGAATTTCATCACAATTGAAATTATCTTGTGAATAAGTTAAATAGTTTAGTGATTTATGTAATTGATTTTTAATTAAATCCACAAATATCATTTTTGTTAAATTTCAAGTTGGGCTAGATTTCTCAGTAAAATATCTATTTCAGATAATTTTTCTTCTGCATAAATTGAGTTTTTGAATTTATTAAGAATTAAATACTCACAATCACTCTGTTTCCATCAAAAAATTCATAAAAAATCATATATTTTCATAAAATTCAAAAAAAAATTGTAGCTTCATTTCATTATGTTTAGGTTCCAGTAAAAAAATCATAATTTTTGCATTCTATTTGCATGAAAAATTGCATAAAAACCCCTAAATAGTTTGCATTTTTTCTTTGTTGCATCTTTAATCTAAAATTCCAAAAAATACATTTTGCATTTATCATTGTATTAGGTTTCCAGAAAAAATATAACTTGTCTAGATTGGATTAATTTTACATTAAAATTAAATTTGCTAAGGTGTTTTTCTTAATAACCAAGTTCAATCGCATTGGTACAATTGCATTTTTATTGCATAAAAAAATTACACAAAAATATGACTTGGAAAACCGTGAGCTACTTCCTCTAAGTTGATCAAAAGTTATTGCTTTTCCTCCTTGAGTCGACTAGGGCTTGCCCAGTTAAAAATACATAAAATTGTGCATTAATTAATTCATTGATTCATCCATTCGTATGGTTCATTTTGATCGATCCGTATTGCCCGACTACAACAAAATAGACGCATTTACATAGGGCGATTTAGCGATCCATCAAATGGCACCGTTGTCGGAGAGGCAAACGACTTAGGATCATTTTAGAAAATAAGAATTAGTTTTTCCATCCCCGGGTAGTCTGATCCTTGATTATTCTTGTGAATAATTTTCTATTTATTTTCAGCATTTATTTATTCTATGTCTTTCTATCTGACCATCATCTTATTTTTGTGCGAGTAACACGAAGCATTGAAGGCGACTCGTCAGGCGAGCTAAAGAACTCGCATTGAATTGAACTGAGTAGCTTTGAAAATCTTGTAAAAAAAGTTTGCATTTAAAGCGGTTCCCTTTGGGTTCTCACATGTGTAAGCAAACTAAAAAGACTCTCTATATTGTGTGGTTGCTTGTTGTAGAATAGATCCCGCTTCACAGTTCTTAGAGCTTCCTAGATCTGTTTGTGCTCGTAATATCGAGGACCACACCTTACCCTTAAAAGATGCGGTTAGATTGCATGACTTTAGCCAAATTTAAATTCATTCTTTACTTGCTAATATCACTACCTGTCTAGAAGTGTCTTTTCATCGCTTGAATTCATTTAGTATAAAAATTTCAATTTTGTTTGCATCTCGTATGTAGAGCGCGAGGATCACTATAAGTCTCCTAGACTTAGCATACACCATCATTTTATCGTGCATTGGTTTTTCTGTACTCCCTTCACCTTATTTTTACAACTTAGGATTAAAGGAAATTGGGATTGGACGATAAGTGTGCCTTGTATGTTGGACTAATTAAGTGGTCATCTAACTTAAAATTGGGACTGTTAAACGAATTGACCAAAAAAATCAACTTAAAACCGAAATTCTGTTTGCGGGAGAGTAAACTCGACCTTGATTTCAGGTTGAGTAAGGGTACAGAGAGTATGTGCACACACTAAGATAGAGCCCAAATCCATACCTTCCATATCAATGTACCCAGCTCTTAATGAATATCACATGCTAAAGTATTTGAAGTTCAACTGACCAGCACCAAGTAGCCTCCGCTTGCTTCAGCAAGTAGATAGGGGTAAAGCAGTGGTGTGATGCGACAAGTTCCTTAATAACAAGTTCCTTAGTAACCCCCTAGGGTGAAGTGATAAGCCTTTTCAACCTCCGCCTAATTTGGTAGGTAGATAAGGGTAAGTCCCTGAATTTCATCAGTATTAATCGAGTAAGCCGGTGATAGGAGCTAAGAGAGGAAGGGTGTTGGCATCTTAATCGGCATGTCAAACAAGGGAGATGCAACTAGCATTGGGCCAACTTCCCTATAGGCCATCACGTAATTCTTGCTAACTTTGCTTGAAAATCACAATTAAAATCAACCAGATTAATCGGACCCAACTTTGGGTCCTTCACTATGTTGAGTTGGTAAAATTAGGGTTTCCTCTTACGTTTGTCTTGGTGTCTGTTTATGTGTGTTCTCACCTTGTGTATTTATACGTTTTCACATGAATCCTCTCTCATTCCTTCTTAAAGATGTCAGCTCATCAGTTTCCGTACCGACCATCTTCATCATCTTTCTCTTCCATGCACCATCTCTTCGAAACGGTTTCTCCACAGCCGCCCTTCTTCTCTCCATCTCACTCCAGTTATGGAGTTATAACTTCGACTGACTTTTGCACTTCTTCACATTTTTCACCTACCCCATATTCTAACATGCTGGATTCACTTGCATCTTGGGTTGATTGTCCTTATTATTGAGAGATTGCTGGAATCAATGAACCGAATGAAAAGCAAGCCACTTCTGAGACAGATGATTGGCAGAATTATGTACTCCCACATACTTTATTCTCACATCAAGTAGGGTTCGGACAACAATTTACATATACACGTCCCGACTTGATCGTAGGGCAAAACATGATCGATCGAACAAACTGAATGGAGAGGCATGTACCATGTGATCTTCATGACTTGGTTGACCCTATTAATCTAGCCTACTTTAACCAACCTTCATTCAGAGAGCCTAGACATCCCCTCTTTATTGATCCCATCATATGAGGATCAGACCAATATCTGCCATTAGGATGGTCCATACTTGACCCAGCATTACATGCCAAAATCTAGGTATGTTGAGTATGAGACCCCAAATTCACAGTATTATCCTTCAATTAAGAAAACTTCTTCCATGATTTGTCATGATGACTTCTTGGAGGATGACATTTCTAGACTTATCGCGAAAAATGAATCATTTGGTGACAAGTTGAAAGATGTCACCGATATATTTCACTCAATTTCTGCCAGCTTGGGTATTAAAGTGGAAAAAGAAATAAGTGGATTTGATGGAGTCTATTTTACTCTCCCTTCTATTAACCACTTGCCCTCCAATCTCGAGTCTGCATTTTCTCCCTCCCCTCCTTCACATATGGAAAACATCAAAAAAATTGAAAATCCTAAAAAAACTAAAAATTGAAAAACCAAAAAATAACATAAAATTTGAAAATGAAAAAAGATCTAAAAAATTTGGATCCTGTCTTAAGGGAAGCACTCGATGAGGAACTGATTTTTAAGCTTCCCTTAATAAAAGCCATGGATCACTTTCCTGACCTCAAATGATTTGTGAGAAGTAGATTAATGCCTAAGAGGTCAGGAAATAAGAGGACAAGGACTGGGACGCACATAGTGTCTATGGCCACCTCCTTGGTGATGGGGAGAATGACCAATAGTCGCAGAGTGAAGGGTTGTCTAGGGATGAATGTGAAATCAAAGACACTACCTTTACCCTTGTAAGAATCGATGATGATTCATCGATAAATATCCTCCCGACCTATGTGTTTGACAAGCTTAAACTCAGTCCAATCAGAAAGTCGATAGAGATCGTTCAACTGGCTGATCGATTCATCAAACGGTTGAGAGGAACCATTTCATTCATCATTACTTTCCAAGGTAATCTACTCCATGTAGACTTCACGATCATTGACATTGAGCACCCAGGAGAGTTTACCCTCCTATTATTCTCGGAAGTCATTCTTAGCCTTGGCTATGGTGACTATAGATTGCGAGACATGGGAAATCAATTTTATAGCAGTGGGAGCACTTCGACCTCACCCATTCTTTGATACACTCTACTCTAAGCTGACCCACAAAGCTGCTGAAAGTCTATTCCATCGAGAGGTAGATGAGTCCCACCTCTCTATTACACCTGAGATACCAGCTGTCGAGCCGACCATTGGATCCGAGACTCCCTAAACATCCATGACCCTCACTGCTTGCATAACCACCACTGTGTCAGTTTCAATAAATGACTCACAACCTGAAGCTGTCATCGAGTCGGACATGATTTTTGCTGATTATCTTGACTGTTTTGACAATCTGACATCTGTGACTAATAATGCCAAGCCAACTGAGATCACTAGTACCTATCTGAGACGTGTCCTGACCCTTCAGAAATATTACGATCTATATGGTGACTAATCTGACGAGGAACCCATGGTTAGCACCGCACCACATCCTGGACCTTCAAAGTAGACAATCAAGATTGAATTGACCCCACCTAAAAATATGGTTGCTCCTTCCTCTAGTAGATTATCTAGTGATAGGAAGTTGAGAATTGATTCCTTGAGGTGTTCCTCCGAACCCCTAAAGGGGTGTCACTCTCCTCTCCCTCTCAATGATTCATGTTCTAGAAAATCGATTAAGAAAGTTTCTCAACATACCGGAGAAGGATTTTTTGGAAGAATGCTCACTTGGTTCGGATGAGGTGGTTTATATGAGTGAGCTCAGTTCAGTTTTTCTTAAGCCATATCTGAGCAAGTAGCCATGTATTGACCCTTATTGGATGATCCCTTCACCTCACTATTATTCATATGAGGACAATTCCGACAGCGACACATATGTATGCTACCCGCCTCCTCGCTCCTGCAAGAAGGTTCATCGCAAACCTTCTTGATCATTATATATTCTCACTCCTTCGTGTATATATTTTCTTTCCCTCCCTCCCTAGTGATTTGAATCCCTTGCTCTGGCTCCATATCATTTCATTTTATGGCTATACTTGGGATGCCCAGATCCTAAGTATGGGGGGGAGAGTAACCCGAGTCTCTTCATCATTCTCTATACATTCTCCAGATCTCATCGGTTCTCACATTCACTTCTATCCTAGGCTTAGGATGACCAGAGCCTAAGTATAGGCGGGGTCGATGTCCATCATGATATATACTCATCCATTTCCCCTCTAGCCCTTGCCCGCCCCATTTTTGATCTTCTTCTACACTTAGGCTGTTAGATCCAAAGTATAGGGGGGTTGATTGACTTCTATTATTTTAGCACTCCTTCTCTTAGCATGAGCTATGTCTTTTCCTCGCTTCTCGTGCTTTAAGGACATAACACATGCTGAGTATAGGGAGCGTGGATATATTACATATATACTTACCCATAGCTCATAATTTCATGTATTTTTTTATATATTATGCAATAATTGCGAGGTCGGCAAAATTTGAATAAATTTTGAAAAAAAGGAAAAAATGTTTTTGTTAAATACTTGTATAGTATGTACATTGTATAATCTATATAATGCTTGTGTAAAAAGTTACAAAATTATGGTAAAAAAACAAACAAAAAGTAAAAAAACAAAAAATAGGCTTCTTATTTCATCTTGCATATCATCCTTGCATTAAAAAAATGTATCTTACATTTCATTCATCTCTATAGCATGTCATCTGCATGTCTAGCATATGCAAAGTAAAAAGTTAGTGGGTTCTGAACCAAGTTATGAATAGATGTCGAAGATGGATTTGATTTGACCTTAGTCTATCTAATTTCAGAGGAACCTTATAGGAACTGGAGTTAAGATTTTCCAGGTCGAGTGACTTAATTCTTTGAGTCCACAAGTCTATGTTCACATGTCATCTTGATTGGTCTAAGTAGAATATTTCACACACGTGCATGGTTCTTTTAGATAGTGACCTAACTTGGACAAGCACCATGCACGTCGCTCTTCATTGATGAGGTGGTGAGGAGGTAGAATCCTTTGGCTTGGAGTAGCACACGAGTGGAAAAATACGTCCTCCTTAGGGAGGGTAGTGAATCTTAACCTAGTCTAGTGGCGTTAACGTCTAACGACGGGATGCTGTGGGTTGCAATAAAGCTTAAAAAGAGGGATAATCTACTTGCTCAAGAAGAAAAACTCCTTATGTACATGTTGCACCTTGTATATATGTCAAAAAAAGAAGAAAAAAGGAAGAAAAAGAAAAACGTAGATTCTCCAAAAGTGGACAACCCTGATTGAAAAGTAAAATGTATGTCGGAGTGTATATATAAGTATAGAAAAATAAGAAGAGCTTCAAAGTTTTTGTAAGCTAGTAGCTGGATGACTTGGCCACACTGGCCAAGCATCCTAGGATATGTAGCTACACTGGCTACTATCCATTCTTATCTCTACCCCCTCTTCTTGAGCCGGTTGCACTTGAACTTAGAAGGGAATACCCCGCTCCTCGAGGAAAGAGTTGCTAGACTGAAGTATTAGAGTTACCCTGTTAGAGGAGGTTATTTCTTTTATATTTTTGATATGGAGAGCTATATTTCAATTACACAGTACAAGTAAGATTTATAGTCATCAGAACTTGCGTATGAGGATCTGTTCTGATTTGACTATTGAGGCGACTTGAATAAGAGACTTGTGGAACTTAAAGGTTATTAAGTCTTAAAATCGGATCCCAATAAGGTTCCACCGCACTGCTAATCCAAAGGTTGAGTCAAATTCCATTTTCTCCTTTTGTTCATGACCTTGGTATGGAATCCAAAATCATTTTACTTTTGCATTTCATTTCAGTTTCTCAAGGACGTGCAAGGTTTAAGTATATGGGGTTGATGAATATGTGATTCATCACTCTAAAAGTAAAAAAAATAGAACTTTGTTACTAAGTAATTAGATGCACATTTCCATCTATTGTGCATTATCAGCATTTATGCATGCGTAAATAATACATGCATTTTATAATTCATATTCGAATTAAATAAGAAGCCAAATTCACGTGTACATATTCATTCGTATATTAGCAAAAATAATATATTTGTATATATTTTATACTAACTTCAAATCCAATAAAATGAACTCTATAGTGTATATATTACTAACACTAATAAAAGAAAAATACCAAAAAAATTACTAACTTGTGAAAATTAACCAATAGAACCCAAAGTCAGGTTTGAGACTAAGAGCCTTAAAATGTGAATATCTTTCTCATACAATGTCCGATTTAGGTCTACTCAATTTTAAAGTAATATACATTCATATACCTTCAAAACAAGACTAATTTCATGAAACTTGAAGTTCGTATGTAAAACGTTAGTTTTAGGCCCCTATTGTTATTGTACATATTGACCATAATACCCTTTATTTTATCATTTTATTTTCTTAATTATTAAAGATAAAAAATAAATTAAATTTTAAATATTTATTTCATCTTTTATCTATTTTTATTTTGATTTTCTCTCTTATTGAAACACAAAACAAAATATGCAAAAGATAAAAATACGTTATTTTATATCTATAAGGTACCACCCAAAAATACACTTTGTAGAGATTACTTCCTTTGATTTTCAATCCTTCACAGAAGTTGTAGATCCCATCAAGGCAAGAAACTTTTATGTTGACTACTTTTTTATTTGACCACTTTTATTATTTCTTTTTTATTTTTATTTACATTTAATTTTTGAATTTTCTGGGAGCGACACGTGGCAGCTCCTGGAGCCTCCATGTGTTATCCCATTATTATTATTATTTTCGTAAATTTATTTTTATTAATTTATTTATTTTAATTAATAATTTATTTACATTTGTTTTTTACTTTTTTATATTTTCCTCTACTTTTATTTCTCTTCTCTTCAATATTTTTAATAGCCTACATTTTACTTATTTTTTATTTATTTAATTTTCTCTTCTCCCTTTACTTATTCTCTACTCCAAGTCATCACCAAAGCCACTTTCTCCACCACTCCATCTTCTCCATCTCTTCTCTAACTTCCTCCTCCTCCTCCTCTTTTTATTCCCCCACCCCCTTTATTCATCTTCATCCGTCGTTTAGAGAGAAGAGAGGTCGAGCCCCTTTAACCTTCAAGTGACAGCTGTAGGAGACGAGTTGAGAGATGGAAACCTCAAAGTGAGATCCGATGGTATGCACTGCCGTCACGAGCTTCACAATGCTCGTTGAGATTCGGAGCACCCACCATCTCCTTGAAGCAACGACAGGAGTTAAGGTCCACCTCCTCCGATATCATGCGAATCATAGGTAAATATCTTGCCATCTTCACTTCGTCATTTTTTTATCAGACGTTATTTGTTGATCTTGTTCATCATCGTATTTTCATCATCACATTATTTTTTACCTCACACCATTTCCACCAACCATCTCACCATTGTTATCAACGTCTTCAATATACCACTACAACACCACCTCTTCATTCCACATTTCATTTCCTATTTACAAAAAATACAACAAATACAAAAATTTTATAAAAAGGATAGTAGGGGCATTGTCGTTCTTCCCCCTCTCCTACCGTCGCGGCTATCTACGGTCGTTCCTGCCCCTACACCGTAGCCGCAAGCGTCTCCAGTCGACGTCGCTGCAACCCTACTCGCCACCTGCACTGTTCACTGCCCTCAGCTCCGTGCCGCTCCCGCGCGTGCACGCGCTACACCATCGCCCCCTCGTCCCCAGGCCACATGCACGAGGGGAAGCACATCTCCGCTACCCTCTCCTGCCGCATCTACCTACGGCCGTTCTTCCTGGCCACCAACCCCTTCCCGTCGCAGTCAGCCGCATCCTCTACTCCTGCTAGCAGGCCCACGCCTCTTGCGCGACCTCCACTAACCATCTGCGATGCTGATGAATTCCCATTCATCACTCTTTATTCTTTTATTTTAGCAAATTATCTTGGCAACACATCATATAAATAGGTGTAAATACAACAACTTAGGAATATGCATGCATGTGTTAATAATGCATAATTAGCATGTATATTTGCAAAAACAAAAGAATAAAGAATAAAAAAAGAAGGAAGTATTTAGAATAAATACTGAGTGACCCGAACCCCAAGTGAGGGCCAAGTATTGGCCTGATTGCTAAATAAAATAAGTCGAGAGAGATAGGGCCACTCTACCTTATATATATGGTATGTACATAAATTATTTTTGCCAAAATAAAAATAAAATATGTTTACTTCCTTGTACATATTATAAAAAATAAAATAAAAAGAAAATAAAATCTCTCTCTTACTTGTACATAATACATGTATATAGGTCTTCTTCCCTGTTTATTCTATACTTGTAAATAAATAATAAAAATAAAGCAAAAATTGTTTTAAACTCCAAAAATTATGTCGTGAATAAATAAAATATAAAATTGGAGTATTTGTGAAAAAATAACAAATTAAAAATAATTGTACAAAATACATAAGTATAATATACCTGTATATAAAATAATATACTGTATATGGAATAACTTATTTTTCATAAAAATAAATAAAAACATAGAAAATCCCTTGAAAAACAACAAATATTTTTTATTCATTTTTTAATTTAAATTCATTTACTATTTTTAAATATTTATCTTTCATTTTCCTAGTTATTTTCTCGTGTAGCGGGCTTTGTCCTTATTCTAGCCTGCTTGTGATTGGTCCATGTCTGAAACTTTGACTCGGGTCAACCCCCTCTTCCAGGGCTTGACCCGACCCGATCTCTCTGCCAGACCTCCTTTTTGAAATTCACTAGGCCGGATCGTATGCCCGTTTGCTCCAACACTCCTCCCGTGCCTTCCCCATGGCTCCAAGACCCTCGCGGATCCCTAGGGAAGCGCGGATCCTTCTCGGATTGTGTGCCCTGACTCGATCTCTCCAGCTGGGATTACTATAAATGCCTTCATCTGCCTCCCCAGGTCAGCAGCTCGCGCCTCACTCCCTCTCGATACCCTAGAAACCTTTGGCGTGGTGACAACCGCCTGAGGATCCTCCTGGTGGCCAGTTTGGTGCAGTGACGTCGACGCTCCTCCTTCGTGGTCGTACATCCTCCGCGAGAAGAATCCCTCGCCTTCTGTTGCTTAGTCGAGGCCATAACCCCGCCAACCATACTCTCTTGGAGACCAGGAAACCATCCGAACTTTCAGGTGAGACTCTTATCTTTCCCCGTTACCATTTCTATTCCAATCTTTCGTTTGTTTGCCGCCTTCGCTCTGCCAACTCCGACCAGCCGGTTGGAGCTCCGTCACCCATATCCATCCATTTCGATACCCTCGCACGCTCACCCTCCATCATCCTACGTAATCTGATCATCCTGATCACCATCGACCTAGTCGATATTAGGCTCGAAGTCTCATCTACCTCCTTCGCCGGATACCAATTCCCATCCCTTGCTGCTTCTTTGCTTTTCAGCTCCAATAACCCAGACCGAAACGTAGCCCCGAGTCCTGGCTTTGTATTGCAGGTACCCTTGAGACATGAGGAGCCTCTTCTGCCTTCCAACTGCACGACGGAGCTGCTCCAGACCGAGCTCCGCCATCCAGTCTATCCGACCATCCGTCGGACGATCAGACCCCACTGCTCGACGCAGAGTGCCTCCCTGGATGTGCTCAACCTATTGGTGGTCTGATCGGCCTTGGAGATTCGCCCTAGTTCCCGTTCGAAGTTTGCCAACCCCTTGTTCATTCACCATCCTCAGTCACCGTTGGATGAAGAGCGGGGCACCGGTTTTCATCCGAGTCGTCCGTCGTTGAAGCTTTCCAACCGTGGATCTGATGCCATCTGACACATCTCAGTCGCACACATAGGGGACATTCCCTGAGCGTCAGATCTGCCTGCATAGAGGATCAAAGCCGCACGATCTCGCCTACCGGTGGCCGACACGTGGACTCCCACGTGCAACTCACGTGCCTCGAGGGTATATTACTCTATTTACCCTACATTTATTTCACTTTATGCTTCAGTCCAGAAAATAAATGTTGTAGTTAAACCTTTTTGTAATCTAGTCCTTGTAGTTTTTGTGATTTGCATTCTAGTCCTTCAAGTTTGAGGACACGTGCCTTGTCACGTACATAGTGGTGTATTTGCACTTTTGGTTCTGAACCTGCATGTGTTATGGTTTGAATGAATATTTTCTGAATTCGTATTTATACCCCTGTGTGTGTCAAATTGATGCATGCGTGGAATTTATTGGTAAATTTGCATTTTTGTACTCAAACTTTTTGTTTGTGTTAATAACTAGTCCAAAAACTTTGATAAATTGCATTTAGATCCTCATAACATGTGTGTCTTGTTTTTATTCAAATAAATACCAAAACTACTCCAAAAATTCCAAAAATTTACACCTAGATCCTTCTACTGTGTAGTATTTTTGGTAATTTTTGTGATGCATTTTAATTTTATTTGATATTTTCTAAAATTCAAAAACCTTAAAAAGTGTCGCTGTCCAATTTAGAAAACTGATAAAAAATAAAAAAATTGTCCTAAAAATTCTACAAATTTTTTGTTTTTCTTATTTTACTTCCAATAGAAAATTTATTCCTTATCTTTTATAAAACACTTAAACATTGTAAAAGACTAAATCCTCATAAAAATCATTAAAAAATCTACAAAAATCAGAAAAAATGTGTTTTTAGTTTTTGTAGATAGATTTCATTTTATACTTTCACATAACATTGCTGCTAGGATTTTATAGGCTTTTTAAATAATTTTAATTTGCCTTTATATATATGTTGTACATTGCTTTTTGTTTTTGACCTTCTTTTATTTTTAGAAATTCACATAAAAATCAGAAAAACCCCATAAAATACCTTACAGACATCTGAATATTTTAAAAACACTAAAAATATTTTTGTTCTGAATTTTCGATTAATTTTAGGCCTTTAAATAATTGTTTGAGTGTGCCTTTTTACCATTTCTCTACTTCTGTTATTAATTAAAAACCATAAAAAATCTAAAATTTAAAAACTACCGAAAATACATCTATTTCTTGGATAATCTGACTACTTCGTAGATTTCATTTCGTGCTCCTTGTATTCGACCCTGGTGGCTATACCAGGTTAAATAATTAGCAAGACCGCTTGCCTCGTTTTTATGGTTTGAATGATTCGCTTTGGTGGTCTGATTTTTCTCGTTGAGCCCGGTTTGAGTGGTTGAGATCGCAACGACCATTGATATCACTTAACCTTAGTCGCTCGAGATGCTCATCAGACGCAACCATGCCGCCCCTTCGCCGTCGTGTTCCAGCCGCCTGCGACCTCAACGATTTGTGCCATCGTGTGTTGTGTCTCCTAACCGCCTGTGCCCCCGCTGTAGGCTCCCGCACCCCTGGCCATAGCTCTCCACCAGTCGTAGGTCGCGACCCTCCAACATGCCTCGCCATCGTCGCACGCCAAGCTGTGCCACACACACTGCCCTTCGCTCCGCATGCCAGTGACCGCTCGTGCCAGCCCAGTCGCTCCTCGCCTCATGCGTCGCGGTCGCCAATGCTGCCTCCTGCCCGCGCGTCTCGTGACCTCCGATGCCCTAGTTGCTCCTCCCTCATCGTAACCTAGGGAACCCACTTTGCTTCAAAGGTCCATTTTATTCATTTTTTTTTTTTGAAAAATTTACGTAGTAAGCCCATTATTTAATTTCAAAAGTACCCTTAGGCATAATTTGTCCTTTTTATTTTAATTCTGTGATTACACATACATCCCTATGTTTAGGCTCTAATTTGGACATCCATTTTGCATCGATTTTAAATTAAAAATAACATATTGAAAATCATTTTATTCTCTACCACTGTCTATTTATTTGGTTTTTTTGTGAGCATTGGATAATTTACTAAAAATCAAAGTCTGAAATTCAGTGATATTTTACCTATTTATTCTCTGAAATTCGTATATACTTATTCGTTGCTCTAAAAATTATAAAAAAATAGAGATGATGGGTATGAATGTGTTATAATTAATGCATGAATTTTATCAAAATTGGATTTGTTTTTTTGCATAAAATAAATAGTTTAGTGAATTATGTAATTGATTTTTAATTAAATACACGAATACCATTTTTTTGGAATTTCAAGACTTTTGGATTAAAGTAAAATATCTATTTGAGATAATTTTTCTTTTGAATAAATTGAGTTCATGGATTTATTAAGAATTAAATACTCATAGTCACTCTATTTTTCATAAAAAATCATATACTTTCATAAAATTCAAAGAATATTGTAGCTTCATTTCATTATGTTTAAGTGCTAGTACAATTTTATAATTTTTACATTCTGTTTGCATGAAAATTTCATGAAAACTCCTAAAGAGTTTGCATTTTTCATTATTGCATTTTAACCTCAAAAATTCCAAAAAAATATATTTTGCATCTTCATTGGGTTATGTTTACAGGAAAATATAATTTGGATAGACTGACTTTATTTCACATTAAAATTAATTTAGTTAAGTTGCTTGATTTCTTAATAACCTATTTCAATCACATTGCATTTTTATTGCATAAAAATTAGAAAAAATATAAGCTTGGAAATTGTGAGCTAATTCCTCTAAGTTGATCCTTTTGCCTCCTTTAGTCGACCCGGTGGCTTGTCAATGTTAAAAATACATAAAACTGTACATTAATTACTTCATTGATTCATCCATTCGTGTGGTTCTTTTTTAATCAATTCGGATTTACCAACTACAACAAAATAGACACATTTACATGAGGCAATTTAGCGATCCATCAGACATTCTGTCTATACTTAAGTATATTTAACCCTAAGTATAAGTGGAACAAGATGAGTACATTAATTTCATAAATTCTGATCTTCATTCATCCCCATTTTGTTTACAACCTACTATACTTAGGAGTAATTGATCCTAAGTATAGGGGGATGATCGACTTCTCATTCTTTATTTTTAGTTATTGTAGTATAGACTTTCCTACACTTAACATGATTTGTGTCTTCGTCTTTCTCTCTGATCTATTAGGACATTGTTCAAGCAAGTATAGAGGGGTCTCATCTACATTGTATATAATTTAGCCATAACTTGTACCCACATAATTTTAAATAACTACAACTAATATACCACGCAATTAATCAATTATAAAGAATTCATTGCAAATATTTATTAAAAAATTTTCAAATATTATTTGTAAAAAATGATTAATAAACTAGGTTTAAAATATTTTGCAAAATGTTTGAAAAATGGGTGGAATTTTTTTGAAAAATCTTTTTAAAAATATTTTGCAAAATATTTTCAAACCTTTATAAGAATATTTTATTTATAAAAATTTCTTTTATTTATTTAAAAAAATATTTCAAAAATCTATTTGCAAATGGTTTAGTAAATTGTTGTAAAAATATTTTGAAAAACCTATACATACAGTTTGAAAAATCTTAGCAAAAATGATTTTCTAATTTTGTAAATCTTTGGAAAAAATATTTTTCATATTATTTTCAAAATAAAATTGTCAAAATATTTGTTAAAATATTTTCAAATTATTTTGAGAACCTTGTACATAATTTTAGTAAATAAAAGTTATTTATAGGCCTTGTAAATAAAAGCATGTAAATAATAATTAACTTAATTCCTATAAATACCGAGTGTAAATTCAATATCCTCATTCTCGTAAATGAAGAAGCACTCATGTGTAAATATCTACACATAGTTCTTTCATCAAATTTTTTAATTTTTCAAAACCCCTAAAAAATTGCAAAAGTCAAAACCCATAGAATTTGCAAAAATATTTTTGAAACTGCATAAGAAATTGTAAAACTTTTTTTCAAAATTCCATAACAACTTCAAAATCAAAAATTACTTTACAAAAATATTTTATTGCTTTGTATATAACATCTGCATTTTTCATAATGATTTAGACCATTGAACAAGTCAAAATAAAGTTTGAAGAGTATAGCTTGGTATAGACTTTAATGCACTTAATTTCAGAGAAACCTATTGAGGACTAGAATTGGGATACTTTAGGCCACCTTGACTTAATTATTTAGGTTCTATGAGATTATATTGATGAGTCGATTCAATGTGTCTAATTACAAACCTTCATATTACTCGTAAAACTCTTGAGATAGTGGCTTGACTAGAAACCCCGCACTTAACACTTAGCTCAAACTAGATGAATTATTGAAAATTCTTGGAGTCTAAGTCGGGATGATGCTAGGTTGCTTCGTCATGGGTGGCTCGGGAACTATTATTGGGGATTGCCTAAACCAATAATCTAACCCACTTCTTTTGGTAACAATGATATCTAGAGACTGGAGAGTGGATTGAAACAATGCTTCAGATGAGGAATGGTCTGTTGGCGTAACTTTTTCCAAGACCCCAAAACATGAGTGGACCAAAGACTCTATATCCATCAGGACACATGCAAGAATAAAGAGCAATGTAAAGCCAAAGAGAAGACCAAAAAGAATCCTATACCAAAAATTCTACAAAAATATTGAGCTTCCGGAAAATGCCTGCTTCTTGGTTGAACTCGGTTACATTGACTGAGTTTCACAATGGAATGAAGACTACACTGATAAATTCCCACTTTTTTCTCAATTCTTCTAGCATCTCACCCTTTAGGTTGTAAAGACTGACATTATCTGACTTTAGAAGGAAATACATGTCTCCATGAGAATGATTTACCAGAGGAGCAAACTCCTTTATAGTTTAGTGGTTTGTCTGGGAAGATCTGAAAAATTTTACACACACAGTTTTATCATTTCAAGGTAGCGAGAGTATCTGACTGAGAATATGGTTTTGACCAGACAGTGAAGAGAATTGGATGATAGGATTATCGAACCTAAGGGTTGTTGTGTCACACTTCCTATCCCTAACACGGTTCCGAACAAACCAATAATCCAAAGGTTTTAAATGAGCACTAAACTTTGATTTTATTAAGATAAGTTTAAAAGTAAAAAATGTTCCAAATTATTTCTTTTTATTTTATTTATTTTCTTTCTACACTTATTAGCATAAGTATTTTCTAGTTTTAATGAATCCTCATTTCATCACTTTTATTCTTTCATTTTGGTCTTAATATCTAGCAAAATGCATGTATATATAACTATTTTGTGAAAAATAGCACTATGAAAATATATAAAATACTATACAAAATATTGTATTTATTACAAAAATAAATGAATAAAGAAAATAAAATAACATAAAAAGAGTGAGGTGTCAAAGACACTGATTGACCCTAACCCCCGAGACCCAGTCATCAAGATGACTTGGTCAACAAGGAATAAATTAGACGGAGATAGGGCTGCCAATTGTATAGAAAACAAAAAACGGAAACCTTAATTTTATAAGAAAATAATTACAATTTGGGACCTATTTTATTTTTTATTTTTAAACCTCCTATCAATACACTTTGAACACCAATTTTGTACATAAAGTATAAATAAAAATATAAAATCTATTTCACTGAAAAATAGTGCACAGTGTGCTTGGGACACACAAAATAAAAAGCTGCGAAGAAAAATTTGCAGACATGTATCTCCGGCATACAAATTCAAAATTTACCAAATTCACCGTTATTATTCATAAAATAAAATTAGCTACTTAATTAAGGTGGTTCATTCAATTTGGAGTTAAGATGCAAAAGTTAGGTTTCGGGTCCTCATTATGCAACATACTAGTATATAATATTCACCATATTTATTCTTTATATTTTCACTTTCTTATATTTTTATAAATTTTTAGTATTATTCAAAATACATGTACATAATTAAAATAAAAATCAAATCATCAAAAATCAAATAAATTAATAAATCCATGGGATATATAGGTAAATTGTATACATATATACCTACATAATATAAATACATAATTAGTGAAGTACATAAACAAACTCTAAAAAATATAATAATAATACATAGATGTGTGTTTAAATAAAGTATAAATATATATATATATATATTGCATGTGCATAATAATAAAATATATATTAAAAATTTAAAAATAAAATATATAAAATACATGTATATTTACATATACATATACATGTAAATATTAACATACAATTAATTAGCTAAAAATATATAAAAAATATAAATAAATACTACATTAAATTACAAATATTTTTTATGCTTTCATAAAAAAATTAATAAAATCGTTGATTGATTTTAATTTAATTTACAATTTATTTCCCCCATTATTTTTCCTAGTTGGTTCATGAAGACTAACCATGACTCCCAGTTTGTTGACTTGTGGGTCAACTGTCCCCTATGTACCTCCTCCTTTTGTCAGACGTTCCTGGCTTGGAGAAATTGGTGAAGGGTGTGATCCAAGTTCGCCGGAATCCTTCTCCAGTGAGCTTCTCATGCTCAAAGCTTCCAAGCCTGTTGAGCCTCTAGGTTAGTTTCATTCCCTTGCTTTTAGTTCCAGCAATATATTTTAGATTTTAATTTATTCATTTAATCATCCTAGGAGCATAATTCCAAAATCAAAACCACTGAAGCACTAGGCTCCATCCCCAAATTTGTCGTAACCCGACTTCGTTACGACTCCCTTTCACCTCCACTTTCTTCCCCATCGCCTTCTCCTTCAACACCTCAATTTTCATCTTGATTCTCGCATGGAATCGAGGCACCAGACTCCACCTCTACCGTCTTCGCCGGAGTCACATCAACTCGCCTCCCCCATATGCTTCTAGCTTCATTTTAGGGTCACGCACATGTAGCTCGAGCTCTTCAGCAATTTTGTGCATGTGTGTGCATGTGAAGGCTGCCTAGAGCTCCACCCCAAGCTTTGAACATGGGCTTCAGGTCAGTTGACCCCCAGGGATATTCCAATGAGCACTGGTCTCCATTGAAGGTATCTGCATGCGCATTTCAGTTCTAGGTAGGAGAGGAGCCACTAAGGCAGGGAAGAGGTGGATGGAACTGAGTAAAACTAGCGATCGAAGTTCCCCAGCGATGAGTTCTTCAATTGTTCTTCGAGGCTAATCTAACACCATCATATGAAGCCATGACCTAGATCTAATATGGGCCGTCCAATATGAAGTGAATCGAGCCCCCTAGTGTCGTCCACCGTGCCACGTGAGGTGCTCCCGACCTTCCGTCCATGCACGTTTAAAGGGGTAGTTTAATAAGTAACCCCTAGACTTTTGTAATTTTAATATTTAGTCCTTTAAATAATTTACATTCAAAAAGTTGTGTGAAAATTTTATATGGGTCCCCATACGTAGTGAATATTACACATATGTCTTGTGCTAGGTCATCTCATGTAGTACCCCATGTGTGTTGGCCATTTTACATCCAGATCCTTTTGTTTTGTTATTTCTAGTTAGTACATAAACCTTATATAAATGTTCAAAACGTTGGGGTATTTTACATATAACCCCCTGAGTTTAAATTTTATTGCAACAATACCCCTATCAAACATGTATAATTATTTTTGTGCATATCTTTTTAGATTAAATAGCTCCCTTGCTCTATAAATCGTACAAAAAACTACTTGACGTGCTTTGAATGATGTAGTAACATGCCCAAATTTTTATTTGAAAATTCATTGTATTTTCATTTTATTAAAAATCATTTTTTTATATTCATTCCATGTTTAGAGATAAAAATACAAAAAAATTAAAAAAATCATTTTTTAAAATTCAAAAAAATTAGCTATTATATATTACTATATAACATAATTCCAGACCAAAAATCGCAAAACAATCTCTAAAGAAAACCTTAAATAATAAACAAATCTTCCAACCTTGAAAAATTCAAAAATATTTTCAAAAAGAAAAAAGTTTTCTAGTCTATATTTATATATATATGTATATACTTATTACTACATATTAAATATAGTTTAAAGGAATTTTGGACTTTTTATCTATTTTAAAATCTTAACACATTCAACCTATTTAATTACTCCATGTTTTGGCATATTTTGGACTTTAAGATACATAAAAATTAGCACAAATCCATCATAAAAACAGAAGAAAATATACAAAAACAAAAAAAACATTTATTTTATAAAATTTGACTATATATACCTATAATAAATAAAATACCATATATTGTATTAATATACATATATATGGTTATATATACCTAATATTATTATTAATTCTTATAAATATAACAAACATATTTTAAACCCTTCAAAAAATAAAAATGATTGTTTTTAGTTATATTTTCTGATTTTATATATTCCTTGTATATATCACATATATATTACCTACATTATATATAATAAATTATATAGTTATATCTTTATTATATATATATATATTAAAAGAAGAAGTTAAAATCAGAAAAAGAAAAATAAAATAAAAATTATAAAATTAAAACAAAATTATATAAAATAAAAATCCATAAAAGTTAATGTAATTTGAAACACCAAAAAATTTAAAACTAAAAAATTCACAAAATAATTGTTTATTCTTTGTAGACAATAATTGTTTTCCTATCCTCGTAGTTCTTATTGGTTCGACACCCAGAGTACCTGTACACTATACACTTTTGGTCTGGGTTATGATAGATTTTAGCCTGCTCTATATTGCATTTCTCTATTATTTATTGTTGGTTTTGTTGAATGAATTTATAGGCTTTCATGATTGGTCACATTAGCGATTGTGGTCTACCTTGTGAGACCACACGACCGCCCCATGATAGCTGATGTATCAACACCTCTTATTTTCCTTCCTCTTCTTCCTTCTCTTTTCCCATGTTATTGCTTCTTCTTCTCTTTCATTACACCTTCGACCTCTTTCACAATACGCTACTGAGCCTTCGCTAATCACCCTTCACCCGCATTACCACCTTCGCACATGGTCTCACTACCAAGTAGCCATAGACTAACAATATCAACAGCTCCGCCCTTGTCTCTAGCAATGGCCATCACCATTGATTCCGATTGCCTCGCCCTGTTCGCCCTCATTACCATTAATGATTGGTAGTGTGTTAACCGTCCTCCTCTCCACAATGAATCCCTCATATCTACCCTCGGGGCTTGAACCTCCACCAACAACCTAAAACCACCGAGATCTTTCGCTTCACCACTCGAGCCGTACGACAACCATCCTCAACCCGGTCCATCTGCCTCTAGCTTCTCTGACCAGAACTAAGGCACAGGTGGGTCACTCAATCGTCATTCACGATAGGTGAAGCCACCAGCTCGGTTGACATCGCTCTTCTCGATGAGAGCTTCAAGAGGTATACCTCGAGCAATGACCGTGAAAACCCATTCAAGGGAAGATCCGATGAGAGAACTCCTTCTGCCATGCGAGCTTCTCCGAGCTTGCTCAGCTCCGATGCAGCTGACCCAACGAGTAATGATTGAGGACTCTTTTTGAGATCCTCAACCCCCATGCACTGGAACACCACCAATCGGCTATTCCTTCTTTCTCTTACTCTTCTCCTCTATCCTTCTACTTATCTTCCCTTCTCCTTCATTTCTTTATTTCTTTTCTTTTTCTCCGTTACGAGTCTGCCCCTATGTACATACCCTTAATCACTGCAACCACGTCGCCCTCGACCGTTAATTCCATTGACGCCCACCTTCACCTTAACTGTGAGAACCATCATCACTTACAGCTTGAGAACCTCGCTCGCCCTCGCCTTCATCATCGCACATCGAGCTGCCTCGATTTCCACATGCTCTACCACCTACATTCCGTCTTGGCCTTTTTTCGCACATTCGATTGCCACCAAGACGTTCTGCCTTCATCTACACCATTTTGTTGAGGAGGGATCTCGTGGAATCGGTTGTTAGTGATATGTGGAGTCATCGTTATCCCCAAAATTCTCAGATCAAAGAAACAAAATTATTTTTTGTCTTCTCAAGCTGCAAATTAACTACAAGAGAATAATGAAGCAAGAAAAATTTTGTTACTTATTTACCTGTTTAGCAGGCATGATCGAACTCAGGGAGGCTACAATTCTTGAAGGTTATTCAAATAATCGAAAGAATTCAATTAAGAGAAAAAACATGAATCTCAAATACAAACTATCCTTGGTTTTTGTGGAATTTTTTCTTTTCTTTTTTAAATTTTTATTTCTATTTTTTATTTTCTGATTTTCAATTTTTCAGTGATTTTGATTTTGCATTTTTTTAATTTTCAAATAAGGAACAATATGCACAAGGGAAAAAAATATGTGCACCACACTCTCTTCATATTTTTGAGTTATATCAAAAGTGCTCAAAAAAATCCAGAGAAAATATTTTTGGGTTTTAAAGGTTTTGAAATGTTTTGAGAATTTTGTAGAATTTTTAGATGTTTTTTTTTATTTTTCTAAAAATTAAATAGTAGCAAAGAAGATAAACAGTGAATAGTCTAGAGTAATTTGCTACTCAAAAATATTTTAAGTTTCCAAAACTCCTGACAACTATTTTATGCTAAAATATAGACTAATATCTATAAAATCACTATTTTTTGGTTTTTTCTATAATTTTATGATTTTTATAAGATTTTGATTATTTTGCAATTTTTTGGATTTTGTAAATAATTAATGCAAAAATTGGACATGAATTAAAAGACAATAAAATAAAACTAATATATTTTTTTGGAATTTTTTGAGCAATATTCAAATTTTAGGAATTTTGAATCTCAGGAAGAGAAAATGACATTATTTTTTATTTTTTAATTATATCAAATGAAAGTAAAATGCAATGAAACTTTTATACAATGAAGAGAGTTACAACATGATTCTAACCTGATTTTTGAGAAATTTATTGATGAACAAAGTATTTTTTCTAATGAAAAGATCAAGAAATCAAGTCTGGAAGTTCGGTGACCAAACTACAATTATTCAATGTTTTGGAATTGGAAATATAACAGAAATTTGATGTGGGTGAAATTTGTAAATTACCCAATGAAAAGCACATGACACACATAACTTGATCAGGAGTGGGGCTTCTTTGTAGTTTCTAATAACTCCAGGGGCATAGTTGATATTTCTACAATCTTTTTCATTAATCCCTTTAGTGTTTTTCGTGTCTTCATTGTTCTTCAACCAAGGAGGAAGGGGGTACCGCCTCCCTCATTTCTCTCTCCAAAGATGTGGCAGATGTGCGGTCTAGGCTTGCGGGTAATCAATGACGGCGCTTCTAGTTCGCACGACCTCACGCGAAAGGGATAGAGATGGTGGAGATGGTGCGGATTGTGGTTCCAAGAGGAGAGGATTGAGTGTCGACGATGCGAGTTGACTCGTATTGCGCGAGCGGTGGCGGTGGGCGTCGGCGTGGTGGCTGAGAAGAATGGCACGTTCTGCTACAGGTGGTGGCTGGCGTGCCGGGCCGTAGGTGGCTGTAGTGGGGAGACAGATTTGGAATGGCATCGGGCGATGATCTATGATGCACTCGCGTCTGGGCAGTGGCGTAGGCTACGGTTGTCGACGCGGAGGCAATGGTGTGCCTAACGATGTGGTGGTCGTGCGAGCTAACGAGGGAAGGTTGTCGACGGTGGCTAGCGTAGAAGGCGGAGGTTGGAAGCGGTGATGGCAGTCCAGGCAAAGGGCGGCAGGCACGACAATGGTTTTTTTATTTTTTTATTATTATTGTACACATAAACAGGGGAAAAAGTTTAATTTTTATTTTGTTTAAAAATTGTAACCGAAGAAAACTTTTTTTTAATAATTTTATTTATTTATTGTTTTTATATCTATCATGCAAAACAAATGTTAGGACGAAAAAAAAACAATCTAATCTTTTTTTTTGTTTTTTATATATTTTTTATTTATAAACAAATGAGGACACGAGCACGACGGCTCGATCCCAAAATCAAAACGGAAGACGTGAATGGGTGTGGTTTCAAAGGGAATGGTGGATGGAACCGGATCTCCGACCATCGTGCGTGGTCAGAGGTGAGAGATCGTGCAAGGTAGAAAAGAATGCGAATAGATCAAGATGTGAAAGAAAAATCGAGTTGGTGGCGGATCAAATCGTGATGGATTCTAAGAACCAGATAAAAAATGACGATGAAATAAAGATGCAAAAAATGAACTACGATTAATCTAGGTTAAAAATAAGAAGAAAATGATGGATCTCACTATAGGAACGGAAAAGACCTTGATCACCTCGACGAAGGCCGACTCGCTGTCACCGGACGGTTCAGAAGCTAGGCACTCTTCTACGACAAGAAGACTCCTAGAGATCGGACTCCTCTCACCAAAGATTGATCAAATTGATATGAAGGAGAAGGAGCCATATAAATAGAAAAGATAGGAATAGAATTTTGAATTTTTGGATGAAGATAAGAGATAAGAGAGAAAAAAATTGAAATGAGATGAAGTAAAAAGATTAGTGTTAAAGTTATTTACAAAAATTAACTATCTTTTGTATTTTCATCACTTTATTATTTTGAAAATTAAATGTTAAATTTTTTTATTTTTGGTAGTTAGTTAAGAAAATTAACTATATAACACGGGTAAATAAGCAGATAATTTTTTTATTTTTTATTTTTTAGTATTTAGTATTTATTATTTATTATTATTTTATTTTTGTTTAAAATTATTAGTAAAAATATTTACAAATATTTACAAATAAAATATGTACAAATAAATAGCAAAATTGCACAAACCACCCCAACAAACTGACTTTTTAACCATAAATTTAAAAATTATTAAATCACAACCATTTTAAAGATAATTTAGTTTAGAATACAATGGAAGTAAGTTTGGATTAATTTGAGTTAATTTGGAGCCATAATTGATCTTGCAATTATTGCTTAATGACTTTTTTCCCGGTGTGGTTGTTTTTATTTTACACATGATTTTATTGTGCAATTATTTTTACTATTTAGCAAATATTTATATTTAGAACTTTTGTTCTCAAAATTATTTATTTTGAGGTCGATTTATGTACAAATAAAATAGTGCAAGTTTTATACATATATACAAAATAAGTGAGAAGTATTTACAACACACATTTCTTTGAATTTTCTGATTAAGGACCCAATCACCCCCTACTTTATTCCTGGTCAATCAGGTTATATCTTGACCTTCTCTCGGGGTTCGGGTCAACCTGTATCTATTACGTATATATAATCTTCTTTTCTTTATTTTTCCTTTCTTTCTTTATTTATTTAATTTAGGTTAAAATAATATACAAATATACAATATTTTACACACAGATGCAAATTAGTAAGAACATGGAGTTAGTATTATATACAAGTGTTTTATAAGGGATTTTTAGCTAAAATAAATGAATAAAGATGACGAATCGCATGTTCATCATCCCCCTATGCTTTACCTTTGCTAGTCCCTTAGCAAACACTTATTTGAAAGAATAAGTGAATAGAAGAAAAAAGAAAGGAAAAATAAGGAAGTTAGAACAATATTGCATATTAAACTTATCTTCATAAAATTGCAGTTTGGAGTTCTGTCAGACCTTTGGATTATTAGTGTGTCGGAATCCTAAAAGATGGATTTTAAACTGAATAGCCTTTATGTTCCACAAGACTCCTGTTCAGGTCACCTCAACAGTCAGGTCAGAACACGTCTACATACACAAATTCTTGTGACTATTAATCTTTACTTGTACAGTGTAAGTGAGATATAGCTCCCCATTTCAAAAGTAGCAAAGAAAGAACCTCCCTCAACAAGGTAACTCTAGTACTCCGGTTTTGCAACTCTTTCCTCGAGGATTGGAGATACTCCCTTCTAAGTTCAAGTACAACCAACTCAAGAAGAGGGGATGCAGAAAAGAATGGACGATAACCAGTGTAGTTACCTATCCTTCGATGTATGACCAATGTAACCAACTCATCTGCTGCAAGCTTACAAAAATGACTTTAAAGCTCTTATTATATATATTATCCTTGTATATACACTCCGGTAGGTATTTTACTTTTCAATCAGGCTTGTCTACTTTTGGAGATTTTGCATTTTCCTCTCTCTTTTTTGAATCATATATAAGGTGCAGCATGTACATAAGGAGTTTTCCTCTTGAGCCAGTAGACTATCCCTCTTTTGAAGCATTATTGCAACCCCACAACATCCTATCTTTAGACCTCAACATCACTAGAGCATGTTGAGATGCACTTCCTTCCCTATATGAAGATGAGAGGTTCCACCTAGATGTACTACTCTCGTATGCTACCCCAAGCCAAAAGATTCTACCTCCTCACTACCTCATCCATGAAGAGCTACGTGTAGAGTGCTTGTCCAAGATAAGCCACAGTCTGAAAAAATGATGCATGTGTTTTTAAATATTCTACTTAGACTACTCAAGATGACATGTGAACATAGTCTTATGGACTCAAATAATTAAGTCACTAGGACCTTAAAAGTCTTATCTCCATTTCTTATAAGATTCCTCTGAAATTAAGTCGATTAAGGTTCAACTAAGCTCCATTCTTCAATTTTATTCCAGACTTAGTTTAAATGTCAATACTATCCTGAAAAATGCACATGCAAATGCAAGAAAATATGGATCATACAAAGAAAGCATTTTTTTTAAAAAAATGATGCCCATGAAAAAGAACATTTTTTGAAACAATTTTCTAATTTTGAGCTTTTTATGGATTTTTGAAGAAAAATGCAAATGTGAAAGAAAGTTTTTTTTGAATTATGCAAATTTTTATAGACTTTTGGTTTTGTAATTTTTAGGGATTTTTTAAAGGAAAAGGGTTAGTAAAATATATACAAGTATATACAAGAGAATTTTTTTGTTTATTTATCAATTTTATTAATTTTATTAATTTTATTTTTTATTTTTCATTTGTTTGTTTGTTGTTTTTTTATACATATGTGGATTATACGAAATTATATACATATCCCCAAAATAATTTTCTTAAAAGTACGAGTTATGTCTACAGTATATATATATATATATATATATAATATACGACACTCCCTATACTTAGCTCGAATTATGTCCTCATAGTGATCAGTGAGCGACAAAGGAAGTCATAACTCATGCTAAGTATAGAAAAGTGAGAAGACTCCTATGCTACAACGACTCAAAGAAATGATAAAAAATAGAGAATTCGATGATCCCCCCTATACTTAGGATCAAGTAATCATAAGTATAGTAGACTGTACAAAAGGGAAAACCGATGAAGAGAATGTACGGACTCAAAGGAAAAAATACAAAACAAAATAATATAAACAAAATCACTCCCCCTATACTTAGGGTAGAATATCCCTAAGTATAGGCAACAACATGAGTGATGAACAAGATGAATATGAACAAAACAAATCCTTCACCCCGTAATTTAGGATAAAGCACATCCTAAGTATAGCATATGTACACACGGAAAAAGGGGTGAATGATAAAACAGGAGAAGAAAGAATGAAACAAAAGGATATACAAGAGGAGTGGATGTACAAAGTTCAAGAAGGTCGAAAGCGAACCTTCTTGCGGGACCACTGAGGAACGGGTCTGATAAGATGTAGGTCGATATTGGGATCATCATTAAACATAAACTGATTACGATCGACCAAGAATGTATCTTCAGCATTTCAGAGTGTGCAAGTCTAAACCGGTTAGTGGAAGTAGTGTAGTCATGTCTGGCCTGGGAAGTCTCGCAAATATCAAAGTAAAAAGGCTCGAACTCATTATCCAAAAAAGAAAGATCGATTCCAGCCTAGCGAGCCTCTATTGGATCATCATCTTTATCAAAAGGCCCAAATTCCTTTATAAAAGCAATCAAATCAAATTCAGCCTTATCAATCTCATCTAAATCAGAGCGAATAATAATAAACTCATGAGTAAAAGTAGTCAAATCATGTCTGTCCTGTCTAATCTCAGAGTTTGCCTTCTGCTCTAGGGTGTCTATCGTGTAAATTTTGTGGATGTCATAAATGTATCACCACATACTAGAAGGGGGAACTCTAAGGTCTATGGTTTCCGATTTCTCCTCCTTGAAGAGGAATTCTCGGGTCTCAGTATCATCCAACGTAGAACAAAAATATATGGTAGTATTATCAAGGTCAAAGTCCTCGGGGTTGGATAACACGGGCACGCTCTCATGGGATGCAGGTCTCTGGTCAGTAATGGGTGTAGTAATCAACACATTGCTCCCTACATTAGAACGGAAGCGAATCTCTCCTGATCCATAATCAATAACGGCTCCCACAGAGGTGAGGAAGGTCATCCCAGGATGATTGGAGGGTTCTTTACAGGGATGGAGATTTCCATGGGCAATACGATAAAATCAGAAGTGAATTTCATGCCCTGGATCAGAATGAAAACATTTTGTAAAATACCCTTCGGCCTCTTGAAAGATCCACCGGCAAATTGAACTATCATCCTGATTTTCTTGAGAGGCTTAACATGAAGTGACTGTACCATAGAGATGAGTATTATATTGATTGAAGAACCGCCGTCAAGGAGAGTGTCGTCACAAGAATAGTCAGATATGGAGCAAGTCACAAGAGTGTGGCAGTGTTCCCTTTCTTAACATGTGGACAGTGAGAGATGGCATAGGTAGTGTCTATGATCAAGATATGACTCTCAGATCTGCTCCTCTGCTTTCTCTTATTAGGTTGAGGGGCAAATAAATGGGTCATGGCCTGTTGAAGTAAGGCTTTAATGATATCATGAATAGTGGACACCACTTCGGATCTTATCAATATTTATTTGAATTTTTAGACCTCCTCCATACAAGGGAGGAGATTGGAATCAGCATATACACGAGGAGAGCAAAGAGCAGTCTGTACAGTGGCATCCTCTGGGTCAAGGTTGGGATGTGGGTGTGTGGGAAAATAGTTTGGCATGGGTGCCCTCTCCTTACAAAATGAATCAACAATGTGTCTCCTGAATTCTTTTTGGATTTTTGAATTTTTCTCATTTTTTGTATTTTGGGCGATTGTAAGTCTCATAATTATCCTTAAGTGAATCCATATCAACAAATAGTGGAGCCATTCTGGCTCTTATTGATGTTAAATAGATTGGTAATCTTCGAATTCATTTGTTCCATCATCTGCGCAGAGCGAAGGAGACGATCCTAGGAGCCAGAGCACCTAAGCGAAGAGGAGGCGGCTTGATTCATCTTGAAGTCGTAGGAGAGCGCGGGAGGAGGAGAAGAAGATTTTGAGAGAGACCATCATTTGGAGCATACATAGATTCTTTATTTATTCTAACATTTGAACTCTTGTAAATGGACATTCATTTATTGCGGGGTCTGTTTCATAAAGTGCAGGTGCACTCAGGAGACCTCACCGGATTTGTTTTCATCGTTGTTATTTTCTTTGTTCCACGCGGATTTCATGAGCTACCTGTTGATTGCTTTAATTAATTTACTTGAGACATGTAATTAATTAGGTCTAAACACCTTAAATAAGAATTTCTGTACCTATAGAGTAGAGTGTAATTGGACTTAGTCAAATTTAATTGATTCTTTCCCGTTAGTAGAAGCTATGATCTAGGACGGTTCACTTGCATCATATTGGATAGTTTACTTTTTAGTATTTAAATTCTGCGCGGATCATTTTACATGTACGACAAGGTACGCATCTCTAACCCTTGCATGCATCATTTTTTTAATCACGCGTTGGCATTTTCGATCTCCTTCCTCGTTTTCACTCATATAAGTTAAAAAGGAAATTAGACACCTTGTAGGAGATTCATTGAAAATATTTTAACCAAGTGACAATTGCCTAAAATACGAGACTGCTAAAGAAAACTTGACCCTAAAAAGTACAAGGAAAAATCATTATTTTGGTGAGAGTAACCCTTCATTGTTTGGTTTGTATGCAACGAGAGATCGACCCACACACTAGGATAGAACTACGCCTAAACTCTTTTCAGACTACTATCTTAGAGTTAGTCATTCTCTAGTGAGGATCTCTCCGGTAGCTGGTAAAGCGTCCTGTTGGCTCGAGTCCAATTAGAAGATGGGAAGATGAACAAGCGCTCCTTATTGAAGACGGTGGATGGAAGCGGAGCTCTAGCCACAGTACGTGGCCAGATCTATGCAAATGTGTAAGGTAGGACTTGAAATGGAGGGTTTAAGAAGGGAAATGGATTGTTGATGAATTCATGATCATCACTCTTTATTCTTTTGGCAAAGCATCATGTAAATATATATATAAATACAATAAGTTAGCATTATGCACGCATTTGTTAAATATACATAATTAGCATGTATTTGTGCAAAAATAAAAGAATAAAGAAAAAGAAAAAGGAAGAAGGTATTTAGAATAAATACAAAGTGAGCCGAACCCCAAGAGAATACCAAGAATTGGCTTGATCACCAAATAAAATTGGAAGAGAGAGATAGAGCCTACTCTATGTTGTACATATCATTGGTGTAAATAAATGGTTATTTTTTTAAAAATAGAAACAAAATATTCTTTTTACCTCCTTGTACATAGTCCTAAAAATAAAACAAAAATTATAAAAATAAAAATAAAAAATAAAATCCTCTCTCTCTTATAGAAGATACATGTATATGTGCTTTCTTCTCTATTTATTATATACCCGTAAATAAATAATAAAAATAAAATAAAAATTATTTTGTACTCTAAAAATTATGTTGTAAATAAATAAAATATAAAAGTGGGGTATTTATGTAAAACAGAAAAAAGAAAAATAATTATATAAAATACATAGGTATATTATACATGTATATATTACACTATGTATATAGATTAATTTATTTTTCAAAAAACTAAATAAAAATCATAGAAAAATAATTTAAAAAATCACAAACATTTTCCATTATATACACCTTTAGATTTAAAATCATTTATTTTTTTATTGAATTTGTAAATATTTTTGTAAATCCTATTTTCTGATTGGTCGGTTGGATTGTTGACCGATGGTCAACGGTTCCTTCTTCCCAGGTTAGACCCGGATCCTCGTTGCCGGACATTTTTCTTCGATTTTTCCTGGGTGGATCACGCAACCCCTTGCCCTGATTCTTCACCTGTGGTTTCTCCTTGGATCCAGGACCCTCACAGATCCCTAGGAAAGCATAGATCTCCCTCGGTTTGCGTGCCCTGCCCGATTCCTCCAGCATCCTGGGATCTTTATAAAGTATCTTCTCCGCCTCCCAGAAGAAGCAGCTCGTGCCTCGCTCTCATTTCGAACCCTAGCCACCTCCAACTGAGTGACAGCTGCTTGGAGCATCGCTCGGATCTCGGTTTGGTACAGTAGAGACAACGCTCAACCTTTGTGGCAAAAGTTTCGCCACGAGTAGCCTCCCCCTCCTTCCGCATCGAGGTTGAGACCATCACCCCGACGGTCATCTTCGCTTGAAGCTCAGGAGATTTCTCATATCTTTAGGTATCCTTTATATCCTTCACATCTCCTTCTTCAACTCGATCCTTTCGTTCATCGTCGTCGCGTGTTCATCTGCTCCGACCAGCTGGTCAGAGCACCGATTCCCACATCCCATCGTTTAGATCAACCCACAGCCTCACCTTCCATCTTGCTCCACAACCCAACCATCCTTAGCCTTGATCTTTAGGTTGAGATTAGGGATGATATCTCCTCTACCACCTTCGTCGGAGATCAAGCTTCGCTCCCCTTCGCTTCTTGATAGCATACTGGGAACCCCCCATTTCATCCATCAGAGGTTCGTCGGAGCAGCTCCAGGCCTCCTTTATCGCCACGCGCATCCGGCCGGTGGCTCCTCCTTCGAACCCGCTTAGTCGACGCGGAAGCCCTCCGAGACCATTCCCATGCCTCCCGATCAACCGTCAGAGTTGAGGATCACCTCCTTGGCTCTGGTGAAGTTCATCCCGACATTGTTCTTCCAGACGTTCTCAACACCATTGGATCGGCAATACTCCTCCAGATCGCATCTACGTCGCTGATCGTTGTAGGCTTTTCGGACCGTTAGACACAGTTCTGACGCATCTGCGCCCCACGTCCCTGACCATTTCTAAGACGTCAGATCTGACATCTGCAGCGGATCAGAGCCGCACATCCACATCCAAGCACCGACCTCCACGTGTCCCTCACACGCACGTCACAAGCCTGCAAGGGTATATTGCATTATTTATCCTGTATTTTTATGCTTTATTTTCTAGACGATTAAATAAGTTGTAGTTTGGACTATTTGCATTTTAGTCCCTAAGGTTTCTGGTGTTTTCTTTTTAGTCCTTCCTATTTGCAGATGCTTGCTCGATCACATGCATGGTGGTGTTTTTTGCATATTTGGTCCTTAACTTTTTGATGGTTAATTTTGAATGAAATATTTTCTAGAATTGCATTTATGCCCCTATGAAAGATTCATTGAGCATGTACGTTTTTTTCTTGGGAATTTTGCATTGATGCCCTTGGACTTTTTATGCATATTACTATTTAATCTGAAAACTTATAATATTTGCAAATAGATCTCTATAGCTTGTGTGCCTTATTTTGAATCAAATAATTATCAAATCTATTCCAAAAATTCCCTAAAAATTACCAGTAGCTCCTGCCACTGTGTAGTATTTTTGGTAATTTTTGTGACACAATATGATCTTATTTGATATTTTCTAAACATCTAAAACCCATAAAAATGTGTCTGTCTGTTTTATAAAATACCAAAAAAATATAAAAATATGCCCAAAAATTCCACAAAAAAGTATTTTTGTCTTTTAATTGCAGTGGAATTCTTGTTCCATTATCTTTTAGAGTCCCCTAGAAATCACAAAAGACCAAAAATCTTATAAAAATCTTTAAAAATTCCAAAAAAATAAAAAAAATGTGTTTTCAAGTTCTGTAGTTAGATATTGTCATCTATTTTCACATAAAATTGCAATCAGGACGTTTAGAGCATTTTAGATATTTTAACGTTTCCTTATTGTCTAGGTTGTACATTGTTTTCTATTCTGATTTTATTTCATTTTTAGAAAATTATATAAAATTCAAAAAAACCTTAGAAAATTACCAAAAACATCTGCATATTTTTAAATTACAAAAATATTTTATTTCACATTTTGAGTACTTTTAGTCCTAATAAAAATTGTTGAATTGTGATTTCCTTCATCTTTATTCACTTTCATATTATAAAATATAAAAAAATGCAAATTAAAAATGACAAAAATATGTCTTGTATTTCCTGATTTTTGACTACTTCGTAGGCTTAGTTCGTGCTCCTTGTGTTCGTTCCTGGTTGCGATACCTTGTTAAATAAATAGTGGAGACCGCTTCTTGAGATTTTGTACTTGCTTGCTTTTACTTGTGGTCTTATTTTTCTTGTTGAGTCCAGCTCGGGTGGTTGAGGTTGCAACGACCTTTGATATCACTTAGCCTCGATCGCCAAAGTGCTCATCAGAATGGCACCGTTGCCGGGGAGTATGGCTTAGTAGTTTATTTTCAGATTTTACCGTTTATCTATTTTTGGCTCTATATATTATAACTGTTTTCTGAATTGTTTCTATTTCTCTTTTCTATGCGAGGGGACCGCCAGAGGAGCTTGCATCTTTTGGTTGGAGGACCCATGCCTGTAGAGGAGAAGGAGGACAAGAGGAGGATGGTTATATAGGATAGAGTAGTTAGTTTCTTTCTTATAACATTTGATTATTATTGTAATTATATAGGGACTCATAGAATTCGGACAGTTTGGACTTGGCCTTTATCGGGGTCTGTTTCGCCAAGCACCAGTGTGCTCGGGGGACCTCACCGCGATTTTCATCGGTTTTGATTTCTCGCCTTTTATTTCTATTTTGATTCTAGTAGAATTTGGCCGCTAGACTTAGATATTTCTCTGATTGTGACGTAACTGATTAGGACCCAATCCTTAACTATTTGCATGTGCCTATAGTTCGTAAATTGACTTAATTAATAATTATAATAAAAAGTTAGTCTAATCAGACTTAAGTCCACGTGCCATGAGGAAGCACATACAACGCTAGCAGGACCCGTTGTGGCGGGCACCGAGTGATTCCCAAGATTGGACTCCAGACTAAGTCTTATTGACTAAGTACCATTCTTCTCGTGTAGAAATTGCTTGTCTAAGATTGGTTTCTTCTTGCATCATATAGATAGTTTTGTTTTTATCTTTTAATTTATGCGTGGATCACCCTGCATGTAGATTGCTGGCAACAGGTACGTATCTCTCACTTTGCATGCATCATCGTGTTTGATCGCGCATCAATGTTTTTGACTTCTCCTCCAATTTTGGACTATAAATAATCAGGAGAATTGAAAAATTCATTAGACGTTGCTTGCTTATTGAAAAATACCTAAAAAGAGATAAACATAAAATTGGGACTGCTAATCAAACTTGATCATAAAATACACTTCATCTAAAAATCTGATTTGTGAGAGTAATCCCCTCATTGTTTGGTTTGATTGTACGAGAGAGTGACTCGTACACTAGGCTAGATCCATACATGAACTCCTATTAGACTACTGGTCTTGGGGTTAGTCGTTCTCCAGTAAGGATCGCTCCGGTTTCCGGTAAAGCAGGCTGCGATATCCTTAGCAGAGTGAGTTGAACGGGTAGCCGGTAAACAGTTTGCAACTTGTACTGGCTGGGAAAGATCTAACTTTGGGATTGGGTCAGTCTCTTGGTAGCATCGCGTTCCTACCAGCTTGCTTAATTGCTCTTTTATACTGAATTATCACATAAATAAAATTGACAAGATAAAAGACCGAACTTTCACGATCATCAGCTCTCAGTGTTGAGTAGGTGAATTAGGGGTTTGTTTGCTAATCTTGTTTCCAGATCCCATCCGCCTTTCTCCAAATCACGATGATGGGCCGAAGATCCCTTAGGCAGCCCTTAGTTGCACTACTTTCGAGCACTCTGCCTCATTCATCTAGGTTGGTCCGTGAGTGCCCAGACCCGTTCTCCGATCCTAAGTTTGATTCCGTCCTGTTTCCCCTCGACCACCCTTCTACCAGTCTCGAGGTACCAGAGCTGAGTTCGAAGCATATATTTGTTCATTTGACAGCACCTGAGTTCGGGTCTTTCGCCTATGCCTAGACCCAGAATTTCCCGTACTTTGCCTTACCATGACCTCAGAGAGATGGCCGGCAGTGAGGAGCACATCGTTGGACAACCCCAGACTACTACCTATGTTTTGGATCAGGGCGTCATCAACAACACACTGTTAGCCTCCCTAGAGATGATGCGGCATCAGATTAGAGACCAGGTAGCATTCATAGTAGATATGCGCAGAGAGATGGAGCAGATGTGAGCCAATCGAGGAGAGCAGAACCAAGCTGATGGTGGAGAGATACCATAGCATAGAGGATGGAGAAGGAGACCATACAAAGGAGCCACAACAGCCAGTCCAACCAACCAGGTTGATGAGAGAGTTGCACAACCATGGTGTGACTCTTACACACCATTGGATTCAGCTTCCGGCGATTCTTGGAGATTTCAAGTTCCCGCCTCAGATGATCTAGCTGTTGCCCAAGTTCCATGGGCTTGCCACTGAGGAGCCGCATCTTCACCTCCAGGAATTCAAGATGATCTGCAACACGGTCCATGACAAACATGTGGACGAGGACGCCATGATGATGATGACTTTTCCATTCTCCCTGGTCGATAGAGCAGCCTACTGGCTGAAGCATTTGGGGAGATATTTCATTTTTTGGTAACAGCTCCGGATCGAGTACTTGAACAAGTACTATCCACTCGGCCGGATGAATGCAGCTAGAGCTCTGATCAATAATTTCTCCATGATCCCTAACGAGCAGTTCCATGAGGTGTGGGATCGTTTCTGAGAGCTCATTGACTGGTATCCACACCATGATATATCCAATCCCAATTTAGTACAAAATTTCTATTGTGGGCTGACACCGGAGCTGCAGGGACTCGTGAAAACTTCTTGTGGGGGTTCTTATTTAGCCAAAGACGAGAATCAGGTTTGGGCCATATATGAGGAGATGGCCGAGAAGTATACTGTCATGTCCCAGCCCCGCCTCTACACTCAAGGGAAATCCTTAATCCATGTCGTGCCCTATCATAGGATAGCACGAGTCGATACAGGTCCTTCCACATCTTCTGCAGCTGCAGCACAGGCAGAGTCGTCGGCCGTTGACATGGGCATCATCAGCGAGAAGTTGGACCGCATCGAGATTATTGAGAAGAAGCGGTGTCAGGGCATGACGTAGATTGACCAGTTGGCACAGACATTGAGTGACTTGAAGACTCAGATCATGTGTCTCCAGGAGGCACAGACAGCTTCTCATTCCTATCTCAGGTTACGGGAGATGACCGAGAAAATCCTACTCCAAGACTTGAGTGAAGGTATAAAAACACGGGTCGTTGCGACCCAGATCTCAAAGACTCAGTCAATCAAGAAAAAGAGACCACCAAATCAGAGATAAAACAATGAAACACGAATAACGGTCTTCGTTATTTATTTAACATGGTATAGCGACCAGGGTCGAACTCGAGGAGCACGGATTAGGTCAAAAGAGCCTATGAAGTAGTATAAAAGATAAAATGAATAAAATATTTTTTGGTGGATTTTATGTATTTTTAAAATTTTTTTGTGTTTTTAGTTATGAAGGAAATATAAGAAAATGGCAACAAGCACTCAAACCTCAATTTATTAAATACTCACAAATAGCTCAGAAAATTCAAATATTTTTTTTGTGTTTTTTATATTTTTAAGTGTTTTTGGTAATTTTCTGGGAATTTTATAATTTTTAATTGATTTTATAAAATTTGAGAAAGGGAAAAACAATGACAAAATGTACAGTCATATTTGATATGCTAATGAAAAATAACTAATTAGCTATAAAAATCTGATGGCAATTTTTATGAAAAGTAAATACAAAACTAAGCTACAGAAACTGAAATTGCAATTTTTTAATTTCTTAGAATAGTTAAGAATTTTTATAAGCTTTTTAGGGTTTTGTGACTTTTAAGAGTTTTATAAATCCAAATCAACAAAAATAGGCTAGAAACTTAAAGACAACAAAACAAACTATTCCTATTTTTTAGATTTTTTTGGTGAATTTTTATATTTTTACTCGAATTTTCATTTCAGACAATAACAAAAATGCGTGTTTTTTATTTTTTAAAAATATCAAAACAACTCAAAAGTGTCCCCAAAAATTAGTGAAAATTTTACACAGTGGAAGGAGCCATGTTTCTAAATTTCACTTGATTTGGAGTTTATTTGATATTTTATTCAACCAATACAAGGCACACAACACATAGGGACCTAAGTGCAAGTAAATATTAGTCCCAAGGGTAATTGATAACACACGTTAAAAATACAAGGCTAAAGTTGCAAAAAGCCCAGATAAACACGAGGCACGCACGTGATTTACATTCACAGGGACTAACTTGTAATTCCTATTTATAAAAATGTAGACAGTAATAGCTCAAAACTATAGGATAAACAATGCAAAAGTTCCAAAACTCATGTGTCGATGCACGTGTCTCACGTAAATAGGGACTATTTTGCAAATATCATAACCTAAGGTCATAGATGCGAATTATCTAAATTAAAAACAACGGACACAAATATTTACAGGACTAAACTACAAAAGTAAAATGAGGAGGGCCTAAGTGCAAATTACCCTCGTTATTGATAATCTGTGGTGGAAGAGGCGCCACGTGGAAGATCAGATGGCTAAGAGTTGATGACGTCCCTTCGGTGATGAACGGTGTGGATGTGACCCTCAGATTGATCAACGGTCAGACGTAGCCCTCGACTGGACGGATAGGATCGAATCTGGAGCAAAAGGGTCGATCTGACGGTGCCTGGATGTCCTCCAAGAATAGGTCACCGGTGAACTTTGCCGGCCTGATACGCACGATGGAGGACTCCTCCGGAGCTGCTCTGAGAGGGGAAATGACGCCCTCGATGGTCCCTAGCTTCTGATGTGCTCAGATGGGGCCGGAAACGTCAGAGATGCTCCGGTGACGATGGAGGCTTGGAACTCCTATTCCTGAATCAGTTGGACCTCCAGATGGGGTCCTTTGACCTGCAAACCTGCACAGCACAAATTCTGGGTCGAGGGCAAAGTGCCTCGACCCGTCAGCGGGTGAAGAAGGTGGCCGTGTGAGGTGGGGTGGTGCCCTCCGGTGAGGCGACGTAGGAGGAGGGTGATGAACCTCTCCAGGCGAGTCAGGGTGAATGGAAAGGTGGAGAAGGTGGGGGGAATTCTGATGGAGGTGGTAGGGCAGTCGGAAGGCTGAATAGGTGACCGGAGTTGCGTGAAATCGGTGATGGACATCGGAGTTCAGAATCGGAAAAATCGCAAATAAAGAAAAGTTAAGGGAAATCTAACCTAACGGATGGTTGCGTTCATCTAGGTCAGGGACCTCCGGGGTTGTCGCCTCGATGGCTCAACGGGGCTAGAGGCTCGGGCTCACCTTGCGGCGGAGCACGGCGGTGAAAAGCGTTGGATCACTGGTTCCCGGATTCTCAGTCCTCTCTTCGACTCTCCCGCACGCATCTGTCACTCAGGTGGAGGAGAGGAGATAATCGGAGGCGAGGGGGAAGGCCAAAGATGATGTGAAAAGCGCGGCGGACGTGAGACTATATACTGGGAAGGGTCCGATAAGATTGGAGTCGGGAGAGATTTTGGGTGCACGGATCCCTAGGACGATCCCCGGGCGTGGGTCTCAGATGGATCGTCGATAGTCGGAGCCCGGGGTTCGGATGGAAGGAGGTCGGATCAGGCCAACAAAAATAGGAGAAGGTCGGGTCGGGGTGCGGATCCGGGCAAAATGGTCCAAGGGGGGGCAGTTGACGGGGGGTCAACGCTCCCCCGTGGACCAATCAGATTAATCCATTTATTAAATATTTGTAAATTCATTTTAAAATATAAATGATTTTATTTGAAAATATTTTCAACATGAAAAATGTTTATTTATTTTCAAAGTATTTTTTAGTGATTTTTATTTATTTTTTTGAAAAATAAATTAGGTATTTACATTATCATATACATGTATATTTACTTATGTGTTTTTTGTTGTTATTTTTAATTATTTTATTTATGTATAAATATTCCAATTTTATATTTTATTTATTTACATCATAAAACATGGAATTCAAAATAATTTTTATTTAATTTTTATTGTGTATCTACAAGGGTAAAATAAATATATACAGGTACATACAAACGTGGTATATACAAGGGGAAGAGAGAGAATTTATTTTTTTATTTTTCTTATTTTTATTTTATTTTTATAAGTATATACAATTTAATCAAAAACACATTTTTATTTTTATTTTGCGGAAAATAAAATTATTTATATATATAGGTGTATGTACAAGTATGATTGACCCTATCTCCCTCTACTTGGCTTCTTTTGCGGTCAGACTAATGCTTGGCCCTCCCTTGGGATTAGGTCGCTCAATATTTATTCTAAATATTCCTCTTTTTTGTGTCTCTTTATTCTTTTATTTATGCACTAAAAACATGTTATTTATTCAATATTAACAAATGCATGTCTTTTAATAATTTAATATATTTACACATATATACTTGGTGTTTTTGCCAAAATAACTAGCTAAAATAAAAGAATAAAGAGTGATGAATGGATATTCATCAACGGGCTGATCTTAGCAACAACAACTCGACCCAGCACTCCGACCCACACCAATAGGTTCACTAAATCTAGGTAGAGCCGTTCCAGCAGCTGCAATACTGGTACCTTCAGCCACCATTATCTCAGGACACTCAGACGGTGGTATAACGGTAGGATCAACCCTTGGCAGTTCTTCCTCCCCCTAGTGCATGAGACGTTGATGGAAGTCAACAGGATTTGGTACGACCGATAGCAGCCCGGGATCCGTCGAGATCATCCTGCATTCAGATGGTCGACCGGAGGTGCCTCATCCCAATAGCAGCCTCTAGCTCAGGGTGGACAGTACAACCAGCCTTAACAGCAGTCCCAGTTCCCGTAGTAGTCACACCAACATTACCAGTCAGGTCCTCGTCCCTACCAGCAGGGACAACCGTGGAGGCAGCACCAGCAGCAGCCTCAGCAGTACTCTCAGCTTCCTCCTCACCCTTCCCAGTAGCAGCCTCTCAGAGAGGCAACCCGTCCGGTTCTCATGGGCCAGTCTATGAGAACCCAGCACTCGATGATCTAGCCCACCTTCTTTCCGATTAGTAGGACACATTCAGGCGGGAGATGGACGAGTTGCGCTAGGAGATGAGGGAGATCATCAAGCGCAAGGCCTCCATATCCTCTCAGATCAAATCAAATCCGAATTACCTAAAGAGAAAGTCTGAGTAGGTATAGTTTACAGAGATTACCATTCCTTGTGATTTATTGGGTGGCATTGCTTCATATACAATTGATGCTGACTTTGTTACACTTAGGAGCAGTAGGATGCCGGTCGGCAGTGCCTCTTCTGAGCGACGACACCACGAGGATGCAGGAGCGCTAGACGAGGAGGATAATGGTACTCATGCCGCTTATGATGATGATGATGGTGGTGGTGATGCCATCAAGGATGTTGATCCAGCAGACGGTACTGAGGCCGTCGCGTCCCCAGATGCAGAGGGTTGTACTGATGCCACCAGAGATCTAGTTGATGTGCCAGAAAGCGGTGCTAATGCTGTAGTTCGTGATGTCGTGGGTGGTACTGAGGCCACCCCTTCTATTCCAGTTGTATTTTCGCCAGTTTCTGTACCTCGAGACTTTACAGAAAATACCAAAAAGATTAATAAAGGAAAGGGCTCTTCATCTTTGAGTCCATATGTGATGCATGATGATACTTGTATGGATTCTATTACTTCTCAGCAGCAGAAACCCATTCCTAGCCCTCTATCTGAGGAGGGCCTAGCCATCCCCTTCCCTCAAGTACTTCGCTTGGCTAAAGGGAATAAAAAATAAAATCCAAAAAAATCACATCAGTTAAAGTTCATCCAACAGATGATTTATAGATTCCAGATCCAATTGACTCTACAGGAGGCACTTGATCACATCCCTCTCTTCCAAAAGAACTTGAGAGAGAAGACTACCATCCGTAGGAAGAAGAGGAACCATCAGACAGATATCTATGTGATGACTCGTGCCGCTTGCTTCACCATCCAGAACCATCTACCAGCCAAGAGGCCAGATGCAGGAGCTCTCTATGTCAGATGCCATATCCATGAGCTGAGATTTGGTCACACTCTATTAGATAGTGGCTCTTCCATCAACCTCATTCCGACAGTCTTACTCGTCTGATTTGAGTTTGGCCCTCTTCGACAGAGGAGGACGGTCCTTCAGTTTGCTGATAGATCTATCAAGAGGCTGAAAGGGTTGTTGAAGTATGTGAGTGTCACAATTCAGGGCCTGAAATTCCCCGTTGACTTCATTGTGTTGGACATGGCATTCCCTGGATCTGTAACTGATACCCCCATCATTTTAGGACCACCATTATTGGCCACACACACAGTCAAGGCGGTGTCCGACCATGATAGTGGGAAGGTATACTTTTACATTGAGGGAGAGAGTATACAAACAGAGACGATCGACGAGACTAGAGCACGAGACTCAGCTTGCTCAGAGCAGCACAGTGATTCATAGCAGATGACAGAGGCAAAGCGAGACGTCCACCATGAGTGCGACTTTGTGATCACTGATGATGAATCCGCTTGGTTCGATCCCATTTCACAAACCCTTCTCTCACCTTAAAATTCATCATATTCACATATTCCAGCAGAGGAAAGTTTGGAGAGCACTCTTGGTAGAGGACACATTTGAGGTTGAAGACCGTGTTCAAGATAGCGAGGCAGAGTACATTTCTTGTGATTCAGATTTAGATCCCTCGGATTCGGACAGAGATTGGGTAGAGTTTGATGATTTACTTCTATGTATGATTTCCACAGAGCCAGCAGTTAGGGTGGAGACCCGGCAACGGTGCCATTCTGATGAGCCGAAATGTCCCACGAAACCCAAGCAAGGAATAAAATCAATCAAGGGTCGTTGCGACACGGATCTCGCAGATAGGACTCAACAAGAAAAAGAGACCACCAAATCAGGTAAATCGATAAAAACACGAATAGCGGTCTTCGCTATTTATTTAACCTGGTATAGCGACTAGGGTGGAACTCGAGGAGCACAGATTGGTCGGATCGGCCTACGAAGTAGTCAAAAAGATAAAAAAGGAATAAAATATTTTTGGTGTATTTTATGTATTTTTAAATTTTTGTGTGTTTTTAATTATAAGAGAAAAATAAGAAAAAACGATAAAAGGAGCAAATTCAACAATTTATTCAACACTCAAATATACTCAGAAAATTCAAATAAAATTATTTTTGTGTTTTCCATGTTTTTAAGTGTTTTTGGTAATTTTATGGAAATTTATAATTTTTAGTTGATTTTCTAAAAATTGAGAAAAGGGAAAACAATGATAAAATGTACAGTCAGATTTGATAGGCTAATTAAAAATAACTAATTAGCTTTAAAAATATGATGGCAATTTTTATGAAAAGTAAATACAGAAACTAAGCTACAGAAACAAGAATTGCAATTTTTTAATTTTTTTTAAGAATTTTTAAGAATTTTTATATGATTTTTAGGGTTTTGTAATTTTTAAGGGTTTTATAAATTCAAATGGGATGAAAATTAGACTGAGGCTCAAATACACCAAAATAAGCACATGCTAATTTTTTTGTAATTTTTAGAGAAGTTTTTATATTTTTAGTTGATTTTCTAATTCAGACAGTAACAAAAATCAAGGTTTTTTATTTTTTAAAAATAAAAAAAAGCCACAAAAATGTCCCAAAAATTTAATGAAATTTTTACACAGTGGCAGGAGCCATGTGTCCAAATCTCACTGGATTTGGGTTTAATTTGATATTTTATTCAATACAAACAAGACACACAACATACAAGGAACTAAGTGCAAGAAAACATAGTTCCAGGGCAAAATAGCTAACACATATGAAAAGCCCGAGGCCAAAGTTGCAAAAAGCCCAAACAAACATGAGGCAAACACGTGATTCACACTCGGAGGGACTAAAATGTAATTCCTATTTATAAAGATATAAATAATAACAACGAAAAAGTTCAGCGATAAAAGTGCAAATAGCCCAAAAGAATCACGTGTCGCAGCACGTGTCTCACTCAAACAGGGACTAAAATGCAATTACAGTAAACACAAGGTCCCAGATGCAAATGTTCCAAAATACAAACAACTACTAAAAATATTTACAGGACTAAACGGAAATATAAAAACTAAGGAGGGCCTAAGTGCAAATTACCCTCTTATTAAGATCTGGCGGACAAGGGATGTCCACGTGTGATTGGAAGCCTGAGGTGCGTGGTACCCCTTCGTCGATGGACGCTCCAGATGAGGTCCTCAGACAATCAAATGGCTGCTAGCTCCTCGCGAATGGATGAACAAGATCTGAACTGGGGAGAGAGGCTTGATCGGACGGCTCGGGAAGCTCCTGGAAGAACTCTTCGTCGGCGAACTTCGCCCGGCCGTGGCGTGCGATGGAGACCTCCTCAGCTGCAGCTAGGATGGGGAAATCGATGCTGGCGATGCTCCGCAGTAAATAGTCTGCTCCGATAGGGCTGAGAGCGTCAAGAGAGCTCCGGCGACGAGAAGGCTTGGAGCTCCTGTGCCTGGACCAGTTGGACCCCTCAGATGGGGTCTGTTGACCTGCAAATCTGCACAGAACAAAACCTGGGTCGAGGGCAAAGTGCCTCGACCCAGTGAAGGGTCGAATGGGTGGAACGTAGGAGGCGGGGCGGCGCTCTCCGGCGAGGCGACGGTGGAGGAGAGCGATGGTCCTGCTCCGGGGCAAGTTAGGATTATCGAAGGGGTGTATAAGGTGAAGAGAGATCTCGCGAAGGAGATGGTGTAATCGGAAGCGGGAACGGTCGATCGGAGTGGAGCGAAATGGCCAGCGAAGGCCGGCGGCGCTAAATAGCAAAAATGGAAATGAGGGTGACCTAAATGATCTCGAGGCTACCTGATGATCGCGGACGTCTATGATGGAGGTGGGTGACCTCCTAGGGTCCTTGCCTCAATGGAGCGACGTCTCCAGAGGCTCGAGCTCCTTCGAGCGGAGCACGACGGTGAGAACCACCAGACCTGGGGCTAGGGCGCTTCACTCCTCGCTGCAACACCTCCTGTGGATTGTTGTCACTCAATGCAAGAAGGTGGAGGTCATAGGTGTCTGAAACGGTGGCCGAAGGTGCGGCTAATGGAGGACGAAGCTAATGCTATATACAGGTGGAGATCCGGCAAAGATGGAGTCAGGCAGGGCAATATGGTGCACGAATCCCTAGGAGAATCCCCTGGTGTAGATCTCGGGTGCAAGGTCTACAAATGGAGCCCGGGGTTTAGGTAAATGGGAGGCGAGATGATTTGGGAGAAAGGGGAGAAGTCGAGTCGGTGACCGGGTATGCGAAGCATGTGGTCCTGGGGGGAAGTTGACCGGAGGTCAACATCCCCCGTGGACCAATTAGGAGCCGTCATTCAATTATTATTTGTAAAATCATTTTAAAATAGAAAATGATTTTATTTGAAAATACTTTCAACATGAAAAATGTTTGTTTATTTTCAAAGTATTTTTTAGTGATTTTTATTTATTTTTAAAAAAAATAAATTAGGTATTTACATTATATTATTATAATGTGCAGGTATATTTACATAGGTATTTTTGAATTTTATTTTTGTTGTTTTATTTATGTACAAATATTCCCATTTTATATTTTATTTATTTATATCATAACATATGGAACATAAAAATATTTTTAGTTAATTTTTATTAGGTATTTACAAGGGTGAATTAACTAGGTCTTGTATTTTATATACATGGTATATATACACTAGAGAGAGAGAAGTTATTTATTTTTATTTTACTTTTATTGTTCAATTTTTATTTTATTTTTATTTTTATAATTATGTACAAAATATGGGAAGCATGCATATATTTTTATTTTGAGAAAATAAATTATATATATATATGGAGGGATATTTAGACCATGTTGAGTTACCCTATCTCTCTCTACTTGTTTTATTTTGCGGACAGGCCCTTGTAAAGCCCTCCGTTGGGTTTGGTTCACTCAATATTTATTCTAAATATTTCCCTATTTTTCTTTATTTATTTATTCCTTTATTTTTATGCAAAAACATGCTAATTATGGTTATTTACATGATGCATGCATTTTGACAAATTATTGTATTTACAAGTATTTACATGGTATTTTGCCAAAGTTTCTAGCTAAAATAAAGGAATAAAGAGTGATGAATAGGGATTCATCACCCCCTAAACTTTACTTTTGCTAGTCCCTAAGCAAACACTTACTTGAAAAAGAAGAGCATAAGAGAAAGAAAAAGAAAAAGAGAGGAAATCAAGGTTGATTATTAAACTTTCTTTCATTAAATTGAAATATGGAGCTCAGTCAGACCTTTGGATTGTTCATTTGTCGGAACCTTATTTGGACTTAAGCTTAAAACTTAACAGCCTCTAAGTTCCACCAATCTATGGTCAAGACTCCTCAATCAACCAGATCAGAACAAGTCTACATACACAAACTCTAATGACCATGAATCTTTCCTTGTACTGTGTAAGTGATATGTAGCTCCCCACCTCAGAAGTAATAAAGAAACAACCTCCCTCAACCCGGTATCTCTAATGCCTCGGTCTATCAACTCTTTCCTCGAGAAGCGGGGTATTCCCTTCTAAGTTCAAGTGCAACCGGCTCAAGAAGAGGGGGAAGAAGAGAATGGACCATGACCAGTGTAGCCATGTATCCTTGGGAGCTCTAACCAATGTAGTTGAGTCTCCCGCTGCAAGCTTCATGAGATGGTCATGTGTCACATAAGCTTTGCTTTATTTGACTACATACACTCCGGTGGGATTATCATTTTCTATCAGACCCACCACTTTTTGGAGTTCTTTTCTTTTTGCACATTTTTTTCATGTGCATTTGTACAACATATCTGCATGGTGCATCATATATACATAAGGAGTTTTTCCTCTTGAGTCAGTAGACTATAACTCTTTTGAAGCTTTATTGCAACCCACGGCTCCTATCTTTAGACTTCATAACCTCCAGACCAAGTTGAGACGCACTTTCTTCATTATAAGAAGAAGAGAGGTTCCTCCTAGAAGTACTACCCTCATATGCTACCCCAAGCCAAAGGAAACTGCCTCCTTACCACCTCATCCGTGGAGAGCTATGTGTAAAGTGCTGGTGCAAGTAAAGCCATTGTCTATGAGAGTCATGTGTGTGTTGTTAAGTGTTCTACTTAGGCTCATCAAGATGACATATGCTCATAGCCTAGTGGACTCAAAGAATTAAGTCCCAATGGACCTGAAAAGTCTCAATCCTAAGCCCTATAAGGTTCCTCTTATAATTAGGTGGATTAAGGTCTCAACCAAGCTCCATTTGTCAATTTAATTCCAGGCCAGTTTAAATGTCAACTATGATTTGGAAAAACTGTGCAAGAATTTACAAAGATGCTAGTTTTCACAATATTTACACATGTGCAAAATTTTTGAAAAAATGTTTGAAAACATGGATGTATGCATGAATGCGAAGTTTTGCAAAATACTGACAAAAATTTACATGAGGTTTTTGCAAACTTTTTGTTTTCCAAACTTTTTACAAAAAATGTACTATATACATAATTTTGATATGAAAATATGTACAAGCTATTTACACAAAAAGATTTTACAATCATTTGTACAAAAATAATTTTTATAAATAGGTATGTACAGGAAGAATTTTATGTACAAGGGAATTTTTAAATTTTTTTGGGGTTTTAGCCATTTTTATTTATTAACGTACTCACATAAAGTATGAGTTATGGCTACAGTATATATGGAATATATACTACACCCCCCTATACTTAGCTTGAACGATGTCCTCAGAGTGATCGAGAGAGATGAAGAAGACATAACTCGTGCTTAGTATAGGGAAGTGAAAATGAATAAAGATGAAATCAAAGAATAAAATGGAGAGGACTCGGTGTTTCGCCCTATAATTAGGATCAAGTAATCCTAAGTATAGCAAGTTGTACATGAAGGGAAATCCAAGTGGAAGGATGTACAGGGTCTACCTTCCCTATACTTAGGGTAAAATATCCCTAAGTATAGGCAGCAAAACAAAGGTAGAAAGAATCAAATAGAATACCCAAGTCCTACACCCCCCTATACTTAGGATAAAGTACACCCTAAGTATAACATAATCATAAGATGAGCAAAGGGGTGTGGAACTAAAGAATAGAGTGATATGGACAATTGGATCTATACAAGTCGGAAGAACAGTGATAATCAAGCGTGAGATGCAATAGATGTGAGTCAAAAGACCACATCTCATGCAAAGTGAGTCGGGGCAATATCAACGACCCGCAGCTCATGATCTAGATATGGCTTGAACCGCTGGCCGTTAACACGAAAGGTAGCATCAGAAGACAACTCAGATATATCAATACTCCCATTGTTATGTACCTTTCTAACCAAATAAGGTCCCTTCCATTTGCTCTGTAGCTTCCCTGGAAATAAATGAAGACTAGCATCAAACAACCATACTCTCTGTCCTGGCTCAAACTGCTTGTGGCTGATATGAGAATCATGCCACTCCTTCACTCTCTCCTTATACTGTAGGTTGTTTGAAAAGGTTGTATCACGTAGCTCCTCCAGGGCTGCTAACTCTGCCCTCCTCTGATCACCTACACATACTGGATCCATAAGTATATCAGTAATAGCCCAAAGTGACCTATGTCTCAGCTCAACAGGTAAATGGTAGGGCTTGCCATAAACGAGGCGAAAGGGAGATGTACCCAAAGGAATCTTGAAAGACGTACTATATGCCCACAAGACCGAGTCCAAAAGCTGTGACCAATCCTTTCGATCAGGGCGGACGACTTTCTTCAATATAGTCTTGATCTCCCTGTTCGACACTTCAGCAAGACCATTCGTCTGAGGGTGATATGGAGTGGCAACTCAATGGTCTATGCTGAACTCGCTAGCAAGGGCCTTTACCTTGTCGTTGACGAAATGAGACCCCCTGTCAGATATCAACACTCGAGGTATCCCGAACTGTGAAATGATATTCTTCCTAAAAATCTGCAAACAGTCCTAGCATCTGCGGTTCGGGCGGGGATAGCCTCAACCCAACAACTCACATAATCCACGGCCAACAGAATGTACTCAAATCCCTGACTCTTAGGGAATGCACCCATGAAATCGATGTCCCATGCGTTAAAAACCTCACATAAGTGTATGGGCTGCATTGGAATCATATCACGTTGTCCACAAGTTCCCATCTTCTGACAATCAGTACACCTCTTCACGAACTCATCATAGTCCTTGAAGAGAGTAGGCCACCATAGCCAGATTGGAGCACTTTCTGTGCCGTTCTATTCCCAGAGTGATGTCCTCCTGCCTCAAGCTTGTGACAGTAAGTAAGGACATTGTGGTGCTCCTCCTGAGGAATACACCGACGCCAGATACTATCCCCTCCTTCATGGTAAAGGACGGGATCCTCCCAATGGTAAAACTTGGCCTTTGCGAGGAAGGTCTCAAGTTTCTGCCTGGGCCAATCTTGTGGAACTCTCTTGGCGACAAGATAGTTCACAATATCCGCATACCATGGGAGAGAGGCAATAGCAAGGATCGCCTCATCTAGGAAGGTCTCACAAATAGGCTCAGTCTGCTCAGAATCCTCAAGATACTCTAATTGGGAGAGATGATCCACCACCACATTCTTGACTCCAGGCTTGTCCTTAATCTCTATCTCAAACTCCTGGAGTAGAAGGATCCATCTGGTCAATCTGGCTTTGGTATCCTTCTTTGCCATGTGGTACCTGATGGCGGTGTGATCGGTATAGATGGTCACTTTAGATCCAACGATGTAAGATCTAAACTTATCTAGGGCGAAAACTACAGCTTGCATCTCCTTCTCATTGACTGTATAGTTCTGTTGGGCGGCATTGATGAACCGCAAAATCGGCCCTTTAATAATGTGTTTTTAGCACTTGGAATCATCATCGTAGTCGGGGCGATTTGGGTCATCGAAAGATCATCTCATTTAAATATATGTCAATAATAGATCAAAATGAGATGATCGAGAAATTTTTTTTACTTGGTAAGATACCAAGGTCGAACTCAGGGACACGAGCCTCTCTTGTATTAATTGGATTTAAGTCTATTTAATTAAGTGTTGAAGTAGAGATCTATAGGTAAAATTCTGGCAGACTCGACACAAAGCAATGCATTAAAAATAAACATGCATTTTTTTAATAAATTTTTATAATGCAAATCAATGCCATGTAATGCAGTGGAAATATGCCCTAGGTACAAATTAATGAGCAAAATAATCAACAAGTCAATTCCATATTTAATTAAGGTGACGAGCTCAATTTGAACAAGGCATGGATTAAGTAACTATAGACACGTAGCTATCAAAATAATACATCAACATTAAAGTGTTCATTATAAGAAATAATCATGCCATGAGAAAGTTCGTCAAACGAGCTTTGAAATGAAACTGAAATCAACTTAATCGGAGCTACGAGGCTTAAGATATGCATGAAGAAAGACAAGGGCATAAATGCAAGAAAACATGAAATGATAACTACAAAAAGGTCCCTGGAAAGGACTAACATGAAAATAAAATAAGTTCTGAGGCCTTCCCTGTAAATAAACCACGTGCGCAGGGACCTTTCTGCAAATTGAAGAAGTTCGGAGGACTTCTCTGCAAATTGCCCATATAAACACGTGCAACGCACGTGCTATCCAGGCTCGGAAGTAGGCTCGGGGTCGGCAGAGGCTCGGGGGTTGCTTCGGCTGGCTTGGGCGTTGGCTTGGACTCGCTGCGGGCTCGGATGTGGTTCGGGACCTCCAACCCTCGTGGCTTGGGCACTGAGGTTCGGAGAAGCTCGGATGTTGCCACGTGGCGGAATGTAGGCCGTTGGATCTAGAAGATCCAACGGAAGCTGATGTCGATGGTGTGGTCTCCTCTGAGCCGTTGGATGATGAAGATCCAACGGTGCCTGCTCCATGGATTATGTGTCGACGTGGCTGCGTTGAGGCCGTCAGATTGAAAAGATCCAACAGCTGTTGACGTTGATGGCATGGCCTCATCATGTCCGTTGGATGGTCGTTGAAAGAGGACCATCCAACGGCAACTGCGCTTCGTCCTCGAGCATCGGCTGGCGGCGCTTCTGGACCTCCGGCAAAGATGATCCTCCTCCGCCGCTCTCATCCGATGATGGTGATGCTCCCCAGAGCTTCTAGAAGGGTCGTCCAGGTAGCCGAGGGCTCGGGGAACCCGCCAAGGCTTTGGAAGAAGGTTGTCGATGCTCTGATGTCCATGTCGACGTTGATGAAGAATGCTCCGGCGAGAGCTCCAGTCATTGAGGGTTTTGTCAACCTGCATGGTTAGCCCAATAGCCGAAGCGAACAAACACTCGTGCGTGCGTAGTGGAGCGAAATGGAGAGCTCGTGTAGGGCGGAGAACATGGGAGCTCGGAGCTCCTCCGCCGTGGGTGGCGGAGGAGGAGGGTCGGAGATATTTTAGGTTTTGGAGGAGTAGGAGCGTGGTCGGAGACGTCGCGTGAATGGGGAGGTGTTGGCGAAGCTTGAAAGGTGGTCAATGAATGGAGAGGACAAGTGATGAGACCTAGAAAATTAAGAGAAATTAAAGAAAAAGACAAGAGAAGAAGCAGGAGCTTACCTGGTCAGCTATGGCGGAGTGGTGGCTTGGGCTGAGGCTCGAATCGAACCCCGAGTCTTCGCTGGACACGGCCAGCCGGTCCGTGCAGCTCGGGTGGTCGCGGAGCGCCGCAGCTCCGCCGTGAAGGTCGGAGGGACTACACCGGGGGAGCAGGTCGTCTTCGCTCGATCCTCTCGCCCCCCTGTCACAGGGAGGCGGAGGAGGGCTGGGCCCCTCCCCGCGTAAAGGTGGACCAGTGTTGACGGAGGGGGATGTCGGGTATTTGAAGGTGGTTGATGACGGAGCTGATGAGTGGCGTCGTGGTTTGCGAGGGGAATATGGGACGACTGGGAAGACGATGTGGATCGTGGAGGTATGTGCGGGGAAGAAGGAAGATTGGGGAAGTGAGTGGGGGTGTTGGCAATGGAAGACGTCGACTGGAGTGGCAGAGGAAAAGGAAAGGGGAAAGGGTCATCGCGAGATAGAAAACGTGGGGAAGGTGGTCCTCGGGAGGTTGACAATTACGATTAGTCGTTGGATCTGGAGATCCAACGGCTGATGATTGAGCGCGATCGAGAGGATGGGATTTAATCGGGGGCGGAGCGATCGGAGGGGTGTGAAGACGCCACGTGGTGCGTTGTGGGTGAGGCGCAAGCGAGCGGCTGAGATGACATCAAGGGAGTAATCGGACGGTCAATGGTGACTGAGGAATGAACGGAGGTGATCAAGGAGATCGGAGGGCCGCGTAGGACGACACGTATCGTTCTGGAGGTTAAGCACGGACGTGCGGTGCAGATGAGAGATAGGGGAAGATCTGACGGTAAAGGAGAAGGCGGGTATGTGGAGAAAGAGGGGCCGTTGGATCCAATGAGAGATCCAACGGCTGAGGATAGCGGCGGATGAACAAGGGAGACGGGGCCACGTGGCTCACCCAGAACGGGCCACGTGGCCCAATCAGATTATTTATGGAGCATTTTTTTATTTTTGAAGATTATAAAGGCTGAATTTGAGAAAACTCAAAACATGAAAGTTGTAGATCTTAACGAGATCTACAAGTTTCATGTTGGCCAAAAATGGAGATGAAGTCAAACAAAGGCTCGAAATATTTAGGAGGGTATTTTTAAGGCTAAAAATACCACGAATTTTTATTTTGTTGTTTTTTGTGGTTTTTAAATTATTTAGGACTCTGTTAATTACAGGACATTAACTGGGTTTTATTGACCCAATTTTAAGCAAGGGGGTTAATAATAGGAAATAAAGATGATGAAATCGAGTTTCATCACCCCCCCTATACTTAAACTATGCTCGTCCTCGAGCATCAAAAAGAATGACTAAGTTGGATTAACCCCCTTGTGCATGTGAATACAGGATCTAATCTGATCAAGTCGACTCAACTTTAGAGATCCAAAATTCTAGAGTTCAACCCAACCTTAATCAAGAGGTATCCAATTCATCTACTTCTCCAGACTCTCTTTGATGTACATATAATCTAAAGGATATGACACTTAGTGTTGACTGCAATTTTGAGAGTAGAGTCAAATCTTCACCCAAAGTCTTGGTCCGAGAAATTCTCCTAAGGACCCAATCCTCAACACTAGGGAATAAATCCAATCTTGCATTCAGTCTACCGTCTCTTTAGTTGTCAGACTTAGAAAATGTAGATGGCAGGCCAGTAATGGAGGGCATGGGATTGTGTCATTTCTTCTCTCCCTCTCATTGGAACAAGGATTCTCTCTAGTGCCTTTTACGCAGCCATTTTTTTGGTGTTGACCAGTGCGTCCGTCAAGAGAAGTTGGAGCCGTCTGCACTTGTTTTCCTGGGAGTACACCGGGGTGTGTCTCTTTTGAGTACCTATTGTACCTTCGACACCCAGACTTGTAGCATTTACGATGCAGAGCCCTTTTTTGGTGCAAGCCCGACTCCTGGTCCTAATAGCGGTGGTCCAAGTGGACACTTTGAAAAGTTTGGGAGCGCTCGCCTTTGGTGGAAGCTCTTTGATATTTGACTTTGTGGAATGAGAGCTTTTCTTTGAATTTCATTGACTTGTATAATTTGTGGCTATCTCCACTGCTTTTACCAAGAGTTGGCGCACACTGATCAACAATTCTTTTATATATTCACACCCTGGCACTTAGGTCAATATCAAAGTATAAGAACCAAGTTCTCATACTGGCTAATAATGATGACACTCAGGTTTCCTGAAGCCTCCAAAGATTTTATCCCATCCTCGAGCATCATTAGATCAAATCCAAACTTGACTTCCTCATCCCAATTCCTCGAGTGAAAAATCAACTCATCTCATCAAAACCACAGTCGTGCATGTGATGTGCTGATCATATTTCTTTTTGTCTGAGAATAAGCATGGAATATAGCATGCAAATCTAGACACTTAGGGGAATGTGGATAACTAAGTCTAAGACCCTGATGGCTAGGGCTAACCACAAATCTCAAAGACCTCATAAATCAAGCTTCCTTGAACATTTCAGATCCTGGGTGAAAGTATAAGTGTAGAGGTTTAATCCAACTCCTTCATTCAAAAACTTTTTTTTTAATTTTATAAGGTTTTTAGTTTAAAGTTAAAACACATGTTAGACTCAACTTTCCTTGATAAAAGATTTTCAAAACCAAGTTACACAAAAAAACATTTTCAAAAGATTTTTCAAAACAAGAAAATCTCATTTTTAAAATCATTTTCAAAAATATTTTTATAAAAAATAGTGTAACATAGCATCGAAAAGCCGTGAAAATATTTGAGTTCTCTTAGTCCAAAGGATTTTACTTTAGCCAAAAAGTTTTAAATTTTTCAAAATTTTTCAGATTATAGCTAAAGTAAGTATACTTGTATATACGGTATACCCCCTATCCTTAAATTTTGCTATGTCCTCATAGCACTAGATGATAGAAGTCCATAAGTCCATTTAAGTACAGAGAAATATACGGGAGCTAAGAGGGGCTCCCCCTATACTTAGGTTAGAAATAACCTAAGTATAAAGGCAAGGAAGATGAGTAGAGAAAATCACGGGGACTCGGGTCCCCCCTATACTTAGGCTGAGATTAGCCTAAGTATAAAGATGAAATTTGGATGTTGGGAGGGACCCAAGGGGAACGAAGAAGAAGGATGGATTTACAAATGAGCGGATGAATCTTCGAAGATGAAATGGAGTGACTAAGGTTTTAGGGTGTGTATCGAAGCAAACATGGCTCAATCAATCAAGCAAACCCTTAGTTTCACCAACTTACTCATGAAACCAACCGAAGTTGGTTTATTATCTTGTTGGTTTTATTGGTGATAAAACATTAGGTTTTTACGCAGAGAAAAGATGTGAAGTAAAATCATTGCGTAAGCGAGGGTATTGCTCTCCCAAAACCAAAGTTTTACTCCATTTTATGTTTGACTTGCAATTAACAGTCCCAATTTTATTTTAGGTTATCACTGAATTATGGTTAGCACATAAATCAAGAAATCATCGTCTACCGTTCATTCCATTTTCCATTAATCCTAGGTGATCGAGCTAGGAAATGAAAGCCGAGAAAAACATGTATTCGATAAAAACCGCGATCTAAGCTAAGCGATAAATCATGCAATTATTTGACGATAAATCCATGAAAAACTGGGGCCGTTTTGAAAACCAAATTCAACATGTATGCAAGTCGAAAAAGCCGCACTAATCATGCATCTATTAGCGGTGATTGATTTTCATTAATTTTAGCTAAGTGATGCGAGATTATGTGCGTATATAATTTAGTGTGTCCTACCTACGAGCAAGCACGTAAAAGATAAAAAAATGAAAGACCGCTCAAAGAGCCGCGTGCCTGGTCCTAAGTCGACACTCAAGTGGGGACGATCCCCACACAACCACGATCGTTCGATTATAATCGCGAGTCTTCGATCGAAGACCGCTGTAAAAGACGAATTATTACAAGAAAAAATAAAATGCGACACATTTTTTCTTTCTTCCCTATTTGCTCCATGTATGTTTTGTGGCTCCTCGCCTCCTTGATCCATCAAGGGCCCTGCCACAAAAACAATGGTTAGAGATCGATAGAAAAGAAAATTTTTACAATGCAAAATGAATTGACAAATTGACCTATAAAAAGATATACTTAATTAAATAAACAAAAAAATCCAAAAAATAAAAGAAATGAGCCGTGTCCCCGGCAACGACGCCATTTGATGAACCGCAAAATCGGCCCTTTAATAATGTGTTTTTAGCACTTAGAATCATCATTGTAGTCGGGGCGATTTGGGTCATAAAAGATCATTTCATTTAAATATATGTCAATAATAGATCAAAATGAGATGATCGTGAATTTTTTTTTTACTTGGTAAGATACCAAGGTCGAACTCAGGGACACGAGCCTCTCTCGTATTAATCGGATTTAAGTCTATTTAATTAAGTGTTGAATTAGAGATCTATAGGTCAAATTCATGCAGACTCGACACAAAGCAATGCATTAAAAATAAACATGCATTTTTTATAAATTTTTATAATGCAAATCAATGCCATGCAATGCAGTGGAAATATGCCCTAGGTACAAATTAATGAGAAAAATAATCAACAAGTCAATTCCATATTTAATTAAGGTGACGAGCTCAATTTGAACAAGGCATGGATTAAGTAACAATAGACACGTAGCTATCAAAATAATACATCAACATAAAAGTGTTCATTCTAAGAAATAATCATGCCATGAGAAAGTTCGTCAAACGAGCTTTGAAATGAAACTGAAATCAACTTAATCGGAGCTACGAGGCTTAAGATATGCATGAAGAAAGACAAGGGCATAAATGCAAGAAAACATGGAATGATAACTACAAAAAGGTCCCTGGAAAGGACTAAAATGAAAATAAAATAAGTTCTGAGGCCTTCCCTGTAAATAAACCACGCGCGCAGGGAACTTTCTGCAAATTGAAGAAGTTCAGAGGACTTCTCTACAAATTGCTCATATAAACACGTGCAACGCACGTGCTATCCAGACTCGGATGGAGGCTCGGGGTCGGCAGAGGCGTGGGGGTTGCTTCGGCTGGCTCGAGAGTTGGCTTGGACTCGCTGCGAGCTCGGATGTGGTTCGGGACCTCCAACCCTCGTGGCTTGGGCACTGAGGTTCGGAGAAGCTTGGATGTTGCCACGTGGCGGAATGTAGGCCGTTGGATCTAGAAGATCCAACGGAAGCTGATGCCGATGGTGTGGTCTCCTCTAAGCCATTGGATGATGAAGATCCAACGGTGCCTGCTCCATGGATTATGTGTCGACATGGCTGCGTTGAGGCCGTCAGATTGAAAAGATCCAACAGCTGTTGACGTTGATGGCGTGGCCTCGTCATGGCTGTTGGATGGTCGCCGAAAGAGGACCATCCAACGGCAACTGCTTCGTCCTCGAGCATCGGCTGGCAACGCTTCTGGACCTCCGGCGAAGACGATCCTCGTCCGCCGCTCTCATCTGATGATGGTGATGCTCCCCAGAGCTTCTAGAAGGGTCGTCCAGGTAACTGAGGGCTCGGGGAACTCGCCAAGGCTTTGGAAGAAGGTTGTCGATGCTCTGATGTCCATGCCGGCGTTGATGAAGAATGCTCCGGCGAGAGCTCCAGTCATTGAGGGTTTTGTCGACCTGCATGGTTAGCCAAATAGCCGAAGCGAACAAACACTCGTGCGTGCGTAGTGGAGCGAAATGGAGAGCTCGTGTGGGGCGGAGAACATGGGAGCTCGGAGCTCCTCCACCGTAGGTGGCGGAGGAGGTGGGTCGGAGATGTTTTAGGTTCTGGAGGAGTAGGAGCGTGGTCGGAGACGTCGCGTGAATGGAGGTGTTGGCGAAGCTTGAAAGGTGGTCAATGAACGGCGAGGACAAGTGACGAGACCTAGAAAATTAAGAGAAATTAAAGAAAAAGACAAGAGAAGAAGCAGGAGCTTACCTGGTCAGCTATGTCGGAGTGGTGGCTTGGGCTGGGGCTCGAATCGAGCCCCGGGTCTTCGCTGGACACGGCCAGCCGTTCCGTGCAGCTCGGGCGATCGCGGAGCGCCGCAGCTCCGCCGTGAAGGTCGGAGGGTCTACACTGGGGGAGCGGGTCATCTTCGCTCGATCCTCTCGCCCCCCCCCCCCTGTCACAGGGAGGCGGAAGAGGGTTGGGCCCCTCCCCGCGTAAAGGTGGACCAGTGTTGACGGAGGGGGATGTCGGGTATTTGAAGGTGGTTGATGATGGAGCTGATGAGTGGCGTCGTGGTTTGCGAGGGGAATATGGGACGACTGGGAAGACGACGTGGATCGTGGAGGTATGCGTGGGGAAGAAGGAAGATTGGGGAAGTGAGTGGGGTGTTGGCAATGGAAGACGTCGACTGGAGTGGCAGAGGAAAAGGAACAGGGAAAGGGTCGTCGCGAGATGGAAAACGTGGGGAAGGTGGTCGTCGGGAGGTTGACGATGATGATTAGCCGTTGGATCTGGAGATCCAACGGCTGATGGTTGAGCGCGATCGAGAGGATGGGATTTAATTGGGGGCGGAGCAATCGGAGGGGTGTGAAGATGCCACGTGGTGCGCTGCGGGTGAGGCGTAAGCGAGCGGCTGAGATGACATCAAGGGAGTAATCGGACGGTCAATGGTGACTGAGGAATGAACGGAGGTGATCAAGGAGATCGGAGGGCCACGGAGGACGACACATGTCGTTCTGGAGGTTAAGCGCGGACGTGCGGTGCAGATGAGAGATAGGGGAAGATCTGACGGTAAAGGAGAAGGCGGGTATGTGGAGAAAGTGGGGCCGTTGGATCCAATGAGAGATCCAACGGCTGAGGATAGCGGTGGATGAGACAAGGGAGACGGGGCCACGTGGCTCACCCAGAACGGGCCACGTGGCCCAATCAGATCATTTATGGAGCATTTTTTATTTTTGAAGGTTATAAAGGCCGAATTTGAGAAAACTCAAAACATGAAAGTTGTAGATCTTGACGAGATCTACAAGTTTCATGTTGGCCAAAACTGGAGATGAAGTCAAACAAAGGCCCGAAATATTTAGGAGGATATTTTTAAGGCTAAAAATTCCACGAATTTTTATTTTGCTGTTTTTTGTGGTTTTTAAATTATTTAGGACTCTGTTAATTACAGGACATTAACTGGGTTTTATTGACACAATTTTAAGTAAGGGGGTTAATAATAGGAAATAAAGATGATGAAATCGAGTTTCATCAAACATCCAATGTACGGCTAGTGTAGTGAATAGCAAAGGGGACCCCATCCCTCCTATGTCCCAGCACTTCCCCCAAGGCAAAATCCGAGGCGTCCGTCATGATCTCGAATGGGAGAGACCAATCCGGTGGCTGGAGAACAGGAGCCTCTATAACACGACTCTTGAGAGTATCAAAGGACGATAGGCACTTATCATCTACAAGGAACTCGGTGTCTTTCGTCAGCAGATCAGTCAACGGTCGGGCAATCCTACTAAAATCATGAATGAAGCGCCGTAGAAACCGACGTGCCCCAGAAAAGACCGTAATTGCCGCAAGTTGGACGGTGGATTGAGTTTTCTAATGACATCCACCTTGGCTGGATCAACCTCCATGCTATTGTTGGAGATGATATGGCCAAGCACCGTCCCCTGAGTCACCATGAAGTGACTCTTCTCCCAAGACAACACAAGGTGAACCTCAATGCATCATTGAAGGACTCGGTCTAGGCAGTCAAGACAAGAATCGAATCCGTCGCCGTAGACCGAGAAATCATCCATGAAGACCTCCAAGCACTCCCCCACCATGTCTGAAAAGATGGACAACATGCATCTCTGGAATGTCGCCGGAGCGTTGCACAATCCAAATGACATGCGTCTGAAAGCATATGTCCCGAAGGGACAGGTGAAGGTGGTCTTGTCCTGGTCTTCGGGCGCGATGGCCACCTGATTATAACCGGAGTACCCATCCAAGAAACAATAATGACTCTTCCCTGCCAGTCTCTCAATGATATGATCAATAAAGGGAAGGGGGAAATAATCCTTCTTGGTGGCCTGGTTCAATTGTCTGTAGTCCACACAGACCTGCCAATATCTCCTCTCAAGACTCACTAATAACTGTGGTGATGCCCGTCTTCTTGGGCACCACATGCAAATGACTGACTCACTTGGAGTCGGAGATGGGGTATATAAAGTCGGCTCTCCACCATTTCGAGATCTCCTTCATGATAACATCTCGAAGATTCGGGTTCAGCCGCCACTGGAACTCACATGACGGCTTTGCCTCCTCCTCGAGATAGATATGGTGGGAGCACAGGGCCAGACTTATCCCCTAGAGATCGGCTACACTCCATCCTATCGCCTTGCGGTTATTTTCAAGAACCCCTATCAGACGCGATTGCTGCTCTCCAGTCAAATCAGCGGAGATAATGACTGGGTACATCTCATTCTCACCCGCAAGGAACCTATACTTCAGCGATGACAGTAGCGGCTTCAGATCTGGACAAGTAGGTGCTGGCGGATCTGGCCTCTAAAAAGTCTGAGTGAATGCTGCCAAATCTGCATGGGAGAATGAGAACTCTCGCTCACAATCTGAATCTGGCGAAGGCTGCTCTGCTGGACTGTCTCTGCTCTGTATGGAATCAGCCTCCTGCCTAGATGTAGGCTCAATAGAAGTCAGATATGGTATCAAGTCAAACTTTGTCTAATCAATATCTGAATCCGAGGGATCTGTATCAGACTCACAAAAAACTGTCTCACGATCGGGAATCGGCTCTGCTACCTGGGATATATCCTGGACCAGGAATGCGCTCTCCAAGCTCTCCTCTGCTAACGTCTCTGTGTCAGTGAACTCTGAAAGTGAGAAGATGGCATGTGCGACTGGATCTGCCCAAACTGCCTTGTCATCTGTAGTTACAAGATCGCGGTCCTGGTGGATGTCTCGCCCTGCCTTTGTCATCTGCTCTGAATCTGTGGTTGGCTCTGAGCAAGCTGAATCTCTGGCTCTAGTCTCCTCGACCGTCTCTATTTGTATACTCTCGCCCTCGATGTAAAAGTACACCTTCCCGCTATCATGATCGGACACTGCCTTGGCTGTGGCCAAGAACGGACGTCCTAAAATGATGGGGGTATCGGTCACAAACTCAGGGATCTCCATGTCCAACACAACGAAGTCCACTGGGAATTTTAGGACCTGAATCGTGACGACAATGTCCTTCAGCAACCCCTTCGGCCTCTTGACAGATCGATCAGCAAATTGAAGGATCGTCCTGCTCTGTCGAAGAGTGCCTAATTTGAAGCGGTCGAGAAGGGCTGCCGGAAGTAGGTTGATCGAAGAACCATTGTCTAATAGAGTGAGGTCGAACCTCTGCTCATGGATGTGGCATCTGACATACGGGGCTCCTGCATCTGGCCTCTTGGCTGGCAGACGGTTCTGAATCGTGAAACAAGTGGCACGAGTAAGCACATGGATCTCTGATTGATGGTTCCTCCTCTTCCTCCTAACTGTGGTCCTATCTCTGAGTGATCTTTGGAGTAGAGGGATGTGCTCCAAGGCCTCTTGTAGAGTCAGTTGTATGTGGAATCTATCGATCATCTGCTGGATGAACTCTATCTGATGGTTCTTTTTCTGATTTTCTTTTTTCTGCTCCTTAGCCAAATGGAGTGCTCTGGGAAAGGGGACTACAGGGTCCTTCTCAGATGAAAGACTAGGAGAGGGTCTGGCATGCTCATGAACAACTAAATCCACACAAACATCATCAAGCAACACATGTGGATCCGAAAACAACAAACCCTTTCCTTTATTTGCAGAAATATCCTGAGATACATGTACTGAAGGAAAAACAACAGGACCAGCAGAACTGAAAATGGTGGCCTCAGCACCACCCTCGGCATCTGGACTCGCGGCGTTAGTACCGCACTCTTGCTCAGCAACTGTAATGGTGGCATCAATACCACCTCCTCCAACTGGTAACGCAACGACCTTAGTACAGTCGGTGGAATCAACATCCATGGTGGCGTCAGTAACACCATCATCATCTCTCGTAGCATCAGTATCGCGCTCCTCCTCGCTTGGCACTCCTGAAGTGACGTGGGGTCGTCGCTCAGACGATGCGTCGCCTGCTGGCATCCTACCGCTCCTAAGTGTAACAAAATCAGCATCAAACATGTATGCAGACATATCACCAAGGGAAGCACTAGGAGTGGTAATCTCATTGAACTCTACTTGCTCAGACTTCCTTTTGAGGTTGTTCGGGTTCGGATCAATCTGGGCAGGGATGGCGGCCTTCCCTCTCACAATCTCCCGCATCTCCTGGCGAAACTCATCCATCTCCCGTCAAAAAGTATCCTGCTGCTCGGACATGAGGCAGGCTAAATCATCCAAGGCGGGGTTCTCATAGATTGTCCCATGAGAACCTGACGGGTGGCCTCGCTGGTAGTGAGGTTACTGCTGCTTGTGCTGGTGAGAGGGGTTGCTGATGATACTGTTGCTGTTGAGGCTGCTCTCGCCTCCAAGGTTGTCCCTGTTGATAGGGACGAGGACCATACTGCTGGCGATGGGATGACTGTTGCTGCTGGTATACTAGGGGCTGGGGCTGGTGCTCACACTGCGGGCCGTACTGGCCACCCTGAACTGGAGGTTGCTGCTGGGAACTGGTGCCTCCAGCCGACCAACGGAATCCAGGATGGTCTCGTTGGATACCGGGTTGGGGTTGGTCGTACCAAATCCCGTTGACATCCATTAATAGCTTTGGCTCGTAGGTGGGTGGAGGGAGTACTGCCAAGGGCTGATCTGGCTGGTAAACCACCATCTGAGTCTCCTGGGATGGTGGTGACTGGTAAAACTGTGGTGGCTGCTGGTACGACTCCGCATGTACAAGGTGAACCTGTCTAGGCTGACTGGAGTGCTGGGACGAGCTAACACTGCTGTTCGGATCTCCTCGTGACCGAAGACGGGGCTGAGAAGCCATCTGTGCCTCCTGGAGATACATGAGTTGTGTCTTCAGGTCACCCAGCGTTTGTGCCATCTGATCCATCTGCGATATGCCCTGTAACTGCTTCTTCTTTATCAACTCGATCCGGTACAGCTTCTCGCTGATGATGCCTATGTCTGCGGCTGTAGACTCAGCCAGTGCAGCTGCTGCGGACGAAGTGGAAGGACCGACATCGACCAGTTCTATCCTCTGGTTCTGAACGGTCTGTGGCTGGGGGCATCCCTGAGTGTAGAGGCAAGACTGGGACATCACTGTATAGTTCTCAACCATCTCCTCACAAATGGCCCAGACCTGATCCTCATCCTTGGCGAAGTAGGAACCGCCACCAGAAGCATTCACCAGGACCTGCAGCTCTGGTGTCAGTCCGCAGAAGATGCTCTGAACTAGGTTCGGCTTCGTGATGTCGTGCTGCGGGCATCTGTCGGTAAGCTCTCGAAACCTCTCCCGTACCTCGTGGAACTGCTCGTTGGGGAGCATGGAGAAGTTGTTGATCAGGGCCCGCGCTGCATTGGTCCGCCCGAGTGGATAGTACTTGTTCAAGTACTCAGTGCGGAGCAGCTCCCAGGTTTACACGAATCTCCCCAAGTGCTTCAGCCAGTTTGCTGCTCTGTCTGCAAGGGAGAAGGGGAAGGCGATCATCCGAATGGTGTCCTCGTCCACCTGCCGATCGTGGATGGTGCTGCAGATCATCTCGAACTCCTAAAGATGTAGATGGGGCTCCTCAGTGGCAAGTCTGTGGAAGCGGGGAAGGATCTGTAATGTTTGTGGTGGAAACTTGAAGTCCCCCATGATCGCCAGAAGTTCCACCCACCAGTGTGTAAGTGTCAATCCGGGGTTGTGCAATTCCCGCATCGGCCTTGGTTGCTTGGTTGTCGGCTGAATTGGCTCTTCTGGCTGATCTGGGCCTCTCTCACCCGCGGCTCTCGGCTGCTCTCGCGCTGTCTGCAGCCTCTCCATCTCTCTTCTCATCTCCACCATGAAAGCTCTCTGATCACGTATCTGTCGCTGCATAGTCTCAAGGGAAGCTAACATGGTGGTGTTGCTCGCACCCTGGTCTAGTACGTAAGTAGTCATCTCTGGCCTCTGACCCTCGGTGCGCTCCTCGCTGCTGGCCATGGTCTCTGATGATCGCGGACGTCTATGCTGGAGGTGGGTGACCTCCTGGGGTCCTTGCCTCAACAGAGCGACGTCTCCAGAGGCTCGAGCTCCTTCGGGTGAAGCACGGCGGTGAGAACCACCGGACCTGGGGATAGGGCGCTTTACTCCTCGCTGCAACACCTCCTAGGGATTGCTATCACTCAATGCACGAAGGTGGAGGTCATAGGTGTCTGAAATAGTGTCCAAAGGTGCGGCTAATGGAGGACGAAGCTAATGCTATATACATGTGGAGATCCGGCAAAGAAGGAGTCGGGCAGGGCAATATGGTGCACGGATCCCTAGGAGAATCCCCGGGCGTGGATCTCGGGTGTAAGGTCTATAAATGAAGCCCGGGGTTTAGGTAAATGGGAGGCAAGGTTATTCGGGAAAAAGAGGAGAAGTCGGGTCAGTGATCGGGTACGCAGAGCATGTGGTCCTATGGGGAAGTTGACCGGGGGTCAACATCCACTTTGGACCAATCATGAGTCGTCATTCAAATATTATTTGTAAAATCATTTTAAAATAGAAAATGATTTTATTTGAAAATACTTTTTACATGAAAAATGTTTATTTATTTTCAAAGTATTTTTTAGTGATTTTTATTTATTTTTTAAAAAAAATAAATTAGGTATTTACATTATATTATTATAATGTGCAGTTATATTTACATAGGTATTTTTGAATTTTTTTATTGTTTTATTTATGTACAATTATTCCCATTTTATATTTTATTTATTTATATCATAAAATACAGAACATAAAAATATTTTTAGTTAATTTTTATTAGGTATTTAGAAGGGTGAATTAACTAGGTCTTCTATTTTATGTACATGGTATATATACACTAGAGAGAGAAGTTATTTATTTTTATTTTACTTTTATTTTTCTATTTTTATTTTATTTTTATTTTTATAATTATGTACAAAATATGGGAAGCACACATATATTTTTATTTTGAGAAAATAAATTACATATATATATATATATATATATGGAGGGATATTTACACCATGTTGAGTTACCCTATCTCTCTCTACTTGTTTTATTTTGCGGTCAGGCCTTTGTGGAGCCCTCCCTTGGGTTTGGGTCACTCAATATTTATTCTAAATATTTCCCTCTTTTTTCTTTATTTCTTTATTCCTTTATTTTTATGCAAAAACATGCTAATTGTGGTTATTTATATGATGCATGCATTTTGACAAATTATTGTATTTACAAGTATTTACATGGTATTTTGCCAAAGTTTCTAGCTAAAATAAAGGAATAAAGAGTGATGAATAGGGATTCATCAGAGACCGTGCCAGCGCCGACTACATATATACCAGCAGGGCCGTCTTCGCCAGTTTTGCATGATTAGCGAGAGTTCTCTCATACAGATCTGGTTGCATTTAATCATACCTTTCAGAGGCCAGATTTGCCAGATCTCAATTGTCCTGAATTGAAGCCCTTGCCACAGTCGTTGAAGTATAGATTCCTTATGGGTGAGCATGAGATGTACCCAGTCATTATCTCGACAGATTTGACTAGAGAGCAAGAATCTCGTTTGATGGAGGTTCTTGGAAGGAACCGCAAGGTGATATGATGGAGTGTAGCTGATCTCCAGGGGTTAAGTCTGGACTTGTGCTCCCACCATATCTATCTCGAAGAGGATGCTAAGCCATCACGTGAGTTCCAGCAGCGGCTGAACCTGAATCTCCGAGAGGTAGTCATGAAGGAGATTTCGAAATGGTGGAGTGTTGATTTTATCTACCCCATCTCTGACTCCAAGTGGGTAGTCCATTACATGTGGTTCCCAAGAAGACGCGTATCACAACCGTTGTGAGCTAGTTCGGAGAGGAGATAACTACCCGGGTACCCACTTCTTGGACGGTCTGTGTGGACTACAAATGATTCAATTAGGCCACCAAGAAGGATCATTTCCCGCTGCCTTTTATTGATCAGATTATAGAGAGGCTAGCTGGGAAGAGTCATTACTGCTTTCTTGACGGGTACTCCGGCTACAATTAGGTGGCCATTGCGCCTGAGGACCAGGACAAGACGACATACACCTGTCCATTTGGGACATATGCTTTCAGACGGATGCCCTTTGGTCTATGTAACTCCCCGGCGACATTCCAAAGGTGCATGATGTCCATTTTATCGGATATGGTGGGTGACTATTTAGAGGTCTTCATGGATGACTTTTTGGGCTGTAGTGATGGATTTGATGTCTGTCTTGACTGCCTAGACCGCATCCTTCAGCACTGCATTGAGGTTTATCTTCTTTTATCCTGGGAGAAGGCTCACTTCATGGTGATTAAAGGGATGGTGCTTGGTCATATCATCTACAACAGGGGTATGGAGGTTGATTCGGCCAAGGTGGCCATCATCAGGAAACTCAATCCACCGTCCAACCTGCGATAATTATGGTCTTTTCTAGGGCACGTAGGTTTCTACCGACGATTAATTCATGATTTCAACAAGATTGCCTAACCATTGATTGATTTGCTGACAAAAGACACCGAGTTCATTGTAGATGATAAGTGTCTTGTGTCATTTGAGAATCTCAAGAGCTTAGTTGTTGAGGCTCCTGTCCTTCAGCTGCCTGATTGGTCTCTCCAATTCGAGATCATGGCGGATGCCTCTGATTTTGCCGTAGGGGTCATGCTAGGACAGAGGAGAGATGGAGTAACTTTTGCCATTCACTACGGTAGCCGTACATTGGATGCTGCATAGTGGAACTACACTGTTACTGAGAAAGAGATGCTAGCCGTAGTTTTTGCCTTGGACAAGTTCAGATCATATATTATTGGATCCAAAGTGATTATCTTTACTGATTATACCGCCATAAGGTACCTCATGGCAAAGAAGGTTGCCAAAGCGAGATTGACTAGACAGATCCTTCTACTCAAGGAGTTTGATATTGAGATTACGGATAAACCTGGAGTCAAGAATTTGGTGGCGGATCATCTCTCCCGATTAGAGCATCTTGAGGAACCGGGAAGATTGATCCGATTTCAGAGACCTTCCCAGATGAGGTGATCCTTGCTATCACCTCTCTCCCATGGTACGTCGACATTGTGAACTATCTTGTCGTCAAGAAAGTTCCACAAGATTGGCCCAGGCAGCGACTTGAGCTTGCAAAGGTCAAGTCTTACCATTGGGAGGATCCCATCCATTATCATGAAGGAGGGGATAGTGTCTGACGTCGGTGCATTCCTAATTCATCAAGAGGTGTACTGACTGTCAGAGGATGGGCACTTCTGGACAACGTAATATGATGTCGATGCAGCCCATTCACTTCTGTGAGGTTTTTGATGCATGGGGCATTGACTTCATGGGTCCATTCCCTAAGATTCAGGGATTTGAGTACATTCTGCTTGATGTTGACTATGTGAGTCGTTGGGTTGAGGCCATACCCTCCCGAACCGCAGATGCTAGGACTGTTTGCAAATCTTTGAGGAAAAATATCATTTCATGGTTCGGGGTACCTAGAGTATTGATATCTGACGAGGGGTCTCACTTTATCAACGACATGGTAAAGTCCCTTGCTAACGAGTTTAGCGTAGACTATCATGTTGCCACTCCATACCATCCTCAGACTAATGGTCTTGTTGAAGTATTGAATAGGGAGATCAAGACAATATTGCAGAAGGTAGTCTGCCCAGACTGAAAGGATTGGTCACAGCTTTTGGACTTGATATTGTGGGCATATAGGACTTCCTTCAAGACTCCTTTGGGTACATCTCCCTTTCGTCTCGTTTATGGAAAGCCCTGCCATTTACCTGTTGAGATTAGGTACAAGTCACTATGGGCTGTCATTGATATATTATTGGATCCAGGGAGTATAGGAGATCAAAGGAAGGCATAATTGACATCCTTGGAGGAGCTTAGAGATACAACCTTTTTGAGCAGCCTACAGTACAAGGAACGAGTGAACATATGGCATGATTCTCATATCAGCTATAAGCAGTTTGAGCTAAATCAGAGAGTATGATTATTTGATGCCAGGCTTAGATTATTTCCAGGAAAATTGTAGAGTAAGTGGAAGGGACCATACCTGGTCCGAAAGGTGCAAGACAATGGTAGTATCGACATATCTGAGATGTCATCTGAATACACCTTTCGTGTTAATGGTCAGTGACTCAAACCATATCTAGATCATGAGCCATTGATCGTGGACGTAGACCCAAATTCATTTTGCATGAGATGTGGTCTTTGACTCACATCAGTTGCATCTCATGCATGATTATCATTGTCTTCCGCCTTGTATAGATCTAGATGTTCATATCATCTCATTCTTTAGTCTAACACCCCATCTGCATCTTGTGATTATGCTATACGTAGGGTGCACTTTACTCTAAGTATAGGGGGGTATCGGACTCTTGATTATTCTTTTGATTCTTTTTACCTCTGTTTTGCTTCCTATACTTAGGGATATTTTACCCTAAGTATGGGAGGGTAGACCATGTACATTCTATCCCACGATTTTCCTTCATTTACAGTCTGCTATACTTAGGACTACTCAATCCTAAGTATAGGGGGAAACACCAAGGCCTCTTCATACCATTCATTGATTCGTCGTTGTAGTATAGAATTCCTTTTCACTTCCCTATACTAAGCACGAGTTATGTCTTCTTCCTCATCGCTCTTGATTCACTCTGAGGACATAGTTCGAGCTAAGTATATGGGGGTATCGTATATATTACATATATACTTTAGCCATAACTTTTACTCTGTGTGAGTATGTTTAAAATAAAATGGCTAAAATCCTTTATTAAAAAACCGTAAAATTTTTAATTCATTCTTGCACATACATAGCTATTTATAAAAAAAGAATATTTTTGTACAAATGTTTGTAAAAATATTTTGTTTGTAAAAAATTTTATAAAGATTTTGGTATCAAAACTATGTATATAGTACATTTTTTGTTAAAATGTTTGAAAAATAAAACTTTGCAAAAACCCGTGTGTAAATATTTGTAAATAGCTTGCAAAACTTCTGCAACCATGCATACATTCAAACATTTTTCCAAAAATTTTGCACATTTTCAAAATTATGCATAAAAATATTTTTGTATATACGTGTACATTCTTCCGAATCATAGTTGACATCTAAACTAGATAGAATTAAATTGAAAATGGAGCTTGGTTAAGAACTTAATCCACTTAATTCTAAGAGGAACCTTATAGGATTTAGGGTTGAGACTCTTCAGGTCCATTGGCGACTTAATTCTTTGAGTCCATTAGGCTATGATCACATGTCATCTTGTTGAGCCTAAGTAGAACACTTAGCAACGCACACATAACTCTCACAGACAATGGCTTTACTTGCACCAGCACTTTACACATAGCCCCTCTACAGATGAGGTGGTGAGGGGTGATAGCCCGCCCGCGCCCTTAGTTAATTCGGTCAAATTAATGGTCCAAATTAAATTTAAGTGTTCGTTGCAGTCGGACACGAGAGGCTAATCAAAAACCACTTATCAATTATGTTAAGTTAATTTTAAGCGGCAGATTTTTTTTACTTGGTAGAGTCCAAGGTCGAACTCAGGGAGGCAGCTGTCTCCTTAGGTCAAATTTTAGCTAAATCCAAGTGTGAGATTTTCGGAGGGAATATTTTTGGTCTTTTTCTATTTTCTATGCAGACACATGCAACCCGCAGGCCAATATAACAATTAATTCAATTAAGATATCACATGAAGTCCAAAAATTCTAAAAATTGGCCAGATGGTTAATTATGATGAAAATATCTACCCTAATTTTTTTGGAATTTTTAGATCACTAAATGAATTTACTGTGAATTAAATATGCAGACAGGGTGATTTTCACTATTTTATTTTTTAATAAATAACAAATCACAATTTCTTCAAGAGATAAAATTATCCTAGATATCACTCAAGATAAGGAATCCAGGAAATTGACAGACCTTAATTCCAATGTGAAATGAATTTATTAAAATTAAAATGCGAAAACCACTCAACAATTTATTTAGGCCTCGATATGTGTGCAAACGACATGAAATTTTTATGGCATGTTAAGAATACTGTCCTTAAGCTACTGTGAATGTTTGAGGATTTTTGGAACCACAAAGAATTCACTAGAAATTAAAAGGTGTCACTGGGCAAAATATTCCAAAAATATACCAATTAATTCATTAATAATTCCACTGACATTACAAAAATGTGACACGTGGCTCAATAGACAGAGGACAAGTTTCTCAACAAAATGCAACTTTTAGAATTGAAAAATGATGTAATATGCAACCTAGGGATGCGTGCAAACACAGGGGTGTAAATGCAATACAGGAAAATCAAAAATACATAAAGTAAATATGCTGACAGGGACTAAAATGCAATTACCTATTATGCGGGGGACTCAAGTGCAATTTCTCCAACAGGCATGTGCTCCTCACGTGGGCTCAGCTTCACAGGGACCTTTTTGCAATATCTGAAAGCTTCAGGGGCCTCTGTGTAAATTTCCCAGGCCGCACGTGCTCCTCACGTGGGCTGCCTAGGTTCGGATGGCTGCGGAGGCTCGGGGCTAGGCTCGGTCGCTTCCGGAGGTCTGGAGTGAGGCTCGGACGACCCGAGCCTAGGCTCGGAGAAGAGGCTCGGGCGAATCTACGTGGCAAGCTGTGGACCGTTCGATCAACGTGATCGAGCGGATGGCGATGTGGACGCATGGCGTGACCTTGGGCCTTTGGATCGATGCTGATCCAACGACTCCTGCGAAGACCGGTGAGGAGGCGACATGGCTCGCTGAGGGTCGTTCGATCAACGTGATCGAGCGGATGGCGTGCGTCTGCTTCGACGATCCTCCGCCGCCTGCGGAGGAGATGGCGGGGCTCCGGCGAAGGTGCCTTAGCTCCGCACGTCCTTCCTCGTGTCGATGACGCTCTCCGACTTGTCGGAGATATCCCAGAAGACTCGTGGCGATGCAGCGGAGATGCTGGTGGTCTCAGGAGCGGCGGAGGGCGGTCTGACGTCGATGGCGATGAAGCTCAAAGTCGTCTCCGGCGAGCTTCCGTTCAATGAGAAGAGGGGAACCTGCAAGTGTTAAAGATAGAGCCGGAGCTCGTGCGTGCGCCTGTGGAGAAGTGAAGATAGTCGGCGAGGCCTAAGGAGTGATGGAGATGGGTTGGCGATGGTGCTCCGGCCAAGTGGCGGAGCTGGAGCTGATGGAGGATGGAGTGAGTCATCGGCGGGCGTAGAGGTGGCCGCGAAGATGAGAGCTCCGACGCGGAGCTTGGCGGAGTGGAATGGACATGTGGTAGTGACCGGAGGCGGAGAATGACCAGCGAGAAAATCGACGAAGAGAAGAAGAGAAGATCAGAGAAGAATGGAGGTTTCACCTAGGGATTGGAACTCCTCTGGAGGTTCCAGGTCGTCGCTCGAAGGGCCGGTGGCTCCCTGAGCTCAAGCAGCTGCTCGGAGGAGAGGCTGCGACACGGTGGAGGAGCCGCGGATCTCGCCGGAGAAGATGGCCGTCTTCGCTCAAGGATTCGCGCAATTAGTGTCACCAATCGAACGCTCCGAGCTCGGGGGATCTCTCGGGGGTGGCGGATAGGGATGAGGTTGGCCGGTGGTGGAGTATTTAAAGGGTGAAGTAGAGGAGCGGCCTGGTGATGGAGCGAAGTTCATGGAGGTAGTGGGGTGTAGCTGGCGATCGACGTGGGAAATGAAGTGGCTGGCGAGGATGACGGATGAGTGGGGAAGGACGTGGAGTGCATGGTGGTCGGAGATGGTGGTAGGCGAGGTGGCGAAAATAGAAAGGGGTGGCTTGTTTCGCAAGGGCGAGATCGTGGGCGAGAGGCGTCCGGAGGTAGACGACGAGGCCCTGGCCGTTGGATCTTGTGATCCAACGGCCCAGATCAAAGCGCGAAGGGACGTGTGGGATTAGATCAAGGTGCGGTGATAAGAGGTTGTGATCGCTCCACGTGGAAGCAGCTGGGCGAGGCGCGAGTGAGCGGCTGGGATCAAGTCAAGGCGATGCGATCTGAAGGTGTGGAACCTGCCACGTGTCCTGGTGAGGCTGCGGTGCGAATGAACGGCTTGGATGAAGGGTTGATGTTAATCGAAGGGACGAGGGATGCCAAAGGAAGAGCGGCTGTGATGGAAGGATCGCGGGCTTGATCAGATGGTGTACACACCGCCACGTGGCGAGCTCTGGAAGAGGCGCGGACGGGCGGGTCAGATGAGACAAGGGGATGATCTGATGGTGTGGATTTGAGGCACACGTGGAAGCAGCCAAGCCGTTGGATATAGAGCGTAATCCAACGGCTGTGGCAGCGGGCGGATGAGGCAAGGGGATGCGGGCCGCGTGGCGCAACCAGAGGGCGCCACGTGGCCTGTTGTGAATGGCCGAAAGAAAATATATGTGTAGAAAGAAAAGGGGACCGAATTTGGAAAAACTCAAAACATGAAAGTTGTAGATCTCGATGAGATCTACAAGTTTCATGTTGACCAAAGACGGAGATGAGGTCAAATATGATACATAAATACAAAGGTACAAATATACATATATGTAGTATACAAAGTGGCCCAAAAACCCAACTTTCTCATACGAGCTCCAAATTAGATGAAATTAGTCTCATTTTAAAGGTCTTTTCATGTGGAGTATTCTAAGAGTAAGTAGACCTATTTCGAAGTTTGTATGAGGGCTTTATGTGCATTTTAGTGTACAGGGGTTCTGAGGCTTTATTAGCTAAATTACAAGGGGGAATTTTTGGCCTTCTTCCCTATATTATTAACTAAGCAGTACATATTATAAAGAAGAGGTTATTTTAGTGAATAGGTATTTTACAAGGGATTTTTGGCTTCTTATTTGAATGTAAATGGACTGCTAAAATGAATGTATTATGTATGTATGCATGAGTGCTATTTATGCATTATAAAGGGAAATATGCCTCTATTTACTCGGGAACAAGGCTCTATTTTTGACTTTTGAAGTGATGAATCACAGATTCATCAACCCCCTATACTTAAACCTTGCTCTCCCCCGAGCAACTAAATGAAATGCAGAAGTGAAATGATTTTGGGTTCCATACCAAGGTCATGAACAAAAGTTAAAAATAGAGCTTGACTCGACCTTTGGATTAATTATGTGTCGGAACCTTATTGGGATCTGAGTTTAAGACTTAACAGACTTCAAGTTCCACAAGTCTTCTATTCAAGACGCCTCAACACACCAGATCAGAACAAGTCTACATACACAAACTCTAATGACCATGATTCTTTCCATGCAGTGTAAGTGATATATGACTCCCCACCTCAGAAGTAACAAAGAAACAACCTCCCGTAACCTGGTAACTCTAATGCCTCGGTCTAGCAACTCTTTCCTCGAGAAGCGGGGTATTCCCTTCTAAGTTCAAGTGCAACCGGCTCAAGAAGAGGGGGAAGAAGTATAGACTTTTGGGGGCTCAGCCAGTGTAGCTAAGTCTCCCGCTGCAAGCTTCATGAGATGTAACATGGGGACCATAAGCTTTTGCTTTTCTTGACTACATACACTCCGGTGGGGTTATTAAATTTTCAATCCGACCCACCACTTCTTTGGAGTTCTTTTTGCAATTTTTTTTTCAAGTGCCTCTGTACAACATATCTACATGGTGCAGCATATATACAAGAAATTTCCTCTTGAGCCAGTAGACTATCCCTCTTTTGAAGCTTTATTGCAACCTACGGCTTCTGTCTTTAGCCTTCATCACCACTAGGCCAAGTTGAGACGCACTTCCTTCACTAGAAGAAGAAGAGAGGTTCCGCCTAGAAGTACTACCCTCATATGCTACCCCAAGCCAAAGGAAATTGCCTCCTCACCACCTCATCCGTGGAGAGCCAGGTGTAAAGTGCTGGTGCATGTCAAGCTATTATCTCTAAGAGTCATGTGTGTCTTGTTAAGTTCTCTACGCAGGTCATTAAGATGACATATGAACATAGACTTGCAGACTTAAAGAATTAAGTCACCTGACCTGAAAAATCTTAACTCCAGTTCCTATAAGGTTCCTCTGAAATTAGGTGGATTAAGGTCAAATCAATTCCATCCTCAATATCTGCTCATAACTTAGTTCAGAACCCACTAGCTTTTCACTTTGCCTATGCAAAGTATGCCGATGAGATGTCATGCTATGAAAATGCAAGACTCTTTTTGGATGCAGAGATGGTATGCAAGATTAAACAAGAAGCCTTTATTTTCAACTTTTTTTTTCAATTTTTACCCACCCTGTAATTATTGCATAATATATACAGAAAATACGAGCTATGGGTAAAGTATATATGTAATATATACACACCCCCCTATACTTAGTGTGTGCTATGTCCTCAGAGCACGAAAAGCGACCAAAAAGACATAGCTCGGGCTAAGCGTAGGAGAGCTAAAATTACAAGAGTATAGAAGTCATCCTGCCCCCCTATACTTAGGCTCTGGCAGCCTAAGTATAGAAGAAGATCAGAAATGGGGTGGGCGAGGGAGAGATGGGAAGTGGATGAGTATCAATGCGGGCATCGGTCCCCCCTATACTTAGGCTTAGGTCAGCCTAAGTATAGGTAAGAAATGAGTATGAGGACCAATGTGATCTGGAGGATGTACAGTGAACTGACTCAGGTGACCCTCCCCCCTATACTTAGGATCTGGTTATCCTAAGTATAGTCCAGGATAGTGATATAATGAGGCGGGGATTGGTTACTAAAGTCGCGTAAGAGAGAGGATAGGATGTACAAGAAGAATGATATATACAGATGAGTCGGTCTGAATCTTTCAAGATGCTGCGGATGGCTGGAGCTCACTGCTGCAAGGTCTCATACGTGGCTCGAGGTGTATCTACTGTATCTGTCTCGTGCATGAATACAATCTCCTCAACATGGACTAACTGCTCATTGGATTCGACGAAGTGCTTTAACAGCTGTCCATTCACTAGGAATGTCGGTGCGTCATCTGCGAGATCTGAGATCTCGACACATCCACTATCATGCACCGTCCGGATGACAAATGGGCCCGTCCACTTAGACTTCAACTTGCCTTGGAAAATCTTCAGCCTAGCATTGAACAACCATACCTTCTGTCCAGGAACAAAGGTCTTTCATCTGATATACCTATCATGCCAACGCTTCACCTTGTCCTTGTACACCAAACTGTTGTCGTATGCGCGGTTTCTGACTTCCACAAGCTCATTCAGATCCATGTTTCTCTGCGTCTGACCCAGGTGTGTGTTCCAATTGACCTTCTTGATTGCCCATTCTGATTTGTGCACTAACTCTGCGGGCAAGTGGCACGGCTTTCCGAATACCATTCGGAATGGGGAGGTGCCTAATGGTGTCTTGTAAGTTGTCCTATACGCCCAGAGGACTTGATCCAAGATCTGCGACCAGTCCTTCCTGTCTGGGCGGACAAGCTTCTGCAATATGGTTTTCACCTCCCTATTTGACACCTCAGCCATACCATTAGTTTGTGGGTGGTAAGGACTCGCGACACGGTGTTCAATGTCGTAATCCTTCAGGAGTTTCTTCATCTCCCGATTCACAAAGTGGCTACCCCCGTCTGATATCATCATTTTGGGAATCCCGAACCTAGAGATTATGTGCTCTCTGATGAATTTGCAGACAGTCCTGCTGTCTGCGGCTCGGGTCGGGATAGCCTCCACCCATCTGGACAGATAGTCTACCGCAAGAAGGATATATTCGAACCCGTGGCTGACAGGGAATGGGCCCATGAAATCGATGCCCCATGCGTCAAAGACATCACAAATGATGACCGGCTGCATTGGCATCTCATCCTTGGAACCAACGGTTCCTCCCATTCTCTGGCAAACTGGGCACGACTTCGCGAAGGTGGTGGCATCGTGAAACAGAGTCGACCAGTAGAAGCCGCATTGAAGTACCTTCCATGTGGTCCTCTTCTCGGAGTTGTGTCCTCCTGCCTCCAAACTGTGGCATAAAGAAACGACACTTTGGTATTCCTCCTGAGGAATACATCGTCTCCAGACACAATCCGGTCCTTCGAAGAAAAGGATCGGATCCTCCCAATGGTAGTGTCTAGGGTCCGACTTTAGTCGGTCGATTTGGCTCTTGGGCCAATCTTCGGGAACTTTCTTGGAGACAAGATAATTCACGATATTGGCGTACCATGGGAGTGAGTCGATAACAAAAATCGACTCGTCAGGGAAGGAGTCTCGAATTGGTGAAACCTCGGAAGTATTAAGATCTTCGAGATGAGAAAGATGATCGGCCACTACGTTCTTCTTTCCAGGTTTATCACGGATGTCCAAATCAAACTCCTGGATAAGTAAAATCCAACGAAGAAGACGCGCCTTCGCATCCTTCTTCTCCATCAAGTACCGTAGTGCCGTATGCTCAGTGAACACAGTTACTTTGGATCCAATTAGGTGAGATCTGAATTTGTCCAAGGCAAACACTACCGCAAGCATTTCCTTTTCCGTAACTGTATAGTTACGCTGAGCGGTGTCAAGCACTTTGCTTGCGTAGTGAATTGCAAACGGGACGCCATCTCTTCTTTGTCCCAACACAGCCCCAACAGCATAATCAGAGGCATCCGTCATGATCTCAAAAGGTAGAGACCAATCTGGGGCTTGTAGGATGGGTACGTCCATAATCATTCCTTGTAAAAGCTTAAAGGCCTCAAGACATTTGTGATCAACAATAAACTCCATGTCTTTGCCTAAAAGCTCAGTTAGCGGTCGGGCGATCTTAGAAAAATCCTTAATGAATCTCCGATAAAATCCAACATGCCCGAGGAACGACCGCAACTGCTTTACGTTGGTGGGTGGCTGGAGTCGTCTGATCACATCCACCTTGGCAGGGTCAACCTCCATTCCTCTCTTGGAGATGACATGCCACAACACTATGCCCTCCGTCACCATGAAGTGACTTTTCTCCCAGGAGAGCACCAGATTAACCTCACAACATCTTTTGAGGACTCGGTCCAGATTCCTAAGACAGGAATCGAAGGAATCGCCGTGGACCGAGAAGTCATCCATGAAAACTTCCAGGAATTCGCCGACCATTTCGGCGAATACAGCAATCATGCACCTTTGAAAAGTACCTGGAGCATTGCATATCCCAAAAGGCATGCGCCTGAAAGCATAGGTACCAAAGGGGCATGTAAACGTGGTTTTTTCCTGGTCCTCTGGAGCTATGGCTACTTGATTGTAGCCCGAGAACCCATCTAAGAAGCAGAAGAACTCTTTCCCTGCTAGTCTCTCTAAGATCTGATCAATGAATGGAAGGGGGAAATGATCCTTCTTCGTCGCGGCATTCAAGCGTCTGTAATCCACACAGACGTGCCACGACGTGGGTACTCGCGTCACGATCTCCTCTCCGTCCTCATTGGTGGTCGTCTGAATTCCCGACTTTTTCGGGACAACATGAATTGGGGCCACCCACTTAGAGTCGGAGATTGGGTAAATGAAACCCGCGTCGCACCATTTTTCTATCTCTTTCTTCACGACCTCTCGTAAATTTGGATTCAACCGACGTTGGAATTCACGAGAGGGTTTGGCTTCATTCTCCAAGTAAATATGGTGCGAACAGAGAGCGGGATTTATCCCGTGGAGATCGAAAATGCTCCAGCCTATCGCCTTGCGGTTTTTCTCTAGGATCTCTAGCAAGCGAGATTCCTGCTCCTCAGTCAATCGCGAACTGATGATGACCGGAAATTTCTTGTCTTGTCCCGCAAGGAAGGTGTATTTTAAAGTTGTGGGTAAAGGTTTGAGCTCAGGAATAGTGTGATCGTCTAAGAAGTCTGGCTCAATCTGATCTGGCTCGGTGTTGGAAGTGTTGGATCGTTCTCTGTGATAGCTGCCACCAAGTTGTTCGGCTCAGGAGTCGGATCGTCAAAAGTTTCCATGCAATCGGCAAAAGCCACGTCCGACTCGTCATCCTCATCTTTCGATTGTCCTAAAGAGGGGAGGACAGACAAGCCCAACTGGGCCTCTACGTCATCGAAGATGTAGGGCGATGCAAGTTCAGAGCTATACTCGTTCCTGAGGATCTCGCAGACTGACTTATGCACTGGATCATCTTCGGAGGAGATGGACATATCGGTGTTGGCTGGGTTCTGTCTCCATGGCCCAACTAAGGCTACATACTCGCAGTCTGTTCCAGTAGAAGAGTACTCGGTGCTGGATTCTGAATCCGGTCTCTGCCATCTTGTCTGCTTCATTTCAAGTTCCTCATCTCCGCCTGGAGTTTGGAACTGAATCTTCCCGATCTTATAATCAAATAAGGCCCCTGCTGTTCTGAGGAAGGGCCTACCTAAAATGATCTGGGAGTCTCTCCAATTACGAGGGGTTTCCATATCCAGGCCAGTGAAGTCCACCATGTATTCTTGTCCCTCGACTTTGATCACAATGTTCCTCAATTCTCCTTGGGACCTCTTGGTTGATTTATCAGTAAACTGTAGGAGGGCTCTAGATTTCCTAAGAGGTCTGAGATTAAGCCGCTCATAGAGGGTTGTAGGCATCATATTGATCGAGGAACCATTGTCCAGGAGAGTGCATGCAAACGCGATGTCATCAACATGACTCACTACATAATGTACACCCATATCTCTTCGTTTCCTTGGAAACGAGTTCTTTATTGCACAAGTCGTGGCTACTGATAAAACGTGTTTCTCAACACGGCTTTTGATCTTCCTGCTAACCCTAGTAGGTGTGCATCTCACCTTAAGGTATTTTTGGAATGCAGGGGTCATCTCCACGTACTTGTCAAAGGGGATTGTGACCTTGATATATTTGTTGCAGAATTCAGCCATCTCAGGGTCATCTTTTTGGATTTTTTTTTGGTTTTCTTCTTTCCACCCGTAAGAGCTCGGGGGAAAGGGATTATTGACTCTAACTCAGGTTCGGAAACTGAAATTTTCTCATTGACTTCGGGAACTGAGTTCTTAACAGGACTCTGACTCTGATACAAACTAGGACTCTGACTCTGACTGAAAAGAAAATGCTGAGGCGAAACCGGTGACGCTTCTTCCGCGACTGCTGGACGATCCTCCTCAGATGGAGGTGCGGGCTCTTCATCGGTTTAATCTGACTCTATGCAAATGCGAGAATGCTGCTTGGAGGACTCAGATATCCTCTTCTTCTGCCGGCAATGATGGTGGTAATGCTCCTCCTCTTCTTCCTCCGAGTTCTCCTCAGGTAGAGTGTCGGAGGCTCCTTCCTTCTGCTCCCGTGCCCGATCAGGTATGGTCACGGTCCTTCCGCTCCTGAGGGACATGTGATTTACATTATCGTACGAAAGGATCTCATGTTCAGATAAATAATTATCTGAATAGTATACATGATCTCGAGGTCGATTCTGACCCTGGTGTAAGCTGTTTGGGTTGGCCTGAACCTGTGCGGGAATTGGGGTCTTTGGCGCCATCTGTTGGTCCTGGGTACGAGAGACCCGATTGATGTCGGTTCTCATGTCCAGGTAATCATTCTGCATCTGTTGGACCCTATCAGACAGGGTCTGGATCGCCAAGGTGAGAGACTCCAATTCGGTGGGCTGGGTTGACTGCTGTGCGGATGAGGTTCGGTAGTGGCCCTGCTGGCCATGCCGATACTGCTGCTGCGGGTGTGACGGTGCTGGGCCCTGCTGATATGTGCGCTGCTGCTGCTGGTACCCTTGTTCTGGTCTGGACTGAAAGCGCGGTGTGGGAACGGGCTTGGTTTCTTGGTAGGCTGGGGATGAACGGTGAGGCTGATCCTTCCCCATTTCGGCCTGCCTGACAATCGGGTCACGGCTATACCAAAGCCCGTTGATCTCGTACACTTGCAGAGGCTCCTCGTATCCCATCTCCATTTGTGGGGGTGCATGCTGGTCCTGCTGGGTGTAAGTCTGATCCCAGCTACTCTGAGACCCCGGTGCATGTTCCTGTACAAGATGGACTCGATGTACAGGTACAGGTGGTACAGAAGGAGCAGGTAGCTTGATCTTAGCTACCTTCTCAGAAAGTTCCTCCACTTGCTTTGGTAGACGTGAAAGAGACTCAAGTTCCGCAACTCTCTTGTGGATCTGCTCGACCATGGTAAGCTTGTCGGCAATCATCTCCATGTTGGGGATGAGGTCCTCAGTCAGATCCGCTACAGTCCTTCGGGTTGTCTCATTAGATAGGATTGAGGGAGACAACTGATAGGCCCTGGTGGCCTGCGACCTGCCGGTTTCTGCCATCTGCTCCAGGATCTTCCATACGGCGTGCTCGTTTTTGTTCAGATAGCTTCCTCCACAGGCGGCACTGACTAACCCCTGCATCTCTGGGTTAGACCACAGAACAAGGTCTGGACTAAGATCGCCTTTGAAATGCCGTGGTAGGGGCATTTCTGTACTAAATCATTGAACCTATCCCAAGCGTCATGGAAAGGTTCACTAGGTCCTTGGGAGAAGCTGGCGATCTTCGTTCTCATCTGGTTTGTCCTACTGAGAGGGTAGAACTTTTTCAAGAATAGGTCCTTGAACTGCATCCAGGTATTGCATACCACCCCTAAGTTTTTCAGCCAATGAGCAGCCTTATCACCTAAGGCAAAAGGGGTGGCCTTAAGCCGAATATAATCTTGGCCCACATTGGGATGGCTAAGATTGTTGCACACCAACTCGAAGTCACGGAGGAAAGTGTATGGTTCTTCATTTAGGTTTCCGTTGAACTTCGGAAGCAGACTAAGGAAGTGGGGCTTCAGCTCAAATGCCTGGGCGGGAACTGCGGGTGCCAACCAGTTCTGATTCTCGTTCTCCACCGGGTTATAGGTATCGACCATTGGTCGGTCGATTCCTCCTGCTACTATAATCTGTCGCATCCGCGCCGTGAGATCTGCATTCTTTTGTTCGGCTTCAGCGAGGCGAGCAAGAATCTGTCGTATTTGTTCCTCATCCGGTGGTACTTTTGGCGGCATCTTGTCCTCTAGTCCTGGGGGGAAAGTAAGGTCGATGTCAGAGGATAAATCAAGGAAAGGATTACCGAGGCGATGATCTTCCTCGATAATCTCGGAGGAGATGAAAGGGTTGGTTTGAGAGTAACCACCCTGAGTATGAGGGAACCAAGACTCAATAGGGTCATGAGTCCTGGGTGGTCCAAGGTGCGCTTGGGCCGATGAAGACGAGTCGCTTGGGGGACTCATAGAGAGATCAGTGAATAACGCGTCGAGATCTCCCCAGTTACTCATCTTGATGTGGCGAGAAGAAGATAGGGTTTTACTCCTATCTGAAGCAAGTAAAATCAATCCAAAACCCTGGGTTCACACTCAACACAGTGAAGGACTCGAAATCGAGTCTGATTAATCTTGTAATTTTTAAGTGTGATTGTTCAAACAAGATAGCAAGGATTACGCGGCCTATAGGGAAGTCGGCTTAGAGCCGGATGTGTCTTCCCTGTTTATCATGTCGCCTAAGATACCGCCGATCCTCCCTTTCTTCGCTCCTTTCCGGAGTTGGGGACTCAATGACGTGCCCCTATCTACCTGCAAGCAGGCGGAGGCTGACAAAGCTAGGCCTTGTCGCTGAGTACCGCTGGTTCGCCCCTATCTGCCTGCGAAGGCGGAGGCTACTTGGTACTTGTCAATGAGCTTAAAAGTATCCCACTCGTGATATTTGCTAAGATCAGTTGGCTCGTGATATGGAAGGCGGGGATTTGGGCTCTGCCTTAAGGTGTTCACACACACTCAAGTACCCTCACTCAGCCTAAAAACAGGGTCGGGGATTAATCTCCCGCAAACAATTTTCAAATTTTATTCTCTTTTTTTTTGTCAATACTGTTTAGCAGTCCCGATTTTAAGGTAAGTTATCACTGATTAAGTCCACCACACAGCACGCCTATCGGACAGTCCCAATTTCCGTTTAATTAAATGTGAAAATCAGAGGGAGAAATCGAGAAAAAGCCGATGCAAGATAAAACAATGATGTTATGCTGAGTTCAGGAGACTTACAGTGATCCCTTCGCTTTTTGTGCAGGATGCAGAACAGAATTGAAATTTTATCTAAATGCAAATGCAGGCGATGAAAGCCGCTCCTAGACAGGCAGTTCTATTAGCGTGAAGAACAGTTTAATTTGGCTAAGTACTGCGGTCTAAGTGTGTCTTTTAAGTGATTTGTGTGGTCCTAATGATTACGAGTACAAGCAATTCCTAGATTGGCTCGGGGAGCCGCTAGTGCAAGCTAAGTTACAATTCAACCACACAGCACACGGGGACACGATTCCACTATTTTTACACACGCGAGAACCCGAACGGGAACCGCTGGAAATGATGCGAAAAATGTGGAAATAAATGAAATTACAGGTTCTCTCAAATCACTCAAACAAATTCGAATGCGTGTTCCTCAAAGCGTCTTTGACTCCGGTGTCCCTCGCACAAATACAAGTTGAGGCCAGATAAAGAACGACATAAAAATGCAAAAAATTTAAAAGACAGAGAAATATTCACAAGAAAAATCGGGGGTCAGACTACCCGGGGAAAGAAAATCAACAATCAGAATTTCACCAAAAATTAACCTAAGCCGTGCCTCCCCGGCAACGGCTCCATTTTGATAGCCCGCCCCGCGCCCTTAGTTAATTCGGTCAAATTAATGGTCCAAATTAAATTTAAGTGTTCGTTGCAGTCGGACACGAGAGGCTAATCAAAAACCACTTATCAATTAATGTTAAGTTAATTTTAAGCGGCAGATTTTTTTTACTTGGTAGAGTCCAAGGTCGAACTCAGGGAGGCAGTTGTCTCCTTAGGTCAAATTTTAGCTAAATCCAAGTGTGAGATTTTCGGAGGGAATATTTTTGGTCTTTTTCTATTTTCTATGCAGACACATGCAACCCGCAGGCCAATATAACAATTAATTCAATTAAGATATCACATGAAGTCCAAAAATTCTAAAAATTGGCCAGATGGTTAATTATGATGAAAATGATCTACCCTAATTTTTTTGGAATTTTTAAACACTAAATGAATTTACTGTGAATTAAATATGCAGACAGGGTGATTTTCACTATTTTATTTTTAATAAATAACAAATCACAATTTCTTCAAGAGATAAAATTATCCTAGATATCACTCAAGATAAGGAATCCAGGAAAATTGACAAACCTTAATTCCAATGTGAAATGAATTTACTAAAATTAAAATGTGAAAACCACTCAACAATTTATTTAGGCCTCGATATGTGTGCAAACGACATGAAATTTTTACGGCAAGTTAAGAATATTGTCCTTAAGCTACTGTGAATTTTTGAGGATTTTTGGAACCATAGAGAATTCACTAGAAATTAAAAGGTGTCACTGGGCAAAATATTCCAAAAATATACCAATTAATTCATTAATAATTCCTCTAAAATTACAAAAATCTGACACATGGCTCAATAAACATAGGACAAGTTTCTCAACAAAATGCAACTTTTAAAATTGAAAAATGATGTAATATGCAACCTAGGGATGCGTGCAAACACAGGGGTGTAAATGCAATACAGGAAAATCAAAAATACATAAAGTAAATATGCTGACAGGGACTAAAATGCAATTACCTATTATGCGGGGGACTCAAGTGCAATTTCTCCAACAGGCACGTGCTCCTCACGTGGGCTCTGCTTCACAGGGACCTTTTTGCAATATCTGAAAGCTCCAGGGGCCTCTGTGTAAATTTCCCAGGCCGCACGTGCTCCTCACATGGGCTGTCTAGGTTCGGATGGCTGTGGAGGCTCAGGGCTAGGCTCGGTCGCTTCCGGAGGTCTGGAGTGAGGCTCGGACGACCCGAGCCTAGGCTCGGAGAAGAGGCTCGGGCGAATCTACGTGGCAAGCTGTGGACCGTTCAATCAACGTGATCGAGCGGATGGCGATGTGGATGCATGGAGTGACCTCGGGCCTTTGGATCGATGCTGATCCAACGACTCCTGCGAAGACCGATGAGGAGGCGACGTGGCTCGCTGAGGGTCGTTCGATCAACGTGATCGAGCGGATGGCGTGCGTCTGCTCCGACGATCCTCCTCCGCCTGCGGAGGAGATGGCGGGGCTCCGGCAAAGGTGCCTTAGCTCCGCCCGTCCTTCCTCGTGTCGATAACGCCCTCCGACTTGTCGGAGATATCCCAGAAGACTCGTGGCGATGCGGTGGAGATGCTGGTGGTCTCAGGAGCGGCGGAGGGCGGTCTGACGTCGATGGCGATGAAGCTCAAAGTCGTCTCCGGCGAGCTTCCGTTCAATGAGAAGAGGGGAACCTGCAAGTGTTAAAGATAGAGCCGGAGCTCGTGCGTGCGCCTGTGGAGAAGTGAAGATAGTCGGCGAGGCCTAAGGAGTGATGGAGATGGGTTGGCGATGGTGCTCCGGCCAAGTGGCGGAGCTGGAGCTGATGGAGGATGGAGTGAGTCGTCGGCGGGCGTAGAGGTGGCCGCGAAGATGAGAGCTCTGACGCGGAGCTCGACGGAGTAGAATGGACGTGTGGTAGTGACCGGAGGCGGAGAATGACCAGCGAGAAAATCGACGAAGAGAAGAAGAGAAGATCGGAGAAGAATGGAGGTTTCACCTGGGGATTGGAACTCCTCTGGAGGTTCCAGGTCGTCGCTCGAAGGGCCGGTGGCTCCCTGAGCTCAAGCAGCTGCTCGGAGGAGAGGCTGCGACACGGCGGAGGAGCCGCGGATTTCGCCGGAGAAGATGGTCGTCTTCGCTCAAGGATTCGCGCAATTACTGTCACCAATCGAACGCTCCGAGCTCGGGGGATCTCTCGGGGGTGGCGGATAGGGATGAGGTTGTCCGGTGGTGGAGTATTTAAAGGGTGAAGTAGAGGAGCGGCCTGGTGATGGAAAGAAGTTCATGGAGGTAGTGGGGTGTAGCTGGCGATCGACATGGGAAATGAAGTGGCTGGCGAGGATGTCGGATGAGTGGGGAAGGACGTGGAGTGCTTGGTGGTCGGAGATGGTGGTAGGCGTGGTGGCGAAAATAGAAAGGGGGTGGCTTGTTTCGCAAGGGCGAGATCGTGGGCGAGAGGCGTCCGGAGGTAGACGACGAGGCCCTGGCCGTTGGATCTTGTGATCCAACGGCCCAGATCAAAGCGCGAAGGGACGTGTGGGATTAGATCAAGGTGCGGTGATAAGAGGTTGTGATCATGCCACGTGGAAGCAGCTGGGCGAGGCGCGAGTGAGCGGCTGGGAACAAGTCAAGGCGATGCGATCTGAAGGTGCGGAACCTACCACGTGTCGTGGTGAGGCTGCGGCGTGAATGAATAGTTTGGATGAAGGGTTGAGGTTAATCGAAGGGACGAGGGACGCCAAAGGAAGAGCGGCTGTGATGGAAGGATCGCGGGCTTGATCAGATGGTGTACACGCCGCCACGTGGCGAGCTCTGGAAGAGACGCGGACGGGCGGGTCAGATGAGACAAGGGGATGATCTGACGGTGTGGATTTGAGGCACACGTGGAAGCAGCCAAGCCGTTGGATATAGAGCATAATCCAACGGATGTGGCAGCGGGCGGATGAGGCAAGGAGATGCGGGCCGCGTGGCACAACCAGAGGGCGCCACGTGGCCTGCTGTGAATGGCCGAAAGAAAATATATGTGTAGAAAGAAAAGGGGACCGAATTTGGAAAAACTCAAAACATGAAAGTTGTAGATCTCGATGAGATCTACAAGTTTCATGTTGACCAAAGACGGAGATGAGGTCAAATATGATACATAAATATAAAGGTACAAATATACATATATGTAGTATACAAAGTGGCCCAAAAACCCAACTGTCTCATACGAGCTCCAAATTAGATGAAATTAGTCTCATTTTAAAGGTCTTTTCATGTGGAGTATTCTAAGAGTAAGTAGACCTATTTCGGAGTTTGTATGAGGGCTTTATGTGCATTTTAGTGTACAGGGGTTCTGAGGCTTTATTAGCTAAATTACAAGGGGGAATTTTTGGCCTTCTTCCCTATATTATTAACTAAGGAGTACATATTATAAAGAAGAGGTTATTTTAGTGAATAGGTATTTTACAAGGGATTTTGGCTTCTTATTTGAATGTAAATGGACTGCTAAAATGAATGTATTATGTATGTATGCATGAGTGCTATTTATGCATTATAAAGGGAAATATGCCTCTATTTACTCAGGAACAAGGCTCTATTTTTGACTTTTGAAGTGATGAATCACAGATTCATCAAGGGGGCAATTTCCTTTGGCTTAGGGTAGCATACGAGGGTAGTACTTCTAGGTGGAACCTCTCGTCTTCTAGTGAAGGAAGTGTGTCTCAACTTGGTATGGTGGTGTTGAGGTCTAAAGACAGGAGTTGTGGGTTCAATAAAGCTTCAAAAGAGGGATAGTTTACCGGCTCAAGAGGAAAAAGTCCTATATATATGTTGCACTATGTAGATATGTTGTACATATGCACTTAAAAAAAGTGCAAAAGAAATAAAAACTTCAAAAAAGTGGACAGGCCTGATTGAAAATAAAATACCTGCCGAAGTATGTACTTCTTTCCCCTCTTCTTGAGCTGGTTCAACTTGAATTAGAAGGGAATACCCTTCTCCTCGAGGAAAGAGCTGCTGGACTAGGGCATTAGAGTTACCTTGTTGAGGGGGGTTGTTTCTTTATGATATCTAAGGTGGGGAGCTACATATCACTACATTGTACAAGAAAAGATTCATGGTCATTAGAGTTTGTGTATTTAGACTTGTTCTGATCTGAATCATTGAGGAGTTGTGGCCATAGATTGATGGAACTTAGAGGTTGTTGAGTCTTAAACCTAGATCCAAATAAGGTTCCGACAAATCATTAATCCAAAGGTCTGACTGAGATCCATACTTCAATTTAATAAAGTCAAGTTTAATAATAAACCTTTATTCTCCTTTTTTCTTTCTCTTTTTCACTTCTATTTCAAATAAATGTTTGCTAAGGTACTAGCAAAGGTAAAGTATAGGGGGTGATGAATCCCTTATCATCACTCTTTATTCTTTTATTTTAGCTAATTATCTTGGCAAAGCATCACGTAAATAGATATAAATAAAATAAGCTAGCATTATGCATGCATTTGTTAAATATACATATTAGCATGCATTTAAATAAAAAAATGGAATGAGGTATTTACAATAAATTCAGAGTGATCTGAACCCCAAGAGAAGGCCAAGAATTGGCCTGATCGCCAAATAAAACAGGTAGAGAGAGATATGGGCCTACTCTATGTTGTACATATCATTGGTGTAAATAAATAATTATTTTTTGAAAAAAAAATAGATTCTTTTTACCTACTTGTACATAGTCCTTTTAATAAAACAAAAATCAGAAAAATAAAATAAAAATAAAATCCTCTCTCTTGTAAAAGATACATGTATATATGCTTTCTTATCTATTTATTATACCCGTAAATAAATAATAAAAATAAAATAAAATTATTTTGTACTCTAAAAATTATATTGTAAATAAATAAAATATAAAAGTGGGGTATTTATGTAAAAATAATAATTGTATAAAATACATAGGTATATTATACATGTATATAATACACTATATCGTATATAGATTAATTTATTTTTCAAAAAAATAAATAAAATCATAGAAAAATAGTTTAAAAAATCACAAACATTTTTCATTTATACACTTTTTTGATTTAAAATCATTTATTATTTTTATTGAATTTGTAAATATTTTTATAAATCCTATTTTCTGATTGGTCGGCTGGATTGTTAAATACTGGTCAACGGTTCCTTCTTCTCGAGTCAGACCCGGATCCTCGTCGTCGGACCATATTCTTCAATTTTTTCCAGGAAGATTACGCAACCCCTTACCCTAATTCTTCACCCGTGGTTTCTCCTTGGATCCATGACCCTCGTAGATCCCTAGGAAAGCACGGATCTCCCTCAGTTCGCATGTCCTTGCCCAATACCTCCAGCCTCTTGGGAACCCTATAAAGTCTCTTCTACGCCTCCCAGGAGCAGCAGCTTGTACCTCGCTCCCATTTCGAACCCTAGCCACCTCTAGCTGAGTGATAGCAGCTTGGAGCATCGCTCGGAGCTTAGTTTGGTGCAGTAGAGATGACGCTCAACCTTCGTGGACGGAGTTCCACTGTGAGTAGCCTCCCTTGCCTTTCGCATCGAGGTTGAGGCCACCACCCCGACGGTCATCTTCGCCTGAAGCTCAGGTGCTTTCCCAGATCTTCAGGTACCGTTTATATCCTTCGCGTTTCCCTATTAGACTCGATCCTTTCGTTCATCGTCGTCGCATGTTCATATACTCCGACCAGCTGGTCGAAGCCCCGATTCCCACATCCCACCGTTTAGATCGACCCACAACCTCTCCTTCCATCTTGCACCACAACCCAACCATCCTTAGCCTCGATCTTCAGGTTGCGATTAGGGCCGAGATCTCCTCTACCACCTTCTCCGGAGATCAAGCGTCGCTCCCCTCCGCTTCTTTGGTGTTTAGCTTCAATAACCCAGATCAGAGCACTGCCCCGAATCCTAGCTTTCCTTTGTAGGTGATAGTGCGCTCTGGGAACCCCCCCCTCCCCCATTTAATCCATCAGAGGTTTGCCGGAGTAGCTCCAGGCCTCCTTCATCACCACATGCATCCGGTCAGGGGCTCCTCCATCGGACCCGCTCAGTCGACGCGGAAGCCCTCCACGACCATTCTCGTGCCTCCCAATCAACCATCGGAGCTGAGGATCACCTCATTAGCTCTGGTGAAGTCATCCCGACGCTGTTCTTCCAGACGTTCTCAGTACCATTGGATCGACAATACCCCTCCAGATCGCATCTACACCGTCGATTGTTGTAGGCTTTTCGGACCGTTAGATCACAGTTCTGATGCATCTACGCCCCACGTCCCCAACCACTTCTGAGGTGTCAGATCTGACATCTGGAGCGGATTAGAGCCACACGTCCACATCCCACCAACGGTCTCTACGTGTCCCTCACGCGCACGTCACGCGCCTGCAAGGGTATATTGAATTATTTACCCCGTACTTTTTATACTTTATTTTCTAGTCTGTTAAATAAAGTTGTAGTTTGAACTATTTACATTTGAGTCCCTAAGGTTTCTGCTATTTGCTTTTTAGTCCTTCCTGTCTAGAGACACGTGCTCGATTACGTGCATGGTGGCGTTTTTGCATATTTGGTCTTGAACTTTTTGATGGTTAATGTTTGAATGAAATATTTTCTGGAATTGCATTTATGCCCCTGTGAATGATTCATTGAGCATGTGCGTTATTTCCTGAGAATTTTGCATTGACGTCCTTGGACTTTCTATGCATGTTACTATTTAGTATGAAAACTTAGAATATTTACAAATAGGTCCCTACAACCTGTGTGCCTTGTTTTGAACCAAATAATTACCAAATCTAATCCAAAAATTAGTAATATCTCCTGCTACTATGTAGTATTTTTGGTAATTTTTGTGACGCGCTTTAAAGTGAGGGCCTTATTGTGTATAATGTCTCAGAGGGGCTGACATAGAAAGCGGAAATGGAGGCTGCGACCGGCTTGCCTTTGGGGCTTCGTCACTGAAGGGGATGCCAGATAGGATAGGAAGGTCGAATGGCCTCAGACATCCCTAATCAATCAGTCAGTGAAGCAGAGCGCGGAGACTCAGATTCTCCGGAGGTATCAAAGGGCAACGACTAAGTGATATGCCTCTTTTCCCCTAGGTTCATCCCCCCCCCCATATATATATATATATATATATATATATATATATATATATATATATATATAATCAGGAAAGGTCTAGTTGAGAAGGTCCGCATTCTGCTAGCATTCTACCCCTGCAAGGTTGTTTTATTCTGAAAAATCAAAAACCCATGAAAACATGTCTATCTATTTTATAAAATACCAAAAAAATATAAAAATACTCCCAAAATTCCACAAAACTTATTGTGTGTTTGTTTTGGTGTATTTTAATTCCATTAGCATTTTTGTTCCATTATCTTTTAGAAAACCCCTAAAAATCACAAAAGACCAAAAACATTATAAAAATTGTTAAAAATTCCACAAAAATAAAAAAATGAGTTTTTAAGTTCTATAGTTAGATATTGTCATATGTTTTCACATGAAATTGCAAACATGATGTTTGGGGCACTTTAGATATTTTAAAGATGCCTTATTGTCTAGGTTGTACACTGTTTTGCTATTTTGATGTTATTTCACTTTAGAAAATTATATAAAAATAAGAAAAACCTTTAAAAATTACTAAAAACATCTACATAATTTAAAAATACAAAAAATATTTTTATTTCACATTTTTGAGTATTTTTAGTCATAATAAAAATTGTTGAATTGTGATTTACTTTGTCTTTTATTCATTTTCATATTTGAAAATATAAAAAAATAAAATTAAAAACTACAAAAATATGTCTTGTATTTCCTATCTATACCAGGTTAAATAAATAGCAGAGAATGCTTCTTGAGATTTTGTGCTTGATTGCGTTTACTTGGTGATGAATACCCATTCATCACTCTTTATTCTCCTATTTTAGCTACAAAAACCTTTGCAAATACATGTAAATATGTGTAAATACAAATAATTACCAAAAGCATGCATTGTGTAAAAAGATATAATTAGCATGTTTTTGTGCAAAAATAAAAGAATAAAGAGTAAAAAGAAAAAGAGGGAAATATTTAGAATAAATATTGAGCAACCTAACCCAAGGGAGGGCTCAGCATGGGCCTGACCTTATAAAAACCAAAGTAGAGGGAGATAGGAGCTCATGTGTACATACTTTTGTAAATAAATAAAATTATATTTTCCTCACCCAAAAATATGCTTGTATACATTTTGTATATATTTAGAAACTATTAAAAACAAAATAAAAATTTAAAAATCCAAATTCCAAAAATGCCCTTTCACCATGTATATAGACCATCATCCTTTATTTATTTAACCCTATAAATAAATAAAATTATTTTCTAAACTTTTTGTAAATATTCTATGTTACATATTGTAAATACATAAAATAACAAGAAACAAAACAAAAATCAAATAAAAATTACAAAATTAAAAATACAAAAATACATTGTATAGATACCATGTATATAAATGTATACAACTATTTATTTCACCCTTGTGTGTAAATAATTAAAATAAAATAAAAATACCATTTTGTTCTTTATTTTATGATGTAAATAAATAAAATATAAAATGGGCATAAAAATACATAAAAATAACAAATAAAAAAATCAAAAATTAAAATCTATATAGTGTACATATACCTATATATATAGCTACCCTATTTTTATTTCCAAAAATTAATTAAAAATCACCAAAAAATAGAAAAAAATAAAAGAAAAATATTTCATGTTTTGAGTTTTTCTTAATTCGGCCTTTTTCTACCTTAAATTAAATAAACAAAAAAATAAAAATGTGGCAGCTCCTGATTGGTCCACGGGGGATTGTTGACCCCGGTCAACTCCCCCGCGGACTCTTTCCTTTTGCGTCGACTCGCGCCCGACCCGACTTCGTCGATTTTTCCACGCGTCTCCAGCCTGTCGCCTCCGCAAACCCCGTGCCCGGATCCTTCGCCAATCATCCATCATCCTCGCCGGACCCTTCGCCGAAGGATCCACGCCTTCCATAGCCGTCTCCACCCAACCCTAATCGGCCCTGTCTCCATATATATCCCGACCTCCGCCGCCTTCGCGCCTCATCTTTGGACCTTCTCCTTCTTCCCAGTGACCTCCAGAGGTACCGCGAGAGTGACAGCAAGCGATCGCCCCTGTTGCAGCGAGGCGAGGAGGTGAAACCACTGATCCGGCGTTCTTCGCCGCCGTTGCTCCGCCACCAGCGTGAGCACCGAGCCTCGGGCCGAGACGACCCTTGAGGCTACGACCAGGAGCACCCCCTGCTCTTCCCCAGTCTCTGATCTGCTTTGCCTCGACCTCCTCCTCATTTGTAGGCTCAGGTGGATCCAGGTCTGGTATCTGATCATCACAATCTGCCCAATCAGATTCTGAATCTGAGGGATCTGTATCAACTGCGGTGGCATCAGTACCACCGTAGAGCAGGGTGGCCTCAGTACCACCATCACTAAAAATCGTGTCGCGATCAAGGTCCGACTCTGCCGACTCAATGGTATCCTGGACCAGGGCTGTGCTCTCCAGACTATCCTCTGCTATCATCTCTGCATCAGCTGTATCTGAATATGAGAGGATGGTCTGTGCTGCAGGATCTGCCCAAGCTGCCTCATCATCTGTGATCACAAAATCACAGTCCTGGTGTCTGTCTGGCTCTGTATCTGTCAGATGTTCTGAATCTGTACTGCCCTCTGAGCGAGATCTATCTCTGGCTCTGTGGTCCTTAACCGTCTCTATTTGTATACTCTCGCCCTGGACGCGAAAGAATACCTTCCCACTGTCATGGTCAGTCACTGCCTTGGCTGTGGCCAAGAACGGGCGGCCGAGGATGATGGGGGAATCGGTCAACGAGTCAGGGGTCTCCATGTCCAGCACTACGAAGTCCACGGGGAATTGCAAACCCTGAATCGTGACGACAACGTCTCGCAACAACCCCTTTGGCCTCTTGACAGACCGATCAGCAAACTGAAGGTATGTCCTGCTCTGTCTAAGAGTGCCCAACTCTAAGTGGTTGAGAAGGGCTGCCGGAAGAAGGTTGATCGACGATCCGCTATCTAATAGAGTACGGTCGAACCTCTGCTCACTAATCTGACATCTGACATATGGAGCTCCTAAATCTGGCCTCTTGGTAGGCAGATGGTTCTGGATCGCGTAACACGTGGCTTTTGTCAACACATGAATTTCTGTGGTTTTGTTCCTCTTCTTCCTCCTGACTGTGGTTCTGTCTCTCAAGGATCGCTGAAGAAGAGGGATGTGTTGCAAAGCCTCATGGAGGGTCAGCTGGATGTGAAATCGGTCTATCATGTTCTGGCTGAACTCCTCCTGCTCTCTCTTTTTTGGATCTTTTTCTCTTTTCTTCCCCTTCCCCAACTCAAGGGCTCTAGGAAAGGGGATCACAGGGTCCTTCTCAGAGGAAGGACTAGGAATAGGCCTAGACGGTTCGATGACCGGATCCTCACATACATCATTCACCACAGTGGGATCAGAAGAAACTAAACCTTTTCCTTTATTCAAAATAGAGTCCCGAGATACATTCATACGAGGAAAGACAACATTTCTATCAGAATGAATATTGGTGGCCTCAGTACCACCTCTAGTTGGCTCTACAACTAGACGTCTTGCGGCCTCAGTACCGCGGGCTGGCTCGGCTCTGCTGGTGGCGTCAGTACCACCTCCTTGATAAGGTGAAGCGGCGGCCTCAGTATCGCCGGTGGAATCAGCATTTCTGGTGGCATCAGTACCACCGTCATCATCATGTGCGGCTTCAGTACCGCTCTCCTCTTCCTCATCTGGCGCTCTAGATGGATCCTCGCGTTGTCGCTCAGATGAGGCGCCGCCTGCTGGTCTTCTACCGCTCCTAAGTGTGACAAAATCAGCATCAAATAGATCCGACGATATATCATCAAATGAGTTACTAGGAGTGGTAGGCTCAGTGTGAACTACCTGCTCAGACTTCCTCTTCAAGTTATTCGGATTAGGCTCGATCTGTGCAGGGATGGCGGCCTTCCCTCTCATCAGGTCCCGCATCTCCTGGCGGAACTCGTCCATCTCCCGTCGAAATGTAGCCTGCTGCTCTGTGAAGATGCGGGCTAGATCATCCAAGGCGGGGCTCTCATGGGAGCCCGACGGGTTGCCTCTCTGGTAATGAGGCTGCTGGACCTGGTGCTGCTGCGGCTGAGAGGGGTAAGAGGAAGGATGCTGCTGCTGGTGAGCCTGCTGCTCACGTCTCCAATTCTGTCCCTGCTGCTGGTAGGGACGAGGTACGAAGGATGATGGCTGGTGTGGCTGGTATGCTGGGGGCTGCTGGTGATCTCTCTGCTGGGAGTACTGCCCTCCCTGACTGGCTGGCTGCTGTTGGGACTGGTTGCCCCCATTCCCCCACCTGAATCCGGGATGGTCTCTTCGGATTCCAGGTTGAGGACGGTCATACCAAATCCCGTTGACATCCATCAACGGTTCCGCATCGTAAGGGGCTGGTGGGAGTACATCCAGAGGCTGATCCGGCTGATATACCACCATCTGTAAGTCTGGAGATGGTGGTGACTGGTAAGAGGGCTGCTGCTGCTGGTACGGCTCCGCCTGTACAAGATGAACTTGTTTAGGCTGCTGCAAGGAGCTGGAGCGCTGGGACGAGCTGCGGCTGCCGCCGGAATCGCCTCGCGACAGAAGACGAGGCTGAGAAGCCGTCTGTGCCTCCTGAAGACACAAGATATGGGTCTTCATGTCGCTCAGAGTTTGTGCCATTTGCTCCATCTGAGTTATGCCCTGGCACTGCTTCTTCTCTATTATTTCCATGCGGTCCAACTTCTCGCTGATAATCCCCATGTCCGCAGCGGCCGACTCTGCCTGTGCGGCTGCAACTGTGGACGAACTAGTTGGACCTGCATCAACCCGTGCTATCCGCTGGTACTGCACGGGTCCTGGCGGCTGCTGAGATCTCTGTGTGTACAACTGAGTCTGAGACATCACCATATAATTTTCGGCCATCTCCTCGTAAATGGCCCAGACTTGGTTGTGGTCCTTGGCAAAGTAGGACCCGCCGCAAGAAGCATTCACCAGACCCTGAAGCTCTGGCGTCATCCCACTAAAGAAGCTCTGAACTAGGTTCGGCTTGGAAATGTCGTGGTGTGGGCATCTATCCAGAAGCTCTCTGAACCTCTCCCATGCCTCGTGAAACTGCTCGTTAGGGAGCATGGAGAAGTTGTTGATCAGGGCCCTCGCTGCATTCGTCCGCCCGAGTGGATAGTACTTATTTAAGTACTCGGTGCGGAGCTGCTCCCAGGTGTAAACAAACTTCCCTAAATGCTTCAGCCAGGCGGCTGCTCTATCTGCCAGTGAAAAAGGGAAGGCCATCATCCGAATCGTATCCTGGTCCACATGACGGTCGTGGACAGTGCTGCAGATCATCAAAAACTCCTGGAGATGGAGGTGGGGCTCCTCGGTGGCAAGTCCGTGAAAATGAGGAAGCATCTGCAGGGTATTCGGAGGGAACTTGAAATCCCCCACGATAGCAGGTACCACCACCCAATGGTGCATCAGTGTAGATCCGGGGTTGTGTAACTCCCGCATCGTTCTCGGTGGTCCTGCTCCGGCGGCGGCTGCCGCTGCGGCAGCCGCTGCTGCGGCTGCTGCGGCTGCTGCCTCTGCATCAGCATCAGGAATGTCCTCAGGCTCGCTCTGATCTCTCTCTTCTCTGAGTCGCTCCAATTCCCTTCTCATCTCAATCATGAAAGCTCCCTGATCGCGTAGCTGCTGCTGTACTGTCTCTAATGATGCGATCAGGGTGGAGTTGATCGCTCCCTGGTCTAATACAAAATGTTCGGGTTGGCGATCATCTGAACTGCCGGCTCCGGCCATAGTGACGTCTGCAAAATCAGATGAGCCCAACTCAGGTTCTGTCAAATTAATTCGTCTTTCCTCGGGCTCATGTCTCTCAGTAGCAAAAGAAAGGGGATCGAGGGGGAACAGGGTGGAATCGAACTCGGGCCCGGAGAGCTGGTCTCGACTCTCACGGGCCAACCTAGATGGTGAAGTAGACGCGCCTGAAAGCGGTGCAGCCAAAGGCTGCCTAAGAGATCGTCTACCCATCATCTTGATCTGGCGAGTTGGGCGGATGGGATCTGGAGAAAATATGATCGCAAAGCAAACCCCTGGTTCACCAACGCAACACAATCTGAAGACCGTGAAAGCTCGGTCAATTTATCTTGTCAATTTTATTGGGTGAACACACAGAATATCAGAGCGATTACGTGACCTGCTGGGATACCCGATACTCTCTCAACCGACTGTCCCGCACAGAAGAGTCGGTAATCAGTCGAGATGAGCACCGGAGGGCTTTACCTAGTGTTCGGGTCACTCTCTCGCACAATCAAACCAAACAATGAGGGGGTTGCTCTCCCCAAGACAATTTTTTAGGTGAAGTGTCTTTTAGGGTCAATAGTGTTATCCAGTCCCAATTTTTTTGTTTTTCTTTTTAATTTTTTTCAAAATAAATACAAGCGGCCTAACGAATTTTCCGATTCTCCTGATGATTAAGCCAAAAACAGAGGGAGAAAACGAAAAAGCCGATGCGCGAAGAAATCAATGATGCATGCAGAGAAAGAAATGTGTACCTTGTCTCCAGCACTCTACATGCAAGTGATCCGCGCAGAATTTAAAGACAGAATTAAACTACCTAAATGGTGCAGCGAGGAAAAACCGAGTCCTAGATGAGCAATTCCTAGCGCAGAACCGTCTAACTTCAGTCACCCGCCCTTGATCCAAAGAGTCCGGTCTTGGCCCACCCCTCCTCTTCTCGACAGGTCGAGTTCGAGAGTAGCGCTTCCGGGGCAGGCTCGCGGCGCGTAGGTTCTCAGGAAAGCGACCAAGTTATTTTTATTATTTATTATTAGTAGGTCCAATTAACGATCTATAGGAACAGATAAGCAATTAAGTGTGGGGACCCTACTAATTACGGCACAAGCAAGAGAAATTCCTAAATCTAGGGGCTCGAGAAAAACCGCGTAAACACCGGAAAAGGAAGCTAGCTATCAAAACTGCAGAAAAAGCCGCGGAAATCCAAATGGGTCCCCCGAGCACACCGGTACTCGGCGAAACAGACCCGCTAAGTTACAAGTGTCCACAAATGTCCAAGTTCTCAATTATTACAAACAATATTGTTCTCTCTCAAAGTAAGAATTCCTTCTTCTTCTCCCTGCTCTTCTTCTTCCCGTGCGGGTTTTCAAAAATAAACTCCAAGTTGTCCACGTAGTACCTCGCACAAAAATCAAAGAGAGAGAGAGTGTCAGAAAACAATAATAATATAGAGAGACAATATGGAGAAATGACTACAAAGCCGTGCTCCCCGGCAACGGCGCCATTCTGATGACCGCCCGAACGACTAAGGTAAAGGTAAAGATCAGAGACAATGCAGAGGACCCGCCTTCTCCAGATCAAGTTTGTGAGAGTTCTTTATCATTTTCCCAGGCAGATTTGGCAGAATTGTCAGCATACACACATCTTCTTCAGAAGCCAGATTTGCCAGCACCCAGCTGTCCAGAGCTAAAGCCGCTCCCTACTTCGCTGAAGTATCGATTCCTTGCGGGAGAGCCTGAGATGTACCCTGTCATCATCTCTGCCGATCTGACTGGAGAACAAGAATCCCGTCTGATGGGGGTTCTTGAAAAGAACCGCAAGGCAATTGGATGGAGCGTAGCAGATCTCCATGGGATTAGTCCCTCGTTGTGCTCCCACCATATCTATCTCGAGGAAGGAGCAAAGCCGTCGCGTGAGTTCCAGCGGCGACTGAACCCCAACCTACGAGAGGTTGTCATGAAGGAAATATCAAAATGGTGGAGTGCAGATTTTATTTATCCCATTTCTGACTCCAAGTGGGTTAGCCCCTTGCATGTGGTGCCCAAGAAGACGGGCATCACGACTGTGATCAGTGAGTCGGGAGAGGAGATTGCTACACGAGTACCTACCTCTTGGCGGGTCTGCGTTGACTACAGGAGACTCAACCAGGCCACCAAGAAGGACCATTTCCCCCTGCCTTTTATTGATCAGATCATAGAGAGACTGGCAGGGAAGAGCCATTATTGCTTCCTGGATGGGTACTCGGGCTACAATCAGGTGGCCATTGCTCCTGAGGATCAGGAGAAGACCACCTTTACCTGTCCCTTCGGTACATACGCCTTTCGACGCATGCCATTTGGGCTATGCAACGCCCCTGCAACTTTTCAGAGATGCATGCTGTCGATCTTTTCGGACATGGTAGGGGAGTGTTTGGAGGTCTTCATGGACGACTTCTCGGTTTATGGCGACGGATTCGATTCCTGTCTTGACTGCCTAGACCGAGTGCTCCAGCGATGTATTGCTACCCGCTTGGTTCTGTCTTGGGAGAAGAGTCACTTCATGGTGACTCAAGGGACGGTGCTTGGCCACATCATCTCCAACAGGGGCATGGAGGTTGATCCGGCCAAGGTGGACGTCATTAGAAAACTCGCACCGCCGTCCAATTTGAAGCAGCTACGGTCATTTCTGGGGCACGTTGGTTTTTATAGGAGATTCATTCATGATTTCAGCAAGATCGCCCGACCGTTGACTGATCTCTTGACGAAAGACACCGAGTTCCTTGTCGATGACAAATGTCTTTCGTCCTTTGAGACTCTCCAGCAGTGTGTTATTGAGGCTCCTGTCCTTCAGCCACCCGATTGGTCTCTCCCATTCGAGATCATGACGGACGCCTCCGATTTTGCCGTGGGGGCAGTGCTGGGACAGAGGAGGAATGGAGTTCCATTTGCCATACACTATGCTAGTCGCACATTGGATTCCGCCCAGCGGAATTATACGGTCACAGAGAAAGAGATGCTAGCCGTAGTGTTTGCCCTAGATAAGTTCAGATCGTATATCATTGGATCTAGAGTGACTTTGTTTACTGACCACACCGCCATCAGGTACCTCATGTCAAAGAAGGATGCCAAGGCCAAACTTACTAGATGGATCCTTCTACTCCAGGAGTTCGACATTGAGATCAAGGATAAGCCTGGAGTCAAGAATGTGGTGGCGGATCATCTTTCCCGATTAGAGCAGCCTGAGGATTCTGAGCAGATTCATCCTATTCGAGATACCTTCCCAGATGAGGCGATCCTTGCTATCGCCTCACTCCCGTGGTATGCCGATATTGTGAACTTTCTCGTTGCTGGGAAAATCCCACAAGATTGGCCCAGGCAGAGGCTTGAGACCTTCCTTGCGAAGGCCAAGTCCTATCACTGGGAGGATCCTATCCTTTACCACGAAGGAGGGGATAGCATCTGGCGTCGGTGTATTCCTCAGGAGGAGCATCATAGTGTCCTCACTTACTGCCACAAGCTTGAGGCAGGAGGACATCATTCTGGGAGAAGAACGGCACAGAAAGTGCTCCAATCCGGCTTGTGGTGGCCTACCCTCTTCAAGGACTCTGATGAGTTCGTGAAGAGGTGTACTGACTGTCAGAGGATGGGCACTTGTGGACAGCGTGATATGATGCCGATGCAGCCCATTCACTTCTGTGAGGTTTTTGACGCATGGGGCATCGATTTCATGGGTCCATTCCCTAAGAGTCAGGGATTTGAGTACATTCTGTTGGCCGTAGATTATGTTAGTCGTTGGGTTGAGGCTATCTCCGCCCGAGCCGCTGATGCAAGGACAGTTTGCAGATTTTTGAGAAAGCACATCATCACGCGGTTCGGGGTTCCACGAGTTTTGATTTCTGATGGGGGGTCTCATTTCGTCAACGACCAGGTGAAGGCCCTTGCTAGCGAGTTCAGTATAGACCATCGTGTTGCCACACCTTACCATCCACAGACGAATGGTCTAGCTGAGGTGTCGAATAGGGAGATCAAGAATATTTTACAGAAAGTCGTCCGCCCTGACCGAAAGAATTGGTCACAGCTTTTGGACTCGGTCTTGTGGGCATATCGGACGTCTTTCAAGACTCCATTGGGCACATCTCCCTTTCGCCTCGTTTATGGAAAGCCGTGCCATCTACCTGTTGAGCTGAGGCACAAGTCACTTTGGGCAGTTACAGATATTCTTATGGATCCAGATGGTGTAGGAGACCAGAGGAGGGCAGAGTTAGCCGCCTTGGAAGAGCTTAGAGATACAGCTTTCTCAAACAGCCTACATTATAAAGAGAAAGTGAAGGAGTGGCATGATTCTCATATCAGCCACAAGCATTTTGAGATTGGACAGAAAGTATGGTTGTTTGATGCAAGGCTACGATTATTTCCAGGAAAGCTACAGAGCAAATGGAAGGGACCTTACTTGGTCAGAAAGGTACACGATAACGGTAGCATTGATATATCTGAGTTATCTTCTGAGAGTACCTTTCGAGTGAACGGCCAGCGGCTCAAGCCATTTCTAGATCATGAGCCGCGGGACGTTATTATTGCCGCTATTCATTTTGCGTGAGATGTGGTCTCTTGACTCACATCTTTTGCATCTCACGCCTGATTCTCACTGTTCTTCCGTCTGTATAGATCCAGTTGTCCATATCATTCTATTCTTTAGTCCCACATCCCTTTTCTCATCCTGTGATTATGCTATACTTAGGGTGTACTTTACCCTAAGTATAGGGGGGAATGTCGGACCTGCGAGTATTCTTTTCATTCTTTCTGCTCCTGTTTTTGCTGCCTATACTTAGGGATATTTTACCCTAAGTATAGGGGGGCAGATTCTGTATCTTCTTCACTCGGCTTTCCCTTCATGTACAGCTTGCTATACTTAGGATTAGTTAATCCTAAGTATAGGGGGAGACCACCGAGTTCCTCTCATTCTATTCATTTATTCATTCCTGTACTTAGCCATTCCTTTTCACTTCCCTTTTACTACGCACGAGTTATGTCTTCTTCATCGCTCTTGATCACTCTGAGGACATCGTTCGAGCTAAGTATAGGGGGGGTGTGTATATATTTCATATATACTTTAGCCATAACTCGTACTTTGTGTGAGTGTGTTAATAAATAAAATGGCTAAAAATCACAAAAATTTAAAAGTTTTTCATGTACATAAACCTCTTTTATCTTGCACATACATAGCTAGTGTACAAAGTATTTTTGTAAAAATGATTTCAAAAATCTTTTGTGTAAAGCTTGTGTAAATATTTTGTATCAAAATTATGTATATAGTACAAAATTTTTCCAAAATGTTTTGAAAATCAAAAGTTTGCAAAAATCTTGTGTAAATGTTTGTAAATATCTCTTTGCAAAACTTGCACCTCATGCATCATTTATTCATGATTTCAAAACATTTTTCAAAAATTTTGCATAATTGTAAAACATTTGTAAATAGCATCTTGTGTACACATATGTATATAGTTTTTCCTGGATAAGAGTTGACATTTAAACTAAGCCTGGAATTAAATTGAGAAATGGAGCTTGAAAAAGATCTTAATCCACTTAACTTTAAGAGGAACCTTATAGGACTTAGGATTAAGGCTTTTCAGGTCCATAAGGACTTAATTCTTTGAGTCCACTAGGCTATGAGCATATGTCATCTTGATGAGCCTAAGTAGAGCACTTAACAACACACGCATGACTCTTAGAGACAATGACTTGACTTGCACCTGCACTTACACATGGCTCTCCACGGATGAGGTGGTGAGGAGGCAGTTTCCTTTGGCTTGGGGTAGCATATGAGGGTAGTACTTCTAGGCGGAACCTCTCTTCTTCTTATAGTGAAGGAAGTGCACCTCAACTTGGTCTAGTGGTGATGAAGGCTAAAGACAGAAGCTGTGGGTTGCAATAAAGCTTCAAAAGAGGGATAGTCTACTGGCTCAAGAGGAAAATTTCTTATCTATGCTGCACCTTGTAGATATGTTGTACAGAAGCATTTTAAAAAAAAAAGATGCAAAAATGCAAAAAGAACTCCAAAAAAAGTGGTGGGTCGGATTGAAAATTTAATAACCCCACCGGAGTGTACATAATCAAATAAAGCAAAAGCTTATGGTATCAATGGTACATCTCATGAAGCTTGCAGCGGGAGACTTAGCTACACTGGCTAAGCTTCCAAAACTCTATACTTCTACCCCCTCTTCTTGAGCCGGTTGCACTTGAACTTAGAAGGGAATACCCCGCTTCTCGAGGAAAGAGTTGCTAGACTGAGGCATTAGAGTTACCAGGTTAAGGGAGGTTGTTTCTTTGTCACTTCTGAGGTGGGGAGCCACATATCACTTACACCGCATGGAAAGATTCATGGTCATTAGAGTTTGTGTATGTAGACTTGTTCTGATCTGGTTTATTGAGGAGTCTTGCCCATAGATTGGTGGAACTTGGAGGCTGTTGAGTTTTAAGTTTAAGTCTAAATAAGGTTCCGACACATTAATAATCCAAAGATCTGATCGAGCTCCATATTTCAAGTTAATGAAGGAAAGTTTAATAATTCAACCTTGATCCATGTACATCCTCTTTTTCTTTTTCTTTTTCTTTCTTTTTCACTTCTTTTTCAAATAAGTGTTTGCTAAGGGACTAGCAAAGTTAAAGCATAGGGGGTGATGAATACCCATTCATCACTCTTTATTCTCCTATTTTAGCTACAAAAACCTTTGCAAATACATGTAAATATGTGTAAATACAAATAATTACCAAAAGCATGCATTGTGTAAAAAGATATAATTAGCATGTTTTTGTGCAAAAATAAAAGAATAAAGAGTAAAAAGAAAAAGAGGGAAATATTTAGAATAAATATTGAGCAACCTAACCCAAGGGAGGGCTCAGCATGGGCCTGACCGCATAAAAACCAAAGTAGAGGGAGATAGGAGCTCATGTGTACATACTTTTGTAAATAAATAAAATTATATTTTCCTCACCCAAAAATATGCTTGTATACATTTTGTATATATTTAGAAACTATTAAAAACAAAATAAAAATTTAAAAATCAAAATTCCAAAAATGCCCTTTCACCATGTATATAGACCATCATCCTTTATTTATTTAACCCTATAGATAAATAAAATTATTTTCTAAACTTTTTGTAAATATTCTATGTTACATATTGTAAATACATAAAATAACAAGAAACAAAACAAAAATCAAATAAAAATTACAAAATTAAAAATACAAAAATACATTGTATAGATACCATGTATATAAATGTATACAACTATTTATTTCACCCTTGTGTGTAAATAATTAAAATAAAATAAAAATACCATTTTGTTCTTTATTTTATGATGTAAATAAATAAAATATAAAATGGGCATAAAAATACATAAAAATAACAAATAAAAAAATCAAAAATTAAAATCTATATAGTGTACATATACCTATATATATAGCTACCCTATTTTTATTTCCAAAAATTAATTAAAAATCACCAAAAAATAGAAAAACATAAAAGAAAAATATTTCATGTTTTGAGTTTTTCTTAATTCGGCCTTTTTCTACCTTAAATTAAATAAACAAAAAAATAAAAACGTGGCAGCTCCTGATTGGTCCACGGGGGATTGTTGACCCCGGTCAACTCCCCCGCGGACTCTTTCCTTTTGCGTCGACTCGCGCCCGACCCGACTTCGTCGATTTTTCCACGCGTCTCCAGCCTGTCGCCTCCGCAAACCCCGTGCCCGGATCCTTCGCCAATCATCCATCATCCTCGCCGGACCCTTCGCCGAAGGATCCACGCCTTCCATAGCCGTCTCCACCCAACCCTAATCGGCCCTGTCTCCATATATATCCCGACCTCCGCCGCCTTCGCGCCTCATCTTTGGACCTTCTCCTTCTTCCCAGTGACCTCCAGAGGTACCGCGAGAGTGACAGCAAGCGATCGCCCCTGTTGCAGCGAGGCGAGGAGGTGAAACCACTGATCCGGCGTTCTTCGCCGCCGTTGCTCCGCCACCAGCGTGAGCACCGAGCCTCGGGCCGAGACGACCCTTGAGGCTACGACCAGGAGCACCCCCTGCTCTTCCCCAGTCTCTCCGACCACCCAGGTAACCCTTTAGCCTTTCCATTTAGTTTAATTTCTTGTTTCGCCCAATTCGCATCTCCGACGTATTCCTTTGATTCCGGCCATATTGTGGACCTTCTCGATCATCGGAACGCACCGTCACCTTCGCCATTCCCTCACGCACGTTCTTCACCCCTTCACCCAACCCAGATCGCACAGGATCTGGGAATCGAGCTCCACCGTCCTCCGCTCGCCGGAGCTCACTCACCCCGACGCACCGATCACCCTCACGCCGCTTCTTTGGGTCGAGGCACTTTGCCCTCGACCCGCGAAGCTTTTGGTTCACTTTGCAGGTCAAGAGGAGGGCATCTGAGCCCCCCTCACTTTCAGACCAGGAGCTCTACTCCGACGACCTCGCCGGAGCCCCTCCAGGGCTCGGTTGGGCCATCGGAGACCTTCACCAGCTGCGGGACGTCATCGCCGACCTTCTTCGATCATCAGAGGCAGCTGAGGAGGCCCACAGCACGCGCACGAGGCCGGCGAACCTCGCCGGCCACCTGTTCTTCGAGAGTCCTCCATCGCCGTCCGATCAGCCCCAGCTCCCCAGTTCGCATCACGGCCGTCCATCCATCGAGGAGCAGATACCGTCGATCACCCTGAGGGTTGATCTGGACCGTCAGAGCAGAGAGAGGGAACCACCAGCACCACCAGCCGTTCGATCTTCCACGTGGCCCCCTCTGCATCGTCGATCAGGCCCACGTGCGGAAGAAGAAAAGCGCCCGACGTCCGAGACCGTTGGATCATCTACGTGGCGCGCATCCAGCCGTCGACGTTAAATAAGGGGTAATTTATCTTAGACCCCCTCGTAGTTTGTGTTTTTAATTTCAGTCCTGTAAATATTTTGCGTACTTTATTTACGTAGGGTAAATTGCACTTTGGACCTCGTATCTTTCAGTATTTGCATTTATGCCCCTGTTTGCGTGAGACACGTGCTTCGACACGTGATATTTTGGGTGCATTTGCAACTTTAGCCCTGTAGTTCTGGTTGTTTATGAATGAATGAAACATTTTTGATAATTGCATTTATGCCCCTGTGAGCATTTTAATTCCCCATGTGCGATATTTTTTTGGGATATTTGCAGATAAGCCCCTGGACTTTTGGTACTTGTTACCAATAAGCCCTCGGAACTTATTTTTCTTACATTTGGGTCCCTGAGTGCCCCAGACACGCGCCTCGCGCGTGACTTCTTGGGTATTTTGCACCAGACCCCCCAGAACTTTTGGGTATTTGCACTTTGGTCCCTGTGCACAGTGCCCCTCCTTTGTTTTTGAATAAAATATCAAATCACCTCCAAATTCGATGAAAATTTGACACATGGCTCCTGCCATGGTGTAGAATTTTTGTGAATTTTTGAGGACATTTTTGAATTCATTTGCTATTTTTAAAAATTCAAAAACCCATATTTTTGCTACTGTTTAGATTCAAAAACCCCAAAAAAAATATCAAAACCCTTTTAAAATCCTATAAAAATTAGTTACTGTTTATTTGGTGTTCCTTGATTTTCTAGCCAATTTTGGCTATTTTTCATTGAGTAAAAACTCTAAAAACTTAAATACACCTCAAAACTCCTAAAAATCATAGTAAATAATTTAAAAACCCAAAAACAATAATTTTGGTGCTCAAATTTTCCTTGTTTTCTCTAGTATATAGGAAAATTACCTCCAGGTCCCTTAGAGATCCTTAGATATTTTATCTTTGGGTTTTGGGCCTAGCTGGACAGTACCCCTTGCTTTTCGCATTGTTTGATTTTTAGGAAATAAAATAAACATCAGAAAAATCTCGAAAATTCACCAAAAACATAAAAAAATATAAAACACATAAAAATATTTTTGTCTGAATTTTTGCTTGCTTTTCAATGCATTAAATAAATTGTTCAAGTTAATTGTTTGTGTGCTTTTCCTGTTTTCTTTATATTTCAAAAAATCCTAAAAAATATAAAAACCCTTAAAAACACTAAAAAAATACTCTCTTGGATTTCTGACTACATCGTAGGCCGCAAGGCCAATCTGTGCTCCTTGTGTTCGACCCTGGGTGCTATACCAGGTTAATCTCATAGCTAGGACCGCACTTCGTGTTTTGATCTCTGATTTATTTCGCGGTTCGATATTTTTCTTGATATACTTAGCCCGAGTGATTGAGGTCGCGACGACCATTTCTTTACCTTTACCTTAGTCGTTCGGGCGGTCATCACTTGTGGTCTTATTTTTTGTGTTGAGTCCGGCTCGGGTGGTTGAGGTCGCAACGACCTTTGATATCACTTAGCCTCGATCGCCATAACACTCATCAATTGTTGGATGTGGATCTGGCTCAATCAAAGATGAAAACATAGAGAAATCATAAGGAGATGAGCGAGAATCGGACAAGAAGAAGTGGATCGAAAGGAAAAACCAAAAGAGAAGCAAAATCTAATGAATTCGGAAGTGGGAAGATAGAAGATGAATTTACTCGCGTGGAGAAAGGGTTATCGCCTCAACCCTTGGTGGCAATCCATGGAGGCTTTGCACGTGGAGAAACGATGTTGTTGACGCCAGCCGCGATGATCACGTCCGATCTCGATCTCCCTTCGTGGAGGCTCGACGGAGGATGAACGGGAGCTGTCACCTCGACCGCACTCAACCAGAGCTCTAGGAAAAAGGTGAATCTAATAGTGGATATCGTGCTCATCCAAACCAGACAATGAGGGGTTGCTCTCCCCAAGACAAATTTTTAAATGAGGTGTCTTTTAGGGTCAAGTGTGTTTAGTAGTCCCAATTTTATAGTGTTTCTTTTTTATGTATTTTTCAATCAAACAACACCTAACGAATTTTTTGGTTCTCCTGGTTATTTAAGTCCAAAAACATGGGGGAGAAGATGAAAAAGCCAATGCGCGATGAAATCAATGATGAATGCTGAGGAAGAATGCGTACCTTTCCTCCAGCTCTCTACATGCAAAGTGATCTGTGCATAAATGTAAAGATAGAAATAAAATACCTACATGACGCACGAGAAACCGACCTAAGACAGATCAATTCTACATGTGAAGCACAGTAGCCGGGTAATCAAACTAAAGTCCGGAGTCCGATCTTGGGAGCCACTCGGTGTCCGCCACAACGGATCCTGTCAGCGTCGTATGTGGCTCCTCACTGCACGTGGACTCGAGTCTAACTAATCCGGCTTTTTCTTGTGATTTAATTATTAAGGTCCAATTAACGATCTATAGGTGCGGGCAAATATTAGGGATTGGGCCTTAAGTAATTACGTCATAATCAATATAAAATCCTAAGATAAGTCCAAAACTGCGTAAATCAGATAAGTAGTAAGAAAATGTGAGAAATCAAAACCGGCGAAAAAATGCGGTGAGGTTCCCCGAGCACACCGGTGCTCGACAAAACAAACTCCGATAGTCACCGATAAAGTCTGAGTCCCCGTATTATTACAATAATATAAGTCTGCTGAAATAGAAAGGTATTCTACGGCTATCTAAGCTAAACTACGGCTCCCGCACTTCCATTTACCTCCCCGCACTCTCCTGCAGCTCTACGCAGAAAGGAGTCGCCTCCGATTCTCACAGTTACATCAGCTTCTGAAGAAGGTTGCCGCGGTCCTTAGGCCCTCGCAAGAATCACAAACAGAAGTGTATCAGTCCACATTATTATAAAAATATGCAAATGAAATGGCAGGAAAAATATATACAAGTATAGACAAAAGGCCGTGAAAATAAAGACGACTACTAAGCTGTGCTCCTCGGCAATTGCGTCATTCTGATGATCGAACAATTCTCTATCGTGCTAAGGTAAAAAATAATCAGGGTTTTTGTGATCCGAATAGCAAGGCTCAATTAACAAGAAAATACAAGACCACCAAAATATAAGTAATCAGTTAAAAAGCCGAATAACGGTCTCGCTATTTTATTTAACCTGGTATAGCGATCGGTGTCGAACACAAGGAGCACGGATTGGCCAAATGGCCTACGAGGTAGTCTAAAAATAAAATAAAAGAAGAAAATATTTTTTTGGTGGATTTTATGGTTTTTAAAATTTTTTGTATTTTAAATTATGAAGAAAATCGAGAGAGATAGAAGTCAAAAATGGCACACTCAACAAATTATAACATACAAAAACAAATCAGAAAATTAAAATAAAATTATTTTTGGGTTTTATGATTTTTCAGATGTTTTTGGTAATTTTCTCAAATTTTTATGATTTTTAGTTCATTTTCTAAAATGGAATAAGGTAGAAAATGAAAATCAATGTGCAGCCAGATTTAAAAGGCTAATTAAAAATATATAAATTGCCTATAAAAATCTAGAGATAATTTTATGTCAAACTACAAATAAAAACTAAGCTACAGGAAGATAAATTTCCTTTTTTATTTTTTTTAGAATTTTTAATGATTTTTATAAGGTTTTTAGGGTTTTCCCATTTTTAGGGGTTTTAAAAGTCCAAATGTAGCAAAAATTGAACTGAAGGAAGAAGACACTAAAACTAATAGACACTAATTTGTTTTAGAATTTTTGGAGGTTTTTAATATTTTTAGTTGATTTTATAATTCAAACAGTAGTAAAAATAGAGGTTTTTTAATTTTTAAATAGAAAAACAATCACAAAAATCCAAAAAATTACTCAAATTTTACATAGTGGCAGGGACCACGTGCCCAAATTTCAAAAGATTTAGAGTTGATTTTAATATTTTATTTAACCAATAGAAAAGGCATAACACACAGGGACCTATAAGTTCCAGTGCAAAATGATAACACGTGTTAAAAGTGCAGGGCTAAACTTGCAAAAGACCTAGATATACACGCGGAAGGCACGTGATTCAGACACGGAGGGGTATGGATGTCATTCTTATTTATAAAAGATCAAACCATAACAACAAGAAAATCCAGGGGAAAACATGCAATTAACCCATGAGTCATGTGTCGATGCACGTGCTCCACATACAGAAGGACCGATTTGCAAATAAAATAAGCACAGGGTCTTGAATGCAATTTGTCCAAAATAAAAACAACTACGGCATGTATTTACAGGACTAAACTATAAAAACTAAAGAAGGAAGGGCCTAAGTGAAATATACCATTTTATTATGATCCAACGGCTGGAAGGCGGCTCCACATATGATCGGACGGCTGCGATTCACGGATGCCCCTTCCGCGATCGACGCTCCAGATGAGATCCTCAGATGGATTAAGCGGCTGAAAGTTCCCCAAGAGAGTGACGGAGATTAGAACTGGTGCGGGGGCTCGATCTAACGGTGGAGGAGGGTCCCGGATGAACAGCTCGCCGGCGAACTTTGGCCAGCCAATACACGTGCCTGGGTGCTCCTCCGATGCTGCTCTGAGAGGGGAAATGGAGCTCGAGGTCGTCTGCAGCTACTGATGGTCTCCGATGAGGCCAAGGACGCACGAGGCGGCTCGGCGATGTGAAGGTCCTGGAGCTCCTGTGCCCGATTGGTTGGACCTCCAGATGAGGTCCTTCTTCAATTAGTCCTGCACAGAAAGAAAGCTGGGTCGAGGGCAAAGTGCCTCGACCTGGTTATGGCCGGAATAGGTGGTTGGGTGAGGTGCGTCGGAGCTCTCCGGCGAGGTGACGGTGGAGGAGAGCCGGGGACCTGTTCCGGGGAAAACCAGGGTGGCTGAAGGGGTAGAGAAGGTGGAGAGATGTCCGGCGAAGGTGAAGGGCTAATCGGAAGGGCGAATGGGTGAACTGAGTGCGGTGGATGGTCGATGAAAGCGTGGCGGCCGGCGAACAAAAAATCGAGAACAAGGAAAACTAGAAGAGATCTAACCTAACGGATGGATGTAGTCGTCTGGGCTGGAGGTGGTGGACCTATGGGGGTCATGGCCTCGATGGAGCGACGCGTCCAGAGGCTAAGCTCACCTCGCGGCGGAGCACGGCGGTGGAAATCGCCGGATCTGAGGTTCCTGACACTCGTGACCTCACTGCAACCCTCTCTCACACAGCCGTCACTCAGGTGAAGGATAGGAGCTCATCGGCGACAAGGGGGAAGGCCAAAGATGCGAAAAAGGTGCGGCTCCGATGAGTTATATACTGGAGGAGGTCCGACAAAGGTGGAAATCGGGCGTGCATTCCAGAGATCAGACCCCTAAGAAAGATACTGGGCGTGAATCATGGATATGTTGTTGATAATCGGAGCCCGGGGGTTGAGGAGATGATGATCGGATCAATGCGGGAGAAATCGACGAAAACGGTTCGGCATGAGGATCCGCGAAGAAGTGGTCCTGGGGGAGAGTTGACAGGGGGTCACAATCACCTATGGACCAATTAGATTATTTCATTTCTAATCTATTTGTAAATTCAAAATAAAATAGAAAACAATTTTATTTGAAAATAATTTACAACATGAAAAATGTTTATTATTTTTTAAATTATTTTTAATGATATTTATTTATTTATTTAAAAAATAAATTAATGTATATACATAATATATTATTATATAAAGGTATAAATACCTAGGTATTTTTTATTTTTATTTTTATTAGTTTATTTTTATATAATTATCCCAATTTTATATTTTATTCATTTACAACATAAAATTTGGGATATCAAATAATTTTTATTTGATTTTTATTATTTATTTACAAGTGTGGAATAAATAAGGATAGGTACATATATATATATGGTATATACAAGGGTGAGAGAGAATTTATTCTCTTTTTATTTTTATTTTTATAATTTTTATTTTATTTTTATAAATATATACACATTATGAGGAACACATATATATTTTTATTTTAAGAAAATAAAATATATACATGAAGGGAGAATATATGCACAATGATGAATGGCCCTCTCTCTCTACTTGTTTTATTTTGCGGTCAGGCCAATGATTGGCCCTCCCTTGGGTTCGGGTCACTCAATATTTATTCTAAATATTTCCCTGTTTTTCCTTATTTCTTTATTCCTTTATTTTTGCACAAAAACATGCTTAATTATTGCTTTCTACACAAAACATGCAGTTTAACAACTTATTATATTTACAAATATTTAGATGGTGTCTTGCAAAGATTTTTAGCTAAAATAAAGGAATAAAGAGTGATGAATGGAGATTCATCAGGAGGTCAAGGGCTTATATAAGTGAGGGTGGCTACCATAACTGACGATGGTGAGGGGAACAGAGGTAGTTGGGTAAACAACCGGCCGTTGGGGCAGTTGGCGATGAAAAGAGGAGTGGTAGGTGAGCGAAAGAGTCGAGGAAGAAGGCGTAGGCATGTAATGGATTTCACAGAGGAGAAAACAAGGAAGAAGGAAAAAATGGGGAAGAGAGAGAAAAAGTAGAGAGAGTATGTCATTTAATTAATTATTAAATAAATTAATATTACATTCATTTAGGATATAATTATATTACTATTTATGTAATTAGTACTAAGATAATTAATTAAATATAATTACTTGAATAATTAAAAAACTCAATGAGTCATTAATTACTTAATTAATAAATAAAGAAATAATTAAATATTTTGAATTTGATTTAATTAAATAATAATTAATTACCCTACATTGTACATTATACCAATACGATTTCGAAAATCGCATTTTTCTTATAAATCTGATTTTAGCAAAACTAGTGTCATTTTGTAGATAATTTAATAATGTGAATTTTAAAACCGAGTTTGTTCAATTCAGAGTTCATACGTCCGAGTTATGAGGTCCGAAAAATTTAGGTAGCGGCTTCAAGGCTTAGGGTTTTCTGAGTATTTTGATTTGATTATATTTTTATATTTTTATATACTTTTAGAAGATTTTAACAAAAGAAATTATGTTAATCGGGTTCCGATTAATTAATTAAAATACGTGAAGATTCTACATATTGTGCATCTATACAACGGGTCCAAAAAGCCAAAACTCACCGGTTTTATTCGAATATTTTTTTTATATTTTTAATAAATATTACTAAGTATAAAACAGATTTTAAAAGTAAGCTTGGTCTGTTTGAAGTTTACTAAAAATAGGTATGAATCTTGGAAGTCGGCTTTTGCAGCTTTTACGGTTCATTGCGGTTAATTATTTTTTCATCGAAATATTTTTCTGATATTTTTATATGATATATATTTTGTGATCATTTTTACAAAAGAAGTATTTTGATTTGGAGTTGTCTTAATGATAAAAAATAAGTAAAATATTTACATTGTGTAAAATGAGTAATTTATATCTTTGGTCTTTGTTTTCTTGATATTTTTATAAGTTAGGATCCGTATCTACTCATACTTATTTCTTTTGTCAACCCGGTCAATATTGTGTTGGTCTTGGGGCAGGATCAGTCTGTATTTATTTCATATTCGACTCACCGATTTTATTTGAATATTTTTTGATATTTTTAATAAATAGTAATAAGTATAAAACAGATTTTAAAAGTGAGCTTGGTCGGTTTGGATTTTTCTATAAATAGGTATGAACCTTAGAAGTCCTCTTTTGCGGCTTTTACGGTTCATTGCAGTTTATTATTTTTTCGTCGAAATATTTTTCTGATATTTTAATAAAATAATGTATATTTTTGTGATCATTTTTTACAAAAGAATTATTTTGATTTGGAGTTGTCTTGATGATAAATAAAATAGATGAAATATTTACATTGTGTAAAATGGGTAATTTATATTTTTGGTCTTTATTTTTTTGATATTTTTATAAGTTAGGATCCTTATCTTCCTCTACTTATTTCTTTTATCGACCCAGTCAATATGACCCGGTTTTGGGGGTAGGATCAGTTTGTATTTATTTCATATTCATAAGTTAGGTCTTTCTTTTATTGTTTTTATTCTTTTATTTTGGATAAAATAAGTATTAAATATATAATATTAATATTTGTGGTTAGAATGATAATTACTTGGGATTAATGGATATTTACATGTATTTTACCAAGGATTTTAGTCAAAATGAAAGAATAAAGGTGATGAATCACGCATTCATCATTTAGTTCCTCATATATATTTGTCATATGATCTTAAACTGTAAATTAAATATATGAGGTTAAGCTTGCACTCGTCGTTAAATCAAAAATATGTTGGAGATTTTCTTCGTTGAGAATTGTATATTTGACTCTTATTTAAACATGTTTTTCTTATTTGCATGTGAAATTGCTTTCTCATGAGGGTTCTAATAATGGGTCTCATGTGAGGAAAGCATTGAGGGTGTTGAAAGCACTGGTGAAACTCCTCACTATAGTGCACGGTTGAGCGGTGAGATGCCAGACGAGCATCACTGAATAACTTGCAGTCCCTGATCAAGATCCAGAAGCAGGCATGCGCAAATTGAATACGAATTGTGCAGGAAATCCAGACGCGCGAGGCAAAGGAGCGATCGCGAATGTGTGGGAATAAGTTCGAAGAGAAGGTCTATGAGGTTGGTTCAATATCTTGTTCCCATTCTCTTGCACATTGGTACCGCTACGATGTGGCAGCAGCTCCACATGCTCGAGGTCGGTGTCATCGGCAGGCAGGCTGTGTGGGCGCAGTTCATGCCAAAGCCCTCGTCATCCTCCTCTCATTCCACAAGCAGAAGCTCTGTTTGGGTGAGGGTAGAATTGGATAAGGGTAATTTCATCAAGTTAAATCATGAATTGAGCCACCAATTAACGGCATTGGGACTGAAATGTTACATTAAACTTTAATCCCATATTTGTTACAAATTAAAGATTAATCCCTAATTAAAAAATCCATGTAAAAATAAATAACCTTTTTTGTAAGAGGTAAATGGGGCTGCTCCCACCTCCATTTTCCCCCAATTTTTTTTTGAAAATAAAAATTTGTATATTCATCACTATATCCCTCTAATATTCTATTAAAATTTCGTTAGAAACAGAGACTCCTACGACCTCCATCCAAACATGGTCGATTTAAAAAATCCTGCGACCGTTAAAAAATGATGTCTGGATGGAGGGCTTAGGAGTCTTTGTTTCTGACGAAATTTTAATACAATGTTAGAGGGATATATTGATCAATATATAAATTTTTATTTTCCAAAAAGATAAAAAAATGGGAGAAAAATAGGGGTGAGAGTAGCCCTCTTGGCTACTCCCAGGGAGCATATTCCTTTTTCCCTTATTGTAATTTACCATAGTTAATTTGATTAATCAGTTTTATCATTTTCCCCTCTGATTTAGTTTAGTCGGATATACAGTTGAATTTCAATGATGGCACAGCCCACAATTTGAACTTTCGGATAAGATCTTCGTGTAGTCTCAGATTAGGTATTAAAATTTTGGTCAAATAGTACGGTTTCTTAGATACTTCCCACTGTGAAAACAAATGACTATAATCAGATCCGGTTGCGCTTTAATGGAACTTTCGAGTGAATGCTGCCTCCCTTGCTCGCCTCCACTTCTCCAACAACCTCGTCCACGCCTCCATCATCCACTACAGCAGATCGATCTACGGAGCCTCCATCAACGGCGTGAAGACCGAGAACGCATTCGCCTGTGTCCTTCACGACGAAGCCAACATCGACGACTTCAACCTCGGCGGCATCCCTTTCACGGGACATGCCAAATTCACCCCCGAATTCGACCAATCCTGCGAGGGACTCGTCGTGGTTTACAACCGGTACTGTAAAGGGTTCCATCTAAGCAACCCCCTGCTCCGCGAGCACGTTCGAATGCCTAGTATCGACCTTCACAGGTACGAATTTTTAGGGTTAGGGTTCGACGCTTCTCGCGAGATATACAAGGTGTTCGTCGTGGAAAATGGTCGTAGAATCCGGGTGTGTTCGATCGGCGGCGGCAGTATCAGCGGCTGGAGGAAGATGAGAAGGGTCATGCCTCAACCTTCCTTGTGGTTGCTTAGATCCTCCTGAAGGGCAAGCTGATCCTCCTGAAGTACTCGTCTCCCTCCGTCACGCTCATTCCTCTCGACGTGCGTGATGAGTCCTTCGAAGAAATCCCCGGTCCGTGGTCACGGGCCCAATCCTCTTCGCGTCACATAGAGAAAGCGTTAGTAATTGGAGAGCACCTTGCTTTGTTTGTGAAGGATTTTTCTGGGGCCAAGAAGGCATGGAGCCTATGGATTATGGAGGAGTTCAGCCAGCCCAAGTCCTGGACCGAGTACCTCCTACCGACTGATGGTGACGACACCTTCCAACCGTGGGTCATGGTGCTTGGCGCGACAATGGCGTAATTCAGCAAACTTTCAGCCTTCACTCCACCAATGGATTCAAGATCTATAGTCTTGGGGATTCACGCTATCGGAGCCTTCCTGAATCGGTTCTATGTGAGATGGACGTGAATTGCTTCGAGTACTTGTCCACCTACAACCCAAGCCTGATTTCTCCCATGGAATTGGCGGGGAACACTCGGTTGGATGGAAATCGGCAACGGTATAAGTAATTGTACTTGTTTACATGAAGTGCTGATGGTTTTTTTTATCAACCTTCTTTTTCCTCTTCGATTTCCTTCCTGCAAGATTACTTTACACTCCCACTTTTCATGGAATGTGTCTAACTTAATGGAGAAATAATCCGAGGTTTATTTTTCATGAATACTTCACTTGACTCAAAAATTCCTGAGTCCCATCAAACGAACATGTTTGATATAAATTCCTGCTTGTATTCCTTTTGTCATGGAATCTGCAAGAATATCTTCTGTAGGTATATATGTTACCTTAATTTCTTTCTTTTCCACTATATCTTTTATATAGTGATAATAGCTCTCTATATGTTTCCCCTTAGAACTATTTGACCCGTTGTTAATCAAGCTTATTGATGCTTGATTGTCATAGAAAATTTCGATTAGGTCATTTGCCAATCCAAGGTTTAAGTTCTCCAAGAAATGTCTGATCCAGACTGCATGCATAGAAGCCATACTGCATGCAATATATTCAGCTTCTTGTGTGTGTCTCGACACACTACCTTGTTTCTTGCTTCCCCAAAAATAGTTGCACCACCAAACATGAATAGATAACCCGATGTGGATTTCCTATCATCCATATCCCCTCCGAAATCTGAAACGGAGTATCCAACAACTTCAAGCGATTATGCTTGATAGACAAGTTTGAAGCCAATAGTTCCTTTTAAATACCTCAATATTCTTTTTACGGCTTCCCAATGTTCTTGTCCGAGATTACTTTGGTATCTACTCACTAAACTGACGGGAAAAGCTAAATCAGGTCTGGTGCATAACATTGCATACATCAAATTACCTACCGCTTGAGCATATGGGGCATCAGCGATTTCTGACCTTTACCCGGGCATTGACTTTTACTTAATCGTTTTCCCATAACCATTGGTGTAGGAGCATATGCAGCCTTTTGGGACGTTGGATCTGACACCTGACGCATCTGTACCCCACGTCCCCAACATTCCCTGGGGAGTCAGATCTGACATAGGAGAGGATCTGAGCCGTACGTCCACACCGGTCCAGAACCCTCAACACATCCCCTACGTGCACCGTACGCGCTCGCCGAGCGTATATTGCACTATTTTCCCTATAGTTTGCATGCTTTATTTTCTAATATGTCAATAAAAGTTGTAGTTCAAACTTTTCACATATTAGACCCTGATATTTCTAGTATTTGCACTTTATTCCTAAGAGTCTGAAAACACGTACATGTTCACGTGCTTCTGTGATGTTTTTGCATATCTTGTCCTGCACTTTGTAATGATTCTGGTTTGAATGAAAGATTCTCTATATTTGCATGTATGCCCCTGTGTATGATTTAATTGGCATGTATGCGTAATGTGGGGACTTTTTGCCATAGTACCCCTGAAAGTTTTACGTATATTATTGTTTAGTCTGGAAACTTTACGATAATTGCGTATAGGTCCCTACAACTCGTGTCCCTTTTTTTAATCAAATAATTAACAAACCAACTCTAAAAATTCCACACAAATTTCCATTAGCTCCTGCTAATGTGTAATATTTATGATAATTTTTGTGACTTGATTTGACTTTAGTTGATATTTTCTAAAATTTAAAAACCCATAAAAATGCATCTGTCTATTTTATAAAATTCCAAAAATATATATATATAATTAGTCTCAAAAATTCCATAAAAAATTCTGTGTTTGTCTTAGTATTTTCTTGCTTCAGTGTCATTTTTGTGCCAATATCTTTTATAAAAACCCTAAAATCATAAAAGACTAAAAATCTTATAAAAACATTAAAATTCTACAAAAATAAAAAAAATGATATTTCAGGTTCTGTAGTTAGGTATTTTTATCTATTGTATCATAAAAATTATAATCAGGACATTTTGACATATTTGATATTTTAAATTTGCTCTACAATCCAGGTTGTACACAACCATGCAGTTTTGTGTTTATTCTATTTTTATTAAACTAGACAAAAATCAGAAAAAAGACCACAAAATTACCAAAAACACCTGCATATTTTAAAAAATAAATATATTTTTATTCTTGAATTCAGATCCTTTATATACCCTAAATAAAAATTGTAAAGGTTTCTTTGTGTATTGGTTTGCTCCTTATTTTGAAAAACATATAAATTTACAAAAACAAAAATAAATAAAAATTAGTTTTAATTCAATGATCTTGATTACTTTGTACATTTATGTTCTCCTTGTGTTCGATCATGGTCGCTATATCAGGTTAAATAAATAGAGAAGAACACTTACATTGGATTTTTGTGCTTTGATTAATTTTGTGTGGTCCTATTTGCTTATTGATCGTACCTTGTGATTTAGGTCGCAACGACCCTTAGAGATATCTTAACCTAAGTTGCTCGATCATTCATCAAAATGGCGTCATGATGAATCTGTGATTCATCGCCTTTATTCTTTCATTTTGGCTAAAATCCTTGGTAAAATACATGTAAATAATCACTAATTCCGATTAATTATCACTCTAACCATAATTATTAATATTATATATTTCACACTTAAATTATCCAAAATAAAAGAATAAAGAGAAAAAGGAAAATAAAAATAAAAAAAGGATGTATATGTAATATACAGATTGATCCTAACCCCGAGACCAGGTCAATATTGACGGGTCGATAAAAGAAATAAGTAGGGGGAGATAAGGATCCTAACTTATAAAAATATCAAGAAAACCAAGACCAAAAATATTATTTACCCACTTTTCACCATGTAAATACTTCACATATTTTATTTATCATTAAAACCACTTCAAATAAAAACACTCCTGTTGTAAAAGTTGTTCATAAAAATATATATTATTTTATAAAAATATTAGAAAAATATTTCGAAACAAAAATAAAATAACCGTAATGAAACGGAAAAGCCGTAAAAGCCGACTTCCGAGGTTCATAATTATTTATAGAAAACTCTAAAATAACAAAAAACACTTAAAATATGTTTTATACATAATACTATTTATTAAAAATATCAAAAAAATATTCGGATAAAACCAGTGAGTTTCGGCTTTTTGGACCCGTTGTTTATATGTACTATATGTAGAAACTTCCCGGATTTTAATTAAATAACCGTAAATCCGATTAACTTGATTCTTTTTCCTGAAATCATCTAAAATTGTATATAAAAATATAATAAAGTCAAAATACCTAAAAAATCCAAAGGTCCGAAGCCGCTACTTTTTTCGTCCGGGCCTCATAACTCGGCCGTATCAACTCCGAAATAAGCAAACTCGATTCCTAAAATTATATTTTTCAATTATCTACAAAATGACACTAATTTCGCTAAAATCGGAGTTAATGCGAAAAACGCGGTTTCCGAGGTTCGTATTTGGTATATTGATGTAACTTATATTATTATTTAATACATTTATCCTTTATTTTTATTTTAAAAAAATAAATTATACTTTATTTATTTATTTATTTAAATTATTTAATTAATTAATTTAATTAATTATAATTTATATTCACATATTTATTTAATTTATTGTAGGAAGTATTTATTTAATTTTCCATTACTTGTATATTACTTCTTTGTCTTCTTCTCTATTTTGTCTTTTTATCTTTTTCCCCGCCACGTTGCGGCTTCTTATTGGCTCTTCATTTTTTCCTCTCTCCCTCTTTTTCTCTTCTTCTTCCCCACGCCTCTTCTTCCTCCTCCTTTTTCTTCCTCTTTCCTCCAACCCATCTTCTCCACCGACCAACCACCCTAACCGCCTCCAACGGCTGGCCGTTGGCCGGCCTTTCGTCAACTACCCTCGCATCCCGTCACCCCCGCCGGTGACTCGATCACTTTCCTTGGCCTCCAAGCAAACCCACCTATTTATACCTCTCCCCCTCCCTCAAGGAGCCGTATCCACCATTTTTTCACCTCCGAGCTCCGAGAGAGTCCTCGAGTGTGACAGGCTCGCGTCCCCGTCGTCGAGCGAGAGAGGGTGGAGGAGCGGTGAGATCGCCACCGGCGTGGAGCACCACTCCGTCGTGTGCTCAGCCTCCGTGGACTGCCGCACGTCGAGGCGACGATTATCTGTAGCTTCCGCTCCAGATACACAGGCAAATCTTACTATTTAATTCCGATTCAGGTTAGATTCCATCTTCATTCTACAATTCTACACTTAATCCTTCTGATTTCTCCCCTCATCTATCAAATCTCTTCTCAAATCTCATCTTCCTTTTCGATTTGCACTCCATCTGTGTTCCGATCATCGCTTTCTGCCGAACTTCCGCTGCTTAGCACCTTTTATTCATCAACTGAGCATCCTGCTTTGATCCTTCTCATTTCGAGCATCAACTATTCATTCATTGATTTTTTATCCAAAAAGAAATCGGCTGGGATTTCCTCGAGTCGTTGCTTGTTGATTTCTTTGTAAAAGTTTTAGATTGAGAAAGGATTGCCTGTAACTTTTGATGGAATCGAAGGAAGTAAACACGAGAAATGAGAATCTCGTCAGAGGCCATACGTGATTGAAGTTTCCTGGAACCATCTTCAAACTCTTTTGTTCAGATCGCGTTACCTCTCGGTCAAGGCATCCTCGAATTATCGCTACCATCCGAGCCTCGAGCAGAATCGGCAGCATCAGACTTGCAGCCTCCGGTCTCGCGAAGAACCCACCGCATCATCTCGTTATCATCGAAACGCCGTCAACCTGATCATCAGGATTTCCGTTCGAGATCCGCTGCACTTCCATCGTCGAACCACCTGACTCGAGCAGCGGCGAAGAACACTGCCACGCATCAACTCCAGAATCACATCTGCATTCCCACCGCTTAAAGCAAAGAGCATTACGTGCTTAGCACGTGCACAGTGACTTTTTTTTGCGATTAAAATTACATTAACTCCTTTTATCTTCTATCGAATTGCGCAGAGGTCTAGTTGCGAAAGAAGCACGGGATCAAGCACGTGCTTGTAGGTAATTTACGCAAGGTATCATCAAAGATTCTGGCATTTGCAAATAGATTCGGCCAACTTCGAAGATCACGTGTCAAACACGTGAATATTGAAAAGAATTCATTGACGCGCATGGTGATTTAGCAAATTGCAAACAAGTCATTGTGAGGTTGATCTCTTGTGACCAGCACGAGCACCCAGGACTTTTGGGCGAATTTGCAATAAGACCCCGAAACCTTCTTGATACTACGAACAGGTCCAGGTGGAGTCTTTTCAAGTAAACATCACGTAAGATTTATAAAAATTACACAAACACTACATTTTTTTGTCAAACTGCAAATAGCTTCTCGGCTGAAGTTTGACCCTGTAAAGCACATGAGCAACATTGATTAATTGCACAGAACCCATGTAGCTTATTGTCCTTTTTACTCATACCCCCAGATTTTCCAAACCTATTACATCTATACCCCCACCACTATAATAATCACTATACATACTATATACATAAGAAATAAAGATACAAAATATAAAAATACACTAAAATACTCAAAAATATTATATTTTAAGTAATATACAGTATAACTACGTTTAAAAAAAATAAAAATTAAATAATAAAATAATAAAATCAATAAAAAAATATAAAACACACCAAAACTTCAAAAATTCATAACTAAATAAATATAAATCACCTAAGAACGCACAATATATCGTTTTGAAGGTATTTTCATCTACTTTCTACAGAAAATATAATAAAAAGACTTTGTTACTGTTTGCTACCTTAAAAATTAGAAAAACGTCACAGTTTTGCCTAAAAACTTCATTTTTTACATTTAAACTAAACCAAACCCCATCAACATCTTTAAAACCCTCTAAAAATATATAAAAAAGTAAAACACATTAAAAATATAAAAATAACAAAATAAAAATCAAATAAAAATTTAAGCATTTTCTACAAATAATAAAAATCACAAAAATACATAAAATTCATAAAAACAATATAAAATTCGTAAAAATCAAACAAAATTTCAGAAAAATTCCTAAAAATAAAATAAAAATTAGGAAACCCTTTTACCTTAGGTTTTCTACCGATTTCCCCTAGTTCTACACAGTTTGCCTCCTTGAGTTCGACACTCCCGTACTTATCATTATACATTAAGTTTAGGAGTATAAATAAAAATAAAAAAAATTAAGTAAACCTTAATCTTTTCTGACAAAACCCCCTGGTCGATACAACGACCGCGAATTCTTTTCTCTGATTCTTTTACAGGTTCAGAACGCAAGTGATCAGAGGTGGTTTTTCAGATGAAGCCGTTGCTGGGGAGCACGACTTAGTAGTCGATTTTCAGCCTTCGTTGTTTTATTTTTATTCGTTTTAGCTCTATTTGTTATAACAGCTTTCTGACCCGTTTCTGTTTCACTTTTTGTGCGAGGAAGCACCCGAGGGTCTTTTGGAGGAGTCCCATACTCGAGGAGAAGCAGGAGCAATGCAGAATTAGTTATAGTTCATAGAGTAGCATAGAGTAGTTTTTAGCACATTTTATTATTGATGTAATAACACATGGAATTCAGACTCTTTGGACACTTGGCATATCAGGGTCTGTTTCGCTGAGCACCGATGTGCTCAAGGGACCTCACCATTGTTTTACGTTGCTTTTGTTTTTCTTTGCCTTTTATTTTTATTTGATTCTCGAAGAATTTGGCCCTTAGATTTGGGAGTTTCTTTGATTGTGACGTAAATGATTAAGGCTCAGTCCCTAATTATTTGCATGCACCTATAGTTCGTAATTGGACCTTATTAATAAATCATAATAAACATTTAGTTTAATTAGACTCGAGTCCACGCATCGTGAGGAACCACATACAACACTAGCAGGACCTGTTGTGGTGGGCACCGACCACATCTTGAATATTGTCACTAACAGTGTAGTAAAAGTTGCATGAGTGGCCCGACTAGTCTAGTTAGTGGGGTGACCTATCGAGTATTGACTAGTTTCGACAAGGCACACTAGTCAATCATTTTTTGCATGAAGATATCATACTTCTTATTTTTTACTTTTTGCTAAAAGAAAACTTATTATAATATGCTTAACGTTTTATTTAAATTCAATTACTTCTTTTATTTTATTATAATAATATAAACATGTACAAGATCTTTGTTAATATGTGTATAGAAATGATTTATATATTTAAAATAATAAAAAATTCAAAGCCGATTAAAGTCTAAATAAATCTGATTAGTTACCAGACTACTAATTAATCATTAGTTAGTGACCATACCGATCGATTATCGACTTTTGCAACAGTGGTCATTGACATCCTTCTCCTAATCATTATTCAAATATGAGTTTGAATCATCAATGGTAATAAATGGACTTGGATCAAACTTGGTTGGGATTGATTTCTTTTTCTTGAGTTTTCTTCAAAGTCCATTGTTGATTTTTATTCAGTATAAACTGATCTTTGGGGATGGTGGTAGAGGACGACCACTAAATGACTGCCCTCTAAACTACCAAAGGGGACGGTTGGAGAATGTCAGTCCCCCTTGACGATCACATGGGACGTTCTTAAGCATTCGTCCCTATTCACTAATCAAACCAGAAATGGTAAACTAAATAATTGTCCCTATAGATCATATTCTCTGAGTAAATAAAGGGGACGGTTAGGACCATCTCCTCCCATTCTCTATGAATGTCTCCACCATGTGATTACCATTGATACCTGAGCAACCACGACTGTCCCCTTTGATTAGATAAATAGGATGGCTTTTTTTCCACCATTATATATGCTTTATGTTGGCGGCAATTTATGGAAATTCGAAGCTCTGAAGGGACGATTTTAAGTAGACCATCCTAGATCATCACAATAGGGGACGGTTGTGCGACTATCTCCGATGGTATTAAACTATCAAACATGCAAGTTTCCTCTTCCTTCTCCTGATTCCTTTGACCCATACCCTACCTTCGATGCCCCCTCCAACCATCACCACTTCTCAACCCTCCTCCCTCTTGAGAAGTCACCTCCCTCATCGAGCTCTCGAACTCCATCATCGCTTCAGTAGAGCTCACTCTTCTTCTCTATTCTCTTGCCAATATCCTTCGAGATGAATCTGATACCTTATGATATCTAAATCATTTTCTATAAATGTTAATCTTACATTAATTGTATGATTGAAACTTTGCATCATTCCTAGTATTATATGCAAGAATGACGAGTTTGTGATTTGCATTGATACGTTGTATAATATATATATTTAGCATCCTAATTGATATATTATTTTTAGTATTAATGTTCAAGTTATGTAATAGTTCTAAATGATGAGTTGATGCGTGCCTAGAAAATTATCCATGTGTTAGATGCACAAATGATGAGTTTGTGATTTGCATTATTAATAAGTCTTCTTATATGAAAGAATGATGACTTCGTGTTTATATGCAAAAATGATGCGTTAGATGCAAGAACTTTCCTTACATATATGGTTGGATTAATTTCATTTATAGTTGTAATTGTCTTATTTTGACACACACTATATGATTCACTATCAATTTGATATATTTTTTGTAGCACCCTAATTCAAACACAGTCCCATATGTGTTGGTGTGTGTGTATGTGTGAATGTACATATGTATGTGTGCATTGGTCCCTTACACTGCCCCCTGCTACATTACAGTTCTATGTTTCCCATCTTTTGGAGGAGAGTCGTGCGTGAATTTCAAATATAGATCTTTCCCTTAGAGGTCCAAATCAGGATGGATCTTTGGGACTCTATCAAATGATGATGTTGTGGACTTGGTTTTTGCGAATTGAGTGAGAGAACACATCACTGTAAAGATCTCATTAGGAGGATTGTTTATCTTTTCATGGCGGTAGCGTAGAGTTATATTCAAGGATCTTTTGATACGTTTGAGTACATCAATGTTCTTGCCTATATGAGGAATTCATACAATTGCTTGATGAAGAGGAGGCCAAGAAAAGTTAATGTGCTTTTAAGATGCCTCCAACATCTATTTCCTAGAACATCTTTGTTGCTGAAGGTGTTTTATGGAATTATATCCCTATATACTAGAAAGATGATAATTTATTTTGGTGGTCCACCTTCCACCTGGTCAGACCCTACGTGTCCATATTGTAGGGGGTGATGTTGTGGGTGAGAACTCTACAGAGTTCCAGAGCTACCTCGGACAAGTGGCATGTAGTCGGGTTCCCATCACTACTCATGACTTTCGACAACTTTCTCAGTATGTGAAGGTCGTCATTTTATCAGAATTGGAGGTAAAAAATTAACACAACAAATAAACATTTTACAGTTAATATTCTGATTTTTATGCCTTCATTTTAGGCTGCATTTTCTTGGGATTGGGATGTTGTCGTTGATGGACAGATCCTTAGTCATGTAGCAAAGATGTTGCATCATTATAAAGGATGCATTAAATCAAGGATACAATCTTAACATGCATTTAATCCGTGATTTAGTGGCATTTTTTGTGATAATAACTTCCTTCCTACAATATTATAACCATCAGATTCCTTACGAGCAATTAGTTCACAACGTGTCTCCGGGTATGACTCTAGAATAGTGGAGGGAACTAATCAACTTCCGGTCTAGTGAGAAGTTTGTGGTATGTAATGAATTTTATATTTATTTTTACTTAATTTTACTAATTTGGAATAATATCAGACAATATCGATGAAAAATGTTGTGAATCGTGTAAAGGGATTCAAGGTGACATATAAGATGGGAAGGAAGAATACAAATCAATGCATGATTTTGTAAGTTTTTCTAATTGGTAAGAGATAAATATTACAAAAAAAATTTAAAATATAATATCTACTATTTTTAGGAAAAGGAAAACGACCGAGAGGCCACCTAGATAGAGGTTATTATGAGGTCAAAGAGTCGAGACCTCGGTAGAGAAGATTAATGGGTCGATGTCGCATACTTAGCAATTCACGTAAGTTAATTATGATATACAATATTTGTACATACATTTTTCCGTAATTTAGTTTTAAACCAAATATGCATGTGGAGATAATAAGACTCACTATGACCAACTTCTTAGATAGCACGGGGATGAGCACCTTACCACTATCTGCTGAAGAGATGTTCGTCCAAGCCACATGTCCGAAACATTCCAAACGTAAGAAATGTGGTGGACAAGGAGCGACAATCTGTATGTGGTATGAAACTGGTGATAGTGGGCCTGGATCATCGTCACAACGAAGCAAGAGGGAGAGAGAGATGCGAGGCATCAAAGTACAGATGTCCGCGCATGAAGAGGGGATAGCCATGATGCATTCTGACATGGTGAATATGTCTGCACAGGATGAAGAGATTGCCAAGATCCGTTTTGATATATGGAGAATGTCATGGCTTACATTCATCATCTCCAGAGAGAGGCCAACTGACCAATAGCACCAACATGACTCAACGATGATGAAGAGGAGAGAGAGGAGGTGTAGATTAGGTTTTAAAATTTTTGTTTGTATTTACACTTAACTTGAATACTTTAATGTAGTTTGCATTTTCGATTTTCTATAAAATATCTTTAAATTTATTCATGAAGTACTTTTATATATTATTGAGGTGAGATACTTTTTTGTTGCATATTGTTGTTGTTATGAATTGTTCGCAATAAAAGGGCATTGAATCTAGTGCATCAGATTTTTTACTTTATGAAATTTAGAGGGGACAATCACCAATAGCCCCTTTTAATATCTTGAGGAGACGGTTGCGACTGTCTCCTCTATTTAAGATGGGCTTACTAGTCCATTTTTTGGAGGTATGAGGACAGGGCGACGGTTGACCGTCCCTATAGGGCTCCTATGCCCATCCCTGCAACTTAATACTGTGGGCAGAACCAGAGGGGACGATCAATAATCGTCCCTTGTAATATTTATAGAAGACAATCGCGACCATCCCCTCCATTTGATATATAGTGATCTAAATCCATCAAGATTTCATTTCAAAAAAAATTGAAAAACAATGAAAAAAAGAGCTGGATGTAGGTTACCTACACCCCAAGTATTTGCTCCCTTTTTCCTTAATATAATGTGTATATACTTATTGTTCATGTTAAAAAAAATGATTACTCTTCCCAAAAAACTTTTCTCACTTCAATTTTATTTTCTTTTTTAAGACAAAAAAATCATTATTCCACTCATCAAAATAGCATTTGAATTTAGGGTATTGGGTTGAACGTAACCTTAGTGCTAATTGCTTTAGGTCAAGCTTTCTTTTTTTTCCAAAAAAAACCGTCATATTCCATTCTTCAAAACAGCTAACACCGATTATTTTAACTACAATTATTCTTATATTTCAAAATCAATTAGTCATCTTTTTCAAACTCATCTCCTCGTTACAATAAAATTAACCTAGAACAATTATCACATCATCCCCGTAATTAAATATATAACAATGAATAATTTTAAAATGAATAATACTCGTTGTTATATACTTAACATCAAAAGGTATAGCAAGGAATATTCAAATTATCTTAATCTTTTTCTTCCACTTGAGTATAATCTTGAGATATTACTTAAAGTTCATTCCGGAGATCTGTCTTTTTTTAGCAAACAGTAATTTGTGGAGCTTAAACAACCATCATTTAAAATGGAAAACACACCAGTCAAACACCCGTTTATTAACGCGGCAAATATGGGTGGTAAATTACAGACAAGACCTTGCCGGGTTTTCTCTTTTATGAATGGGATTTGATTTTTTTCCCAAAAAAAGCTAACACATTATGATGTGGACACAGCACAACTATAGCATTATGGCACTGTTAGTGCGACTTCTTCAAACAACAAAGATGCCTGAAGGTCCTATTAGTATGCACTTCCTATTTATCCGCAAGGTTAATATCTTCAAACGAGAGGTAGGATGTATTGATTCTGAATGGCACATGCATCTGCATTGTGTCATTATTTATTTCCCTACATAGGGACTGGTTCTTGCAATCAAGACATCACAAGGAAGATGGCGCACTTATAGGTTTAAAAAAAATACCCATCCCCTTCTATTTTCACCCCCACAACAAAGTAGCATGCACTTACTTCCACATAAATTATAAGAGTAAAATATGGCTACTTCTGGGGAGCTAATTTGACTACTTGCACGCTTATTTTTTTACTTTAAATGTATTTTACAATAACACTTTGGGAGAGTTAGATCGCTATATGGCACCATGTTGTCATTCAAATTTTGTGCAAAACAAACATTTTTAAGTCGTCCATCTAAAAGGGGTCAATTTCAGCAATTATGAAAATATTAAAATCCGATGTATTTGATTACCTAGTGTTTGGATTGTGAGCTTTTTTGTTGGTTTTTACTGTGTGTGGAAAGTATCCATGGAAGTGAAGGTTCTCATGGGTGTGATCTCTTGTATTTGGTTTCTCTTCCGTGGGTCTCTGGGGAGATGATATTTTTCTACTGTGTGGATAATGCTTTCTTCTTCTTGTGGTCCATTATTTTTTATTTGTAATGTCTGTCTGTCTGGTAGTCAATCCCTACCCAGTTTATGTTTTATGGATATCTCCTTAGGAAGATGCAAGCAAGACTAGCCTCCTACTCCATCAAGACCATAAAAATACATGCAAAATCCTCGACACATCCTACATACTCACCTCACTCGATTCCGCCACCTATGCATGTCCAGGTTTTAAATTTTCAAAGGACCAACTCGATCAAATGCACGAGAGGTTATCTGCTTGGTTTTGAGATGGATCTTGGTTCTCTCCCTGGTTTTAACTGGAGTTTTTGAATTGTGGAATTCATAGTGATTGTTTTGGGTTCCAACTATTGTAGCATTGCTATACTACTTCATATTGGGCCGAACTACGGCCTCAAGTTTGGTTGCTCATTGTGTTTCTTGTACATATTATCACCTTGCTAGCATTTTTTTGGTCTTGTTGTTTGCATGTGCAAACGGTCTTGATCGTCCCCTTTAGTCTTGGTGTCCCATAATGAGAGACAACGAGTTGTTTGATTACAGAAGGGACGATCGCAGAATACAAGAGGAGACGGTTACAACCGTCCCCTCTGCACTTTGAAAGCAAAAAAAAATAATTGTATGATTGGTTTTAATCTCCTGCTCCTGCTGCAAAACCACATAAATAATACAACAATACAATAAAAAACATCAAAATCCATACTTAATACTTAAAAACAAAATAATGTACCAATTCTAAATATTTTAAATTACAACAACTTTACTGTTCAAGACACTACTAAAAGAGATAGGACGAAGTGTCCCTGTTAAGCAAGACGATCAACGAACCATCCTTTATATTCATACTAGAAGAGACAGATAACAAACATATCTGTTAAGCAATCATAGGGGAACGGTCCCAAACCGTCCCCTATGTCCCCATACCCCCTATCTCCTTACGCTATCGGGTTGTAGGGATGGGCACAGAAGCCCAACGGGGACAGTCGTAACCGTCCTCTCTGTCCCCGTGCCCCTGGAAAAGGACCAGTAAGATCATCTCTGGTTCTCCTCAAGATATCAGGTTGTAGGGACGAGCAAAGAAAACCTACTTGGACGGTTTTAACCATCCCCCTGTCCCCACACCCCTAAAAATGAACCGACAAGCACACCTCGAAAGAAGGGAACTATCACGACTGATCCAATAATATTACAAGGGAAGGTTTTTGATCATCCCCTCTAGTTCTTATCTAGGTATTGGGTTGCAGGGACGACCATAGAAACCTGATAGGGACGTTCTTAACCGTACCCCTATCCATGTGCCTCCAAAAAATGTACCAGTAAACTCACGTCGAACGGAGGGGACAATCATGATTGTCTCCTTCAGAAATAAAAAGGGATGGTTGTTGATCATCCCCTCTGATCTACCTCAAGTATTGGGTTGTAGGGACATGTACAGAAGCCCGATAGGGACGTCTGCAACCATCCCCCTGTTCTCTTACCTCTAAAAAATATATCAGTAATTTGGGTTAGCAGTGTTGTTCCTATAAATTCAAATTCACATTTATGTTTCAGTTTATAAATAAACCCATCCGCAATCTAAAATAGCCAAAGATAATAATGTTGAAATATAAAAGCACCGCAAACTTCTCTAAAATATTCGTGGGTATGTGATGCTCTAAGGTTGTAGAATCTTCTTGACGAAATTAGATCACCTAGAGATTTCTTTTAGAGCATTTAACTCCGAGTTTGTAGAACTTTCTTTGGTGTATTCAACTCCCATTTTCTATAGATTTTCATATGTTCCGGGGCTCTTATAATTCAAACATAAATAGGCTATGGGGTCCGTTTTCTGGTTGGAAAAAGTACACAAAGAGGGATCAACAGAACAAGAAAGCAAGTAGTGATCAGGGGGATAAGAGTAAGTGATTTGTTGTAGTGATCGAGTGCTAGTTCTCGTCAGAGAGTGAATGGATCTTGTATCGACGTGGCACATGTATGTTGTATTTGGGAGTAATAATATACAATACATCAATTTCTTCTTTTTTTTTGTACACAGAGAGAGAAGAAGAAGGAAAATAGTAAATACAAGCAATCAATTGAAGATAAAAACCAAAAAATACATAAAAATATAGAAAATAACAATTTTTTGTTTTTAAAAGATATCCCAATATTTGGTGTGTCTGTGTGTGGGGGGTTGTGTGTAAAAAAATGTATTTTTCTACTTAGGATATTAAGACAAATTGGGAAAAAGAGGTATCTTCTACTTGGGATAATAAGACAAATCGGAACCTTGAATTAATAAGAATTAAGCCTAAAAAAATAAGTACTAAAAATAGTCTGGTATTTTTATAGAAGAATACAAAGAACAAAATGAAGCTTTATTTTTGGAATTTTGAAGTTATATGAATTTTTATAGAGTTCTAAGGCATGAAAACATTAGATAAAAATTCAAATACAAAGCCTACATTTATTGCATCAAAAGGGAATCTTGGCATATTTTAAATTTTGGAGTAAAATTTCGTAAGCACTCAAAATAAATCATAAAGCACATACCTTTTAAAAATTCCACAAGCCTCAAAACATTTATTTTTCAAAGATTTTTTCTCTAAGCACATGTCTCAAAAATCAAGTGAAAATTCAGTGGATATGAATTTAAACCAGTTAAACAAGACACATATGTAATGTGCATCAAAAAATTCTAGGCAATCCAAAGATAGGTTCAAACATTACAAGCTCAACCTTACTGGGCCGAGCTCAGGGTCCAACGCCTTTGCATGTTGAAGCCCAAATGCAGGCCTCCAAATATGGGCTCGGGCTTCGGTTAAGTTCTCTGACGTCGTACAAAAAAAATCACCGAATAGTTGGTTGACATCCAACGGTCAGATATTTGCCCGCCCGGTTGTTCAGGAGGGGAGGCAACCCCCGCGGAACTCCAACTACCAATCCCATGCGTGCATCACATGATTACACTTACTTAAACCACGCACTTCTCTTCTTTTCTCTACTCTACTCCATCCACTCCATTCTATCCAATCCAATGGCTTCTTCCGGCACCCCGCACGTCGCCATTCTCGCCTTCCCCTTCGGCACCCATGCCGCGCCTCTCTACTCCCTCGCACGCCTCCTCGCCTCCGCTGCCCCCCACGCTCTCTTCTCCTTCATCGGCTCGACCAAATCCAACGCACCCCTCGCCCAGATTCCCTCGCCCGGTAACCTCTCCCTCTACGCAGTCTCTGACGGGTGCCCCGAGGGGTTCTACTCACCCAACCCCGAGGATGAGGTCGAGCTCTTCCTTAAGGTCTCCCCCGGTAACTTCGTGGAGGGGATGGAGAGCGCCGTGAGGAAGCAGGGGGGCGTCCCTGTGAGTTGCGTGGTCAGCGACTGCTTCCTGTGGTTCGCGGGGGATCTGGCGGAAAGCATGCCCGTCCCATGGGTTCCGCTGTGGACCGGTGGGACGTGCAGCCTCTCTGCTCATATCTACACCGATGAGATCAGGCACAGGGTTGGAGCCGGCGATGAAGGTACCTTGAGGGCTTGGAAGGTTTAATTATGTTCTTAGTGGTTTAAGGTTTCACAATAGATTAAGAAACGATGCATTTGATCTAACAATTACTGCGACACACAATACCATAAACTCAACTGAGCTTCTTTGAGGCAAATTATATAAAAAAAGTGGTCATTTCCTGTCTCTCGATTCCCGAGGAAGAAGAAAGATTTAATGCACGATTATATGCAGCCATCGCGAACAAGCTCGACGACACAGTGGACTTCCTTCCCGCCGTAAGGGTCCGGGATCTCCCAGAAGGCGTTGTCTCAGGCAACCTCCAATCGGCCTTCTCCCTTCTCATCCACCGCATGGGCCTCGAGCTCCCACGTGCCGCCGCCGTCGCCCTCAACACCTTCCACGCCCTGGAACCCTCCGTCATCGCCGTCCTCTCTGCCAAGCTCACTCGGTGCCTCCCCGTCGGCCCCCTCAACCTCGTCGCCGACCAACCTCCCGTTGCGGACGCCTCCGGCTGCCTTTCTTGGCTAGACGGCCACCCATCTTCCTCCGTCGCCTACATTGCCTTTGGTACCCTCCTCTGCCCTCCACCATCCGAGCTCGCGGCACTCGCCGAGGCCCTGGAAGAGAGCGGCGTCCCATTCCTCTGGTCTCTGAGGGAGAAGGCGCAGATGGGCCTCCCGAAGGGTTTCGTGGAGCGGACGGCGGGACAGGGGAAAGTTGTCGGGTGGGCACCGCAGACCGCGGTGCTGCGTCACGCAGCGGTGGGGGCCTTTGTGACGCACTGCGGATGGAACTCTTTGACGGAAGGCGTCGCGGGAGGGGTGCCCATGATATGCAGGCCCTTCTTCGGAGACCAGAGGATCAATGCCAGGCAGGTGGCACACTTGTGGGGCATCGGGGTGGCGGCGGAAGATGGCATTCTCACGAAGAAAGGGGTGGTGGCGGCGCTAAGGAAGGTGTTGGGTTCGGAGGAAGGGAGGAGGATGAGGGAGAAGGCCAAGGAGATCGGAAAGCGGGCGGCGGAGGCCGTGGCTGAAGGCGGGAGCTCCGCGACGAGCCTCGGGGATCTCGTGAAGATCGTCTGCGGCGGGATGTGATTGATCATGCCACGGTTTGTTTCTAATTTTTTGTTCTTCTACTATCCGTTATATTAGAGCCTTTTGTCCTCCCGTTTATGGCTAAACTAATTCTTCTACTTTTGCGTGCAAAGTTGCCGGCACATGTTGTCGCTCTGCCTAAGGACATTGCTATCGTATTTTCATATTCTTGTAGTCTATTTACTGTATAAATAAATGCAATCGTGGATTGTTTAGCAAAGAGATGTGTGAATCCATCCTAAATTGGGGAGATGTCTGCTGTAAGTGGATTGTACCAGATCTTCTCTGGCTTGCCAGATGTACGCTACGTGTGAGAAAGAGATCTAACCGCTGAAACTACCTCAAAATGAAATTCCACCCGCCTCAAAACATCTCTTCTCCCCCGACTCCTCCTTCCTCCCCAAACGTCATCTGCCCTAGACCCATTTAGACGCCTCCCTCCTCCCCCGCTCATCGATACACTTGTCTCGCCGACCTCCCTCCTCCTGGACGTCCTCCATCCTCGACATAAACAGAACCGCCACGCGCCCTCCCCTGATGCAGCCTGATCTGAGCCTCATTATCTCATTCTCAGGAACACGCAGATTGGAGTAGTTGTATTCCTAAAGAGATTGAGAACCTTTAACAGATGTGAACACTCGATCTATGGAAGACTAAGGTGAAATCACTGCTGCGAAACATCATGAAGTTGAAGAATCTCGAGCACCTCATGCTCCATGAGAAAGATCAACCTACAGAAGATGCAACATCGGAACATGTGGTGGCTCCGAGGACGGCAAGCTCCAGAACGTATATGGGACAAGACGAATCTGCATACACTAAAGATTATAGCTGCAAGTGATGAGTGAACGATATGGTGAGATCCTTAAGCGCATCACGGAAGCGTGAGGATCGCATTGTATGCGATCGGGAGAGACTAGTCGCACTAGTTGCTCGATGCAAGGGAAATTAAAATTTTTCATGTGACGAAACCACATGATCCAAGAGCACTTCTCGGATCGTTTCGTCTAAACCACAAACAAGTAATAGGATTAATTCTTGAAGTGTGGTTGCGATCGAGTCTCTAAACGAAGAGACCTCCTATCTCAAGTCCGATGCGACGGAGGAGACGCTTGCGAGCGTGTTGATGAAACATGTGCTCCTCGCAATCCATGTTGAAGATCCAAGCTACGGATCTCCTGATCTCGACAAACGAGATACAATGTCTTATTCACAAGCAAGGCACGCCGAAGTAGATGGAGATCCACGAGCAAACGATCTGGCAACATAACGACGAAGCTGCGGCGATGGAGAATCTCTCTAGGGCATCCATGGTGGACGGCCACATGAGAGAGAGAGTGGGCGTGTAGAGAGAAAGAGAGAGAGAGAGAGAGAGAGAGACTTATTTTCTCATTATGTTGTTGTTGTAACCAAGAAGAGCAAGGGGTGCCTCTCCTTTTATAATATTTTGGGATCCATTGATCTCAATCCATGTACAACACAAATTCAGTGGCTTACATTGATTTGTGTTTCTTTTAATGGTCAAGATTTTGTTGGTAAAAAACCAACAATAATTAATTTAATTTAGATTAAATATATATATTGAAAAATCAATATGATTTAATCTCAAATTAAATCAATCAAGCATGGATATTATGGAATGAAGATTGCATCTTTCCATAATATGAGATTTCGTGGCAATCTCATGTATTCTCATGATATCTCATAAGATTACATTATTCTATAAAAATCTCCAAGATTTACAACAACACTTGTTGTAAATTATTCTACAAAAATAATTCATAATTATTTTGTGAATATTGCAATCTTGCCATTGGAAAATTGTGAATCACATTCACAACCCAAAATAAAATGTGAATTACATTTTTAATTAATTGTCCAATGTGAATCCAATTCACATCAACATTTAGTTAACAAATGTAAATTACAAATAGCTCTCTCTTATATATTGTAAATCACATTCATAATATACACAATTAATATGGATAGTGCTATCCTCATTATTCATATCCATGATAATTAAATCACATTTAATCATCTTGGATCTCTATTCTCATTTTCCCAAATAATGTGAATCACATTCACATTATTTACATATTTGATAATTAAATCACATTTAATTATCTTAGATAACTCTCTTTATAATATGAATGAAATTCATATTACTCATAATAATTAAATCACATTTAATTATCAATTTTCTCAATGCTCGGATACACATATCAACAATAAAATTATTCATGAACTCTTTCAAGGATAATGCATTTTCTCTACGTATACTTGGAGATAAGGATAGGGCGATTGTATTGTTCCACGTATAGTGACTTGGATATTGAGATCACATCTCAAATCCAGATCCCGGGCCTCTCATAGATTCTTGATTAAATCAAGACCGCAAATCGAATCTTCTCATTGCATCTGAATCACATTCAGCTCAATGTCCAACATTTGGACCAAAATCAGATTACTTCTCTACTAAGAGTAGTCACTAAAATCCAGACCCGTTTCATCACTTCTTAGGAATGGAAGCGTCATGGTTATACACTCGTTTATGATCACATCACCCTCAGGTATTTCTAACACATGTACATCCTGCATACTGGAAGACTTAAAATAAATCCGAAGTATTAGATCTCTTTTTATACTGTATACTTCAGGGTTTTATCAGTAAGTTTCTCATTTGATCATTGGGAGTTGGTATGGATCATATACTTTCAAAAAAGCATATATCATACCTAGGTCTTGATCATACACCTTCCAAAAGTATATATCAAACCTACAAATTCAATCAAGTTTCTAAAGCGAGACGACAGTGCACGGAATTTGATTATTCCCAATATCTCATGAGTAAGCTCATGTCTTCCGGTTCAGTAACTGAACCTATATGATCCCTTTGAGAGATTGTATTACTCATATGCCCTTACATGCACACTAGTGCGTCAGTGTGTAGACCTTGATTAGGTCATCAACCTATAGGGATGCCAAATGTACATACTCAGACATATAGTAACACATCTGTCTCCGTTCAGAGGATGCGTGCATGTATCGTGACAGCATACGATATAGGACTTTGGTTATCTCGATCTTGTTAAGTCAACTCTTTGACCTAACTAATCTGACATCTCTGAATCTCTATTCCTATGTAGAGGACCTGCATCAAGAGGTCGGTCAGATATCAGCCTAACTGAGAAAGGATTGCCATCTCCTACTCAGGTTGGTGATCATCTCTTAACAATCATTTGACAGTGCTTGATGAGTCCTCAATCTAACTCTTTATATATTTGTCCAAGCACCAACCTCTATGATTCAATAGTTGAATCAACAGCTATATGATTATTAAGATGGCCATGGTACATAAACTCAATTATACTAAGGGACCTATTATGCAAATTAGATATTCTTCATCTCAGATCAGGGAATGATATATGCAATAACATTTATTGCTTAATGGCTCATCGTGAGCTCGCATGTCCAATAATGAGCTCGTGGAGAACCTCAACCACTTGGCATATCTAAGAACATTGTCCGTCACCAACGTGACCACCAAGCAGAGCGATCCACTCCTCGGATCCTTACTCACAATGCTCCGTCTCCAATGTTTGACCCTGAGAGCTAAAAATCATGAATTTTTTTGTTGGATGCAGGTTCAAGCAGTACGCCCCCAAAAGAGAATGTGCCTTCTCTAATTGTATGTTAGAGTGAGAAGGGGATTTTTGTATAAAAATGAAAGTTTTTGTATATTGGACTGACTTCCAGTATGCATTTCTTCTCTATTGTTTATCAGAGTGAAATTGTGTATGGAGCTTTCTTCTTTCATATGTAATGTGGAGAAGTGGATCTTTTTATGAAAATGAAAGTTTTTGTATATTGGATTGAACGCTAGTAGGCATTCCTTTCCGGTCGTATCTGAGTGAAATTTTGCATGGACATTTTTTATTGGTATGCAATTGTATTATAAACTCGAATTTTGTATAAATGTGCCTTCTTCTGCATATCTAAGTGCAAATAGGTACGAAACTTTTCTCTTATGTATACACGATAAAGAATGGGATGTTTGTATGGAAATGTATATTTTAATTTGTATATTGGAGTAAGTTCTTGTATAGATCCCTCTCTAGGTATAGATTTGAGGTACATTTTGTATCAAACAACATTCCTTTTTTTGAATTATTGTATGCAAGTGAACGATATTGTATTATAAGGTCGGATTTTGTATAGATGCACCTTCTTCTACATATTTGAATGCAAATTGGTATAAGGCTTTCCAATGTCTAAATGGTGGAGAAGTGTTTGTATTTGTATGGAAATGAACATTTTTGTAGGCAAACGAAGATTTTTGTATAATGAAGTGAGTTCTGGTATGATTGTCTTCTCTATTGCATTTCTGAAGGAGTTTTTGTATGTTTCTTCTCATGAATGCACACAGGTACCCTTTTGTAGGAAAATGGTAATTTTTATAATGGAGTGAGTTGCAGTATGGATATGAGAGTTTTTTTGTGGGTCCCTTCTCACGAATGCGCACAAGCACCCTTTTGTAGGAAAACGAAGTTTTTTGTATAATGGAGCAAGTTTTTCTATATATGATTCTTTGTTGCATTTCTAAGAGAGTTTTTATATGAATATCTCTTTTTTAGTAAACACAATGAAGAAAGGGATTTTTGCAGGGAAGTGAATGTTTTAGTAGATTAAAGTAAGTTCTTGTAAGGATTCCTCCTTGTTGCATATTTAATATAGAATCTGTATTAAGTGTGCCTCCTCTGTATTGGATAAATTTTTGCATCCAAATGAAATAACTACTTCAAGTCATTAAAAGAAGGATCATCATTGACCATAGTTTATAGGAGATAATAATGAAAATACGACTCTATTGAGACGACACAAGTGACATTCACTTTACAACATGAGAGCCAAACTCAACAAGAAACAAAATTACCATCATTTGATCCTTTCACATTTTCCAAAGAGATCATTTGAGTTTCTTTCATACATTTTTACGTCGCTACCACTATACGTACTATAACATATGTAATAGCTTACAATGTGATAAATCGTTAAAAGATATATACTACTAGAAAATTATATCTCTCCAAATGCTTCAGATGATCATAAATGCTCTGATCAAATCTACGTAAGAGTTGTTTGATCCTAGATGATCGTTCATGGAAAATATTCTCATGTGGGTTGATATCCAGGTGTTCCTCGATGAAGTTTCAGTAGGTAATCCGGATCTCCATGTCTAAGAGTTTTCCTTCTTTAGTTGAAGTTGGTTTGGATCTTAGGTGCTTGTTGTCCTGAAAATATCGATACTCGATTTAAGTAATAATCACGGTAGTTGTGACCTGAATAATGAGGGTAAGTCAATCAAGAAAAACAGACCACCAAACTAGAAATCAAACAATCAATGTGGCAAGCGGTCTTGCTATTTATTTTTACATAGTTATAGCTACTGGGGTCGAACACAAGGAACATGTGATGCTTACGCTACGAAGTAGTCGAGAATCCCAAAAAGATCAAAAATGGTGGTTTTTAAATTTTCAAAAATTTTTTGTAATTTTTTATATTAAGAAAAAGGCTAAAAGGACCAAAAATCAACACTTAACCAATTATTTGAAGACTCAAAAATACTCAAAAATTCAAACTTAAAATATTTTGGGGTGTTAAAATATTCAAATGTTTTTCTGGATTTTATGGAATTTTTCTAATTTTAAATTAATTTTCTAAAAATGAAATAAAAGCAAAAACAACAAATAGTGTACATTTGAGATCTAAAGGCAAGTTAAAATTATTTAAAATGTATATAAAATCCCAACAACAATTTTATAATAAACAACAAGCAAGAAAACACATTTTTTTGGAATTGTTATGAATTTTTAATGAGTTTTCTAAGATTTTTAGTCTTTTTTGATTTTTTTGGGTTCTATAAATGGGAATAAAATGAAACTTGGACTGAATTTGAAAAACAAAACAAGCATACAAAGATTTTTTAAGAATTTTTTAAGGGTTTTTAATATTTTTATTTGATTTTTAAAAACAAACAGGAGATATTTTTGAGGTTTTTGAATTTTTAAAAATAATAAACGAAAACAAAACAAAATCAAAAATTCATAGAAATTCCTACACCATGGCAAGAGCCATGTATCAAAATCTCGTGATTTTCGGACAATGTTTGCTATTTGTTGAATCAAAAACTAAACACACAACATACATGGACTAATCTGCAAGGAAAATATGTTTCAAGGGATAAATAATAATACATGTAAAAACTATAGGGCCTAGATTGCAATTTCTCCACAAATTCCAGCACATGTCACAAATCAGTACGCACAGGGGTATACTTGCAATTAATAAAAACTAAGAATTCAAACCATAATAATAAAGAAGTTCAAGGTACATACTGCAAATAACCCAAACAACACGTGACGAAGCACGTGAGTCTACCCAAGCTGGACTAAAACGTAAATATGGAAAACCGCAGGTGCTGACATGAAAAAAGTCCTACTGTATACTTTTTATTTTACAGATTAAAATACAAACTGAAATAAACGTAGGGGGGCTGAGCAAATTACCCATACAACACGTGCCCTAGGCGTGGGGTGGACAGGTGGCTATCGCTGAGTGGACAAAGGCGGATGGCTCTGGTGCTGGCAGTTGTCAGATCCAGCGATCTGAAGAAGGTGCGAATGTGGACGGTACGGGGGCCGTTACAGATGTCAGATCTAATGGCCTGACAGTTACAGGCACTCAACGGCTGTGATTCCATCTGGCCGAAGTTCACCGGAGCACCAAGGGAGATCGACGACTCCGATGAATGATCGGACGGTGGCAAGCTAGTCTTGGGACTCCTCCGTATCGGGTGAACGGTTCAGATGGGCTCACTGACGTTTAGATCTCCTGAACGGTGGCTGGGACCAGGGAGAGCTCCGGCGAAGCGGGTCGAAGGTGGATTGGGTGGTATCCATGCATGCTACAACCTGCAAGATAAAGCTTAGACTCGGAGGAGTGCTCCGGTCAAGGTATTAAACCTAAGATAAAGGGAAGCGACGGTGAATGAGAAGGAGGTCTCCGGCGTACGTGAGATTCGAGACTTAGGGCCTAATCTTGGCTACCCGAGCCAATATTCAGATGATAAGATTGCGTAAGAACGTGGGCGATGAGCTGGTTGGTCGATCGGAACGGGTGAATGAGGGTGATGAAGCTCCGACGAGCTTGTCGAAGCTGGCGGAGTGGCGGCGAGGTGAAGATGAAAGATCGAATTAGATAAGGGATTTAGGAATGGTGAAGTAGATACCTAAGGGTCCTAAAGTGATCCTGGGCTCTAGGGCGTGCGGTCGGTGGTGGTCGTCACCTCAACCTCGCTGCGGAAGGCGGGGGAGTCTTGTCATGGCGGTGCTCCGGCCACGAGACTTGAGCGTCGGCTGCAACGCTCCTTTCCTATGACCAAGGGATCCTCTGATTGCTATCACTAAGGCGAAGGACTCTAGGGTAGTAGAGAGGGGTGCGGCGTGAGCTGGGTTACTAGGGAGTCGAAGGAAGAATATATAGCTCTTCCGATGCAGCATGGAAGAATCGGGGCATGCGCGCAAACCAAGAATGATTCGTACCTCCGTAGGGATCCGCGAGGATCACCGATCCACTAGGGAGAAGAGAGCAGAAAAATCAGAGTTAAAGGATGTGGGATCTGCTCAGAAGAATTTGGAGAAATCGGGGCGTAAGCAGGATCCGCGAGGAAGAAGGTCCGGGAGGGATAGTTGACCGGGGTCAACATCCCCCTTGGACCAATTAGAAAATAGTTGGTCAAAAGAATTGTAAAATAAATTAAAAATAGAAAATGATTTTAAATTAAAAAATGTTCAAAATGAAAAACATTTATTATTTTTCAAACTACTTTTTATGATTTTCAATTATTTTTATGAAAAATTAATTATGATATATACAATATATTATATTATATACATGTATAAAATACCTATGTATTTTGTATATTTAGTTTTTATTTTCTTATTTTTGCACAAATACCACAATTTTATATTTTATTTATTTACAACATAATATTGGGAGCATACAATAATTTTTTTATTTTTTATTAGTTATTTACAAGTATAAAATAAATAGGTAATAATACATATGTACATGTATCATAAGGTGAGAGAGAAATTTATTTTGTTTTTATTTTATTTTTTTTCAATTTTTATTGTATTTTAGAAGTATTTACATGAGGATAAAAATATATTCTATTTTTATTTTTGTAAAAATAAATTATATACATAAGTGATAAATATATACAAGGTAGAGTGGCCCTATCTCTCTCTACTAATTTTATTTGGTGATCAGGCCCATGCTGGACCCTCTCTTGGATTCAGGTCACTCAATATTTATTATAAATATTTCCTTCTTTTTCTTTTATTTTTTATTCTTTTATTTTTTCACAAATACATGCTAATTATTAGATATTAACAAATACATGCTTATTGGTAATTTATTCTATTTACAACTATATACATGATGTTTTTCCAAGATATTTAGCTAAAATAAAAGAATAAAGAGTGATGAATGGGTATTCATCACCCCTCTATACTTTAATTTTGCTAGTCCTTTAGTAAACACTTATTTGAAAAAGAAGTGAGAAGAGAAAGAAAAAGAAAAAGAAGGGTAATCAAGGTTGATTATTAAACTTGTCTTTATTAAATTGAAGTATGGAGCTCAGTCAGACCTTTGGATTATTAGTTTATCAAAACCTTATTTGGACTTAGGTTTAAAACTCAACAGTCTCTATGTTCCACCAATTTAAGGTCAAGACTCCTCAACAATCCAGATCAGAACAGGTCTACATACACAAACTCTAATGACCATGAATCTTTCCTTGTACTGTGTAAGTGATATGTAGCTCCTTACCTTAGAAAATGACAAAGTGACAACCCCCTCAACAAGGTAACTCTAATGCCCTAGTCTGGAAGCTCTTTCCTTGAGGAGCGGGGTATTCCCTTCTAAGTTCAAGTTCAACTGGCTCAAAAAGAGGAGGAAGAAGAGAATGGACCATGACTAGTGTAGCCATGTATCCTTGGGAGCCCAACCAGTGTAGCTATGTCTCCCGCTGCAATCTTCATGAGATGAGAATGTGTAACATAAGCTTTGCTTTATTTGGCTACATACACTCCGATGGCATTTCATTTTCTATCAAACCCACCACTTTTTTGGAGTTTTTTCTTTCTTTTGTACATTTTTTATTTGTTTTTTTATGTGCATATGTACAACATATCTACATGACGCAACATATATACATAAGGAGTTTTTCCTCTTGAGCCAGTAGACTATCCCTCTTTTGAAGCTTTATTGCAAACCACAACTCATGTCTTTAGACCTCAACACCTCCAGACCAAGTTGAGACGCACTTACTACACTAAAAGAAGAAGAGAGGTTAAGACCTGAAAGATCTTAACCAAGCTCCATTTTTCAATTTAATTCCAGGATAGTTCAAATGTCAACCATGATTCAAAAAAACTGTACAAATATATACAAAAATCTTTTTATGCATATTTTTGGAAATGTGCAAAATTTTTGAAAAATGTTGGAATAAATGAATGCATGTCTGCAGAAGTTTTGCAAAATATCTACACACATTTACACAAGGATTTTTGCAAACTTTTTGTTTTTCAAACATTTTACAAAAAAATTTGTACTATATACATAATTTTGATATCAAAATATTTACAAACTCTTTACATAAAATATTTTTACAAATATTTATACAAAAATAATTTTATAAATATCTATTTATGTGCAAGAAAGAATTTTATGTACAAGGAAGAATTAATTTTTTTATGGTTTTTAGATAAAATAATTTTAGCCATTTTATTTATTAACACACTCACATAAAATACGAGTTATGGCTAAAGTATATATAAAATATATACGACACCCCCCTATACTTAGCTCGAACGATGTTCTCAGAGTGGATCAAAAGCGATGAAGAAGACATAACTCATGCTTAGTATAGGGAAGTGAAAAGGAATGCTATACTACAATGACGAATCAAAGAATAGAATGAAGAGAGCTTAGTGTTTCCCCTTCTACTTAGGATCAAGTAATCCTAAGTATAGCAGACTGTACATGAAGGGAAAGCCGAGTTAAAGAATGTACATGGTTTACCTCCCCTATACTTAGAGCGAAAGGTCCCTAAGTATAGGCAGCAAAGCAGAGGTAAAAAGAATGAAAAGACTACTTAAGAGTCCAACACTCCCCCTATACTTAGGGTAAAGTACACCCAAAATATAGCATAATCATAGGATGCAGATGGGGTGTGGGACTAAAGAATGGGATGATATGGACATCTGGATCTATACATGTCGAAGGACAGTGATAATCAGGCATGAGATGCACTAGATGTGAATCAAAGACCACATCTCACGTAAAATGAATAGGAGCGACGTCAACGACCAGTGGCTCATGATCTAGATATGGTTTGAGTCGTTGCCCATTAACACGAAAGGTAGACTCAGATGACATCTCAGATATGTCAATACTCCCATTGTCATGTACCTTTCGGACCATGTATGGTCCCTTCCACTTGCTCTGCAACTTCTCTGGAAATAATCTAAGCCTGACATCAAACAACAATACTCTCTGATCTGGCTCAAACTGTTTATGGTTGATATGAGAATCATGCCACTCCTTCACTCGCTCCTTGTAATGTAGGCTGCTCGAAAAGGCTTTATCTCTAAGCTCCTCCAGAGCTGTCAATTCTGCCCTCCTCTGATCTCCTATACTCACTGGATCCAAAAGTATGTCTGTGATAGCCCAAAGTGACTTGTGCCTAATCTCAACAGGTAAATGGCAAGGCTTGCCATAAACGAGGTGAAAGGGAGATGTACCCAAAGGAGTATTGAAGGACGTCTGGTATGCCCACAAGATCGAGTCCAAAAGCTGTGACCAATCTTTTCGGTCAGGGCAGACGACCTTCTACAATATAGTCTTGATCTCCCTATTCGACACTTCAGCAAGATCATTGGTCTGAGGATGATATGGCGTGGCTACTCGATGGTCAATGCTGAACTCTCTAGCAAGGGCCTTTACCTTGTCGTTGACAAAATGAGACCAACGTCAGATATCAAAACTCTAGGCACCCCAAATCTTGAAATGATATTCTTCCTCAAAAATATGCATACAGTCCTAGCATCTGCAGTTCAGACGGGGATCGCCTCAACCCAATGACTCACATAGTCAACGGCCAACAGAATGTACTCAAATCCCTGGCTCTTAGGCAATGGACCCATGAAATCAATGCCTCATGCATAAAAAACCTCACAGAAGTGAATGGGTTGCATCGGCATCGTGTCACGCTGTCCACAAGTGCCCATCCTCTGACAGTCAGTACATCTCTTCCCGAACTCATCAGAATCCTTGAAGAGAGTAGGCCACTATAGGCCGGATTGGAGCACTTTCTGTGTCGTTCTCCTCCCAGAGTGATGTCCTCCTGCCTCAAACTTGTGGTAGTAAGTGAGGACGTTATGGTGCTCTGTAAAGCCTTGAACTTGGCATATCTCGGATCCTATATAATAAGATCCGACTCGTCAAGAGGAAACTAACGAAATTTGTTTCGTGTGAATCGGACTTCGTTTCGATTTGTTATGAATTTAGGAAGAAAGACAAGTAAGGAGGATTAAGACGTCATTAATCCATAATGACTATCATTAAGATTAATTAAACATGATTAGAAAACTAGTGATGGATTAAAAATCACTAATGATCATTAGCAAACACTAGTCAATAGTTAGCAAAGAATAAGCGTAAGCCGTGAAAGTTAAATTGTGATTAATGAAAGTTAATCACGGTTAGTGTTAAATAAGCATCATTAGCGATTCTAGAATCCTCTAGAATGTTCTAACTTAAGCCCCAAGTTTGGGATAAGTTTTAGCTAAAACCATGAGCCGTTAAAATAGGGTTAAGGTCTAAACCATGGTTTTCTAACCATGGTTAGCGGTTTCCTGGAGCCTATAAATAGACCCCCCTACCCATTCATTCTCTACGATTTCCACTACCACCACCACTCCAATGGCTAGGGTCGAGAGGTCGGGAGGAGGAGTGGGAGGCGAGGAAGGAGCGCTAGCGAAGCGCTGCCGGGAGAACGAGGAGGAGAAAGGTATGATTTTTGTGACCCCGTTTCCCCGGGCCGTCAGATGCTCCCATATCCGGATCTGGTTACTCACCAATAATTTATTCAGCAATCACAACTAACATTCAGAAATAGACTGCAAATAAAAATACACAGAAGAAAGTATTTCAACACTTTTCTATTTATAAAATAAAGTTCAGATGATACACTCTCCCGCTATAACCATTTACATGTACATCAGCTTGAAAGGAAAATATACAAAAGATTACTAACTACCTTAAAGAGTAAAGCTACTGTGGCTGGCTGGATGTCTAGTATGTAAGCTGGATGTAATTTTTAAAGTCCTTGCGATGGCTCACCAATACCTGTTGGGATTTCCATAAATCATAGGATAAGAATTAGAGAATGCTAAGTAACGAAGAAGAGAAAAGCAAACAAATTGGGTAATTTTTCAAAACTTGATATCACAAAAATTTCATTCCTTCTCATTAGTCTAAGTCCTATTCCTTTCTATTCTACATCGGGGATTAGTCAAGGGAACCCCACCATTATTGGACTCCGAAGCTGTGGACACTTCGGGATTGGAGATTATGTTGATCTTGGTAAGCTTATGCCGCCGCACATCGCCTCAACCAATCCTCCAATACTACCCCGACAATTTCCTTTTCTTTTATTAAATAGGGTCTCAAACCCTCAGCCTGGAAAATCAAATGAGCACACCGTCCTCGAGGACTCGGTTGCTTAAAACCTCAGGCTAACATTTAATCATATAACATAGTGGCTTTAAATATATATGTTATCGTGAGCCAGCCGCTATTGAACCACCCGTGCCTCCACATGGCACGACCACATCTTCCGTCGTTCCAACCCGAATATATTGGCTCCCGGTACCACGCGTTGCAAAACATTCAATTTGTGTGCCCTTATCATAGCAGGGCAACCGTGTACCACCTAGGTAGGGAAACGCCAATACGGGTTCCTTCTGACAAACCTACAGGTTGCATGCCCGACCTGTAGTTCTACTCCCAGTCATCCTTAACGTGACACACGATCCTTTTCAGGATCCAACTCAAGCCACATCAATTCCCATGATGTAATTCTTTCGTTAAATTTTCGATTTGCATAATTAGCAATATTTAGTATAGACTCACATATATATTATTCATAACCACATATACTCGTATTTATTCTTATTTTAACTCCCAAACCCTAACTTTCAAAGCCACCGCATCAATTTGATGCTTAAACCCTATTTTACTGGAAATCATAAAGCAACTTTTCAGACTTTTCAGAAATGGCCAAAATTAGGGTTCTTAATAGAAAAAAAATAAAATCAAGAATTTCAATAATCTCGTATGAAACCCAACAGCAAAAGGAAGGATTTCGTTACCTAATTGAGCTCTCTCTCGTGTATGCAAGGCTTTATCGTGTTTCGTTCTTTAGAAAGGCTATTTTAAGGCTCCTGAAAAGATCGGATTTCATTTTCGTATCAAAAACGCTAAGAACATGTCAAGGCGAAGAACGAACGAATAACGTGAAGAACACGAAGAACACCAAGTCCCCTTATATCGGGACATATTTCTCGAAAAAGTTTGGCAGAGTTTCCCCTTATATCGGGACATATTTCTCGGAAAATTTCGGCAGAGTTTCCCCTTATATCGGGACATATTTCAAAATAAAAATGAAAAGAGTTTCCTCTATAAAATCAATCGTGAGGAAAACAACAACAAAACTGAAAGAATATACTCAAACAACAAGAGATAAAGAATCGGTACACACCACACGTCTTAGGTGAGTGAACGTGTGACGAATCACAGGGTCACTGACGTGCATAGTCGCCCGCACCTAAGTAGGGTATTACACAGGTTTCTCCATCAAAATAATTATAAAAGCATAATAGAAAGAACAGAAACATAAACGATGGAGAATCGGTAGACACCACACGTCTTAGGTGAGTGAACGTGTGATGAATCACAGGGTCACTGACGTGCATAGCCGCCCGCACCTAAGTAGGGTGTTACACAGATTTCTCCTCGAACCATAACAGGAAAACGAATCGGAAAGAAAGATGAATCAAGAACAAAACTTGGAAGAACAAGAGGATGAATTGAAAGCCTAGCTTACGAAGCAAACTAAGAGAGGATCATACCTTTCTCCTTTTCATTCTCCCGGCAGCGCTTCGCTAGCGCTCCTCCCTCACCTCCCACTCCTCCTCCCGACCTCTCGACCCTAACCCATGGGGTGGTGGTGGTAGTGGAAGTCGTAGAGAATGAATGTGTGGGGGGTCTATTTATAGGCCCTGGAAAACCACTAACCATGGTTAGAAAATCATGGTTTAGGACATAACCATGGTTTTGCAACCCATGGTTTTGGCCCATGGTTTTGGCCAAAATCTACCCAAACTTGGGGCTTAAGTTAGAACATTCTAGAGGATTCTAGATTCGCTAATGACGCTGAATTAACACTAATCGTGATTAACTTTCACTAATCGCGATTTAACTTTCGTGGCTTACGCTTATCTTTTGCTAACTATTGATTAATGTTTATTAATGATCATTAGCAGTTTTCAATCCGTCATTAGTTTCTTTAATCATATTTAATTAGTCCTAATGACAGTCATTATGGGTTAATGACATCTTATCCTTCCTTACTTCTCTTTCTTCCTAAAATCATAACAATTCGAAACAAAGTCCGATTCACACGAAACAAATTTCGTTGGTTTTCTCTTGACGAGTCGGATCTTATTATATAGGATCCGAGATATGCCAAGTTCAAGGCTTTACAATTATAACAACATTAAAGGAAGTCTCGTCCTCGAGACTAGAAATACAGGCATAACAACCTTAAAGAGGATTGAAACTATAACAACCTTAATGAGAATGAACATCATTTCATTTATAAAGAAGATATGTAATACACAGTGTTATTACTCGAATAAGTAGGGGTATTTCTCTCTCATTTCTGCCTCAGGTTCCCATGTGGCCTCTTCAAACTCTTGGTTCCGCCATAATATTTTAAATAGAGGCACCTCTTTATTTCTCAACTTCTTGATATCCCTTTCAAGTATTTGCACAGGTATCTCTTGGTATGTCAAGTCTGCCTCAACATGTAAATCATTATAACTTATCTTATGCTCTGGATCCCTAATGTACTTTCTCAGATTTGATACATGAAATACATCATGTATTGTCGAAAGATGTGGAGGAAGTGCAAGTCTATATGCCACTTTTCCAATGCGCTGAATAATTTCAAAGGGACCCACGAACTTGGGTGCTAACTTCCCACGCAAGCCAAACCTCTGAACACCCTTCATAGGTGATACTTTGAGAAATACAAAGTCACCTACCTCAAATTCAAGGTCTCTTCGCCTGGTATCACTATAACTTTTCTAGCAACTATGGGCAATTAATAGTCTTTTTCTAGCAAGCTCTACAGCTTCCCATGTGTCTTGAAGTCTATCTGAATCATAAATGTTCTTTATTCCAACCTTTTCTCAACACAAAGGAGTAGTACACCTTCGTCCATATAGTGCTTCAAATGGTGTCATGCCAATACTTGTATGGTAACTATTATTGTAGATGAATTCTGCAAGAGGCAAATGTTTAATGCACGATCCCTTCCATTCTAAGGCACATGCTCGTAGCAAATCCTCTAGTGTCTGAATCGTACGTTCTGACTGACCGTCTGTTTGTGGATGATATGATGAGCTCAAGCATAATTGTGTACCTAAGGATTTCATGACGTTCTCCCAATAGTGTGAGGTGAATCGTGAATCTCGATCGGAAACTACTTCCTTTGGGATACCATGGAGGTGAATCACATGTGTAATATATAACTCAGCAAGCTGGTCTGGAGTGAAAGATAAGCTTATCAGAATGAAGTGTGCTACCTTTGTCAGACGATCTATTATAACCCAGATACTATCTTTACTACCAGTCGTCTGAGGTAAGCCAGTAACGAAATCCATGGAAATGCTTTCCCATTTCTATTCAGGTACAGGAAGGGGTTGCAATAATCCCGGTGGCTTTTGGTGTGAAACCTTTACCTGCTGGTAAGTGAAACATGAATTCACAAACTCAACAACATCTTTCTTCATTCCTGGCCACCAGAAGTATGAATGAAGATCCTTATACATCTTCGTAATTCATGGATGAATAGATAATATAGAACAATGAGCTTCACGTAAAATGTCTTTCCTCAGTTCAAGTATGTCTGGTACACAAGCTCTGTGATGGTTATATAGTAACCCATCTTGTGTCTGGAATCCTTCTATCTTATTCTTCTCAAGTTGTTGTTTCAAGTCTTTAAGGATTGGATCATCCTCCTATCCTTTCTTTATTTTATCCCAGATCTCTGGTTTGTATGGATGAGGAATAGTTATAGTATCAACACTAATATCAAATGGTTTCCATTCACTTAACGTTGATAGTAAACCCCAGAAGTGGATAACACTCACTCACCCAGGTGAATCAGTTCTTCTGCTAAGGGCATCTGCTATGACGTTCCCCTTACCAGGGTGGTAGGAGATAGTGCAATCATAATCTTTCAACAACTCTAGCCACCGTCTCTGTCTCATATTGAGCTCCTTTGGATCAAACAGATATTTCAAGCTTTTATGATCGGTGAAGATTTCTAAAGTAATACCATACATGTAGTGTCTCCATATCTTTAAAGCGAAAACTACGGCAGCTAATTCAAGGTCATGTGTTGGGTAGTTTTTCTCATGTGTCCTGAGCTGTCGTGATGCATACGCAACTACCTTACCATGTTGCATAAGAACCGCCCCAAGTCCTTCTTTAGATGCGTCAGTGTACACTGTAAACCCTTCACTCCCGGAGGGTAGAGTAAGGATTGGTGCAGATGTTAGGCATTCTTTCAGTGTATGAAAACTAGCTTCACATGTATCAGACCATAAGAATGGGACCTCCTTCTGAGTTAGTCTAGTCATTGGCAATGCTATTCGTGAAAAGTCCTTCACGAATCTTCTATAATATCCAGCTAATCCCAGAAAAAATCGTATTTCTGTGACAGTCTTCGGGCGTTCCCAACTCATCACCGCACTAACCTTTGTAGGATCAACTGATATACCTTCCCCAGAAATAACATGGCCTAAGAAAGATACTTCAGATAGCCAGAAGTCACATTTGCTATATTTAGCATACAGTTTGTTCTTCTTTAGAGTTTCAAGTGCCTTCCTGAGATGATGTTCATGTAGATACTTATCCTTGGAGTAAATAAGCACATCATCAATAAAGACTACTACAAAGTGATCTAAGAAATCCTTGAATACTCTATTCATAAGATCTATGAAGGCTGCTAGGGCATTTGTTAGTCCAAAAAGCATAACTAAGAATTCATAATTCCGTATCTAGTTCGAAAAGTTGTCTTGGCAATATCTGTATCTTTAATTTTCAATTGATGGTATACAGATCTTAAATCAATCTTGGAATACACCGTTGAACCCTATAACTGATCAAAGAGATCATCTATTCTTGGCAGTGCATACTTATTCTTTATTGTACTCTTGTTAGTTGTCTATAGTCAATGCACAACCGCATTAACCCATCCTTCTTCCTAATAAATAAGACAGGTGCACCCCATGGTGAAGTACTAGGACGAATGAATCCTTTATCTAACAGTTCTTGCAACTGTACCTTTAACTCTCGTAACTCAGCTGGTGCCATCCTATATGGAGGGATAGAGATAGGATGAGTATCAGGTATGAGAGAGATTTCAAATTCAATCTCTCGCTCAGGTGGTAATGCAGGTAGTTCCTTTGGAAATACATCAGGAAACTCGCACACTATAGGCACATCTTCTATCATTCTTTCTGACCCTGATGTTGTGGATACATAAGCTAAATAACCTTGGCACCCTTGCTTTAACAACTGTTGTGCCTTCAATGTAGAGATATATTTGATATTATCATTGGATGTCTTTCCAATGAACTGGAACTCTATCGAGTTTGGAAGGTGAAACATTACTGTCTTCTGAAAACAGTCAAGACATGCATGATGCCTTTCTAGCCAATCCATCCCTAGGATAAGATCAAAGTCTTCTATTTCTATCAGTAGTAGTGAAACAGGTAACTGCTGTCCCACTATCACTACTATGCAATTATCCAAGATTTCTCGGATTATAAATATTTGTCCTCCTGTTCCCTTGATCAGATAGGACGGTTGTACCTTTACTGGTATATTACCCAAAGTGGGTACTAACCGTTGAGAAATAAATGAATGTGAGGCACCAGAATCAAATAAAGCATGTACTGAAAATCCATAAATAGTAACGGTATCTCATACAACTGTGCCTGAGTGGTAGGCTTGTTCCTCAGTAATTGCATTTAGCTGGCCATTAGGAATAGGCAAGCCAGAACCCGCAACACTTTGTGGTGGTTGTTGTGTAGGAGACGCTCCTGGTGAGCCCTGACCTCTACCATGTCTTCCTCCGTGTGTTGCTCCATTGCTCGAGGTGGATGTTATGCTGTTAATTGGGGTTGATTTAAACCCTGAACCTCTCAACTTCGGACAATCTTTCTTGATGTGGCCTTCCTGACGACAGTAAAAACACACACGTACTCTTGTTTGAGCTGAAGATCCAGCCACAGAGGTGCTAGCTCCTGCAGCTGAGTTGCGAGGATATAGTGGAGGTCTAGAGAAACCCCTTCTTCATGATAATTCCTGACCCAAGGTCTGTGGTGAGCTTATATTGGAACCGACTGGATGATAACGACGATCTCTACGATTATAATGTGCCTTACTTTTGGATGGTCCACCATTAAAGTGGAAACTTCTTCTTTGGCGGTTTTCATTCCTCTCCATCTCAATACGAGAGGCGATGCCCATTTTTTCATCTATGGTTGTGGCTCTAAAACCAGCAAGCTTTTCTCGTTGATCTCCCTGAAGACCGCTAACAAATTTGGTAAGACACTCTTGTGGTGAAGCTTATAGAGCTGGTGAGTACTGTAGTAGCTCAGTAAAGTGGATATGATAATCTCGTACGGTCTTAGAACCCTGATTCAGAGAAGCCAACTCTCTCCTCTTTAATTCTTCCCAATGAGAGGGACGAAAGTGAGCTCGGAACCTGTCTTCAAAGATATCCCATGGAACATGATCTGCTAGCTTCTTGGAAATTGCTCTCCACCATCGTCGTACATAATCTGCTAGGGAGTAATCAGCAAAGTGCACCTAGGTGTCAACTGGTGCATGGATTATCCTCAACATCCTAGTAACACCATCGAGCCATAACTCAGCCTCGGCAGGTGTCTCTACACCTTTGAATCGAGGAATTTTTCCCTTTCGGTAATTATCTAGTAATGTTTGGTGTCTAAGAAGGGTCTTCTCCATTTCTCCTTCAACTGGGGTAGGAGCAGACTCAGTTGAAGGATGGTAACTATATTTTTCCTCAGAAAGATGGACAGAACCTTCAATCTTGGCATCTGCAGGCTTAGATGCCTCGGGTCTCTCAGCTTGTGCATTGAGCCTCTCCTCCAATGCCTGTTGCCTTTGCCCCATGTCTTGGAGCATTGCCATCATAGCCGCTAATTATCTAGACACGTCTTGTTCTGTCATGATCCTGGTCAAAGGTCAGTTCCTATATGTCTTAGCATGATGTACATAAGGGACAATGACTTGTGAATGGTACTACAGTCAGTTATTAAGATCAAAGAATCTTAATACAACCTTACTTTTTTGGATACCGCTCATAGTTGATAATTACTAAATAAATTACTGGAGTAACCTTGCTCTGATACCAATCTTTCGCGACCTCGTTTCCCCAGGCCGTCGGATCCTCCCATATCCGGATCTGGTTACTCAACAATAATTTATTCAGCAATCACAACTAACATTCAGAAATAGACTGTAAATAAAAATACTCAGAAGAAAGTATTTCAACACTTTTCTATTCACAAAATAAAGTTTAGATGATACATTGTCCCACTATAACCATTTATATGTACATCAGCTTGAAAGGAAAATATACAAAAGATTACTAACTACCTTAAAGAGTAAAGCTACTGTGGCTGGCTGGATGTCTAATATGTAAGCTGGATGTAATTTTTAAAGTCCTTGCGATGTCTCACCGACACCTGTTGGGTTTTCCGTAAATCATAGGATAAAAATTAGCGAATGCTAAGTAACGAAGAAGAGAAAAGCAAATAAATTGGGTAATTTTTCAAAACTTGATATCATAAAAATTTCATTCCTTCTCATTAATTTAAGTCATATTCCTTTCTATTCCACATCGGGGATTAGTCCAGGGGAACCCCACCACTATTGGACTCCGAAGCTGTGGACACTTCGGGATTGGAGATTGTGGTGATCTTGGTAAGCTTATGCCGCCGTACGTCGCCTCAACCAATCTTCCAATACTACCCCGATAATTTCCTTTTCTTTTATTAAACAGGGTCTCCAACCCTCAGCCTGGAAAATCAAATGAGAACACCGTCCTTGAGGACTCGGTTTCTTAAAACCTCAGGCTAACATTTAATCATATAACCTAGCGGCTTTAAATACATATTATCGTGACCCACCCGCTATTGAACCACCCGTGCCTCCACATGGCACGACCACATCTTCCGTCGTTCCAACCCGAATATATTGGCTCCCGCTACCACGCGTTGCAAAACATTCAATTTGTGTGCACTTATCATAGTAGGGCAACCGTATACCACCTAGGTAGGGAAACGCCAATACGGGTTCCTTCCGACAAATCTACATGTTGCATGCCCGACTTGTAGTTCTACTCCCAGTCATCCTTAACATGACACACGATCCTTTTCAGGATCCAACTCAAGCCACATCAATTCCCATGATGTAATTCTTTCGTTAAATCTTCGATTTGCATAATTAGCAATATTTAGTATAGACTCACATATCTATTATTCATAACCACATATATTCGTAATTACTCTTATTTTAACTCCCAAACCCTAACTTTTAAAGCCACCGCATCAATTTGATGCTTAAACCCTATTTTAGTGGGAATCACAAAGCAACTTTTCAGACTTTTCAGAAATGGTCAAAATTAGGGTTCTTAATAGAAAAGAAAATAAAATCAAGAATTTCCATAATCTCCTATGAAAACCCAACAACAAAAGGAAGGATTTCATTACCTAATTAAGCTCTCTCTCGTGTATGCAAGGCTTTATCATGTTTCGTTTCTTAGAAAGGCTATTTTAAGGCTCCTGAAAAGATCGAATTTCATTTTCGTATAAAAAACGCTAAGAACGTGTCAAGAACGCGAAGAACGAACGAAGAATGCGAAGAACTTGAAGAACACGAAGAACACCAAGAACATATTTTCTCTTAAAATTTCGGCAGAGTTTCCTCTTATATCGGGACATATTTCTCGAAAAATTTCGGCAGAGTTTCCCCTTATATCGGGACATATTTCTCGGAAAATTTCGGCAGAGTTTCCCCTTATATCGGGACATATTTTAAAATAAAAATGAAAAGAGTTTCCTCTATAAAATCAATCGTGAGGAAAATAACAACAAAACTGAAAGAATATACTCAAACAACAAGAGATAAAGAATCGATAGACACCACGCGTCTTAAGTGAGTGAACGTGTGACGAACCACAGGGTCACTGACGTGCATAGCCGCCCGCACCTAAGTAGGGTATTACACATATTTCTCCATCAAAATAATTATAAAAGTATAATAGAAAGAACAGAAACATAAACGATGGAGAATCGGTAGACACCACACGTCTTAGGTGAGTGAACGTGTGACGAATCACAGGGTCACTGATGTGCATAACCGCCCGCACCTAAGTAGGGTGTTACACAGATTTCTCCTCGAACCATATCAAGAAAACGAATCGGGAAGAAAGATGAATCAAGAACAAAACTTGAAAGAACAAGAGGATGAATTGAAAGCCTAGCTTACGAAGCAAACTAAGAGAGTATCATACCTTTCTCCTTCTCATTTCCCGGCAGCGCTGGAAGTCGTAAAGAATGAATGGTGGGGGGTCTATTTATAGGCCCCGGAAAACCACTAACCATGGTTAGAAAACCATGGTTTAGGACTTAACCATGGTTTAGCAACCCATGGTTTTGGCCCATGGTTTTGGACAAAACCTATCCCAAACTTGGGGCTTAAGTTAGAATATTCCAGAGGATTCTAGATTCGCTAATGACGCTTAATTAACACTAATCGTGATTAACTTTCACTAATCACGATTTAACTTGCATGGCTTACGCTTATCTTTTGCTAACTATTGATTAGTGTTTATTAATGATCATTAGCGGTTTTCAACTCGTCATTAGTTTCTTTAATCATGTTTAATTAGTCCTAATGACAGTCATTATGGGTTAATGACATCTTAGCCTTCCTTCCTTCTCTTTCTTCCGAAAATCATAACAATTCGAAACAAAGTCCGATTCACACGAAACAACTTTCGTTGGTTTTCTCTTGACGAGCCGGATCTTATTATATAGGATCCGAGATATGCCAAGTTGAAGGCTTTACAATGATCCTCTCTTAGTTTGCTTCGTAAGTTAGGCTTTCAATTCATTCTCTTGTTCTTCCAAGTTTTGTTCTTGATTCATCTTTCTTTCCGATTCGTTTCCTGTTGTGGTTCGAGGAGAAATCTGTGTAACACCCTACTTAGGTGCGGTCGGCTATGCACGTCAGTGAACCCTGTGATTCGTCACACGTTCACTCATCTAAGACACGTGGTGTCTACCGATTCTCCATCGCTTATGTTTCTATTCTATTAATTATGATTTTATAGTTATTTTGATGGAGAAATCCGTGTAATACCCTACTTAGGTGCGGGTGGCTATGCATGTCAATGAACCCTGTGATTCGTCACACGTCCACTCATCTAAGACGCGTGGTGTCTGCCGATTCTCCATCGCCTATGTTTCTATTCTTTCAATTATGATTTTATAGTTATTTCGATGGATAAATCAGTGTAATACCCTATTTAGGTGCGGGCGGCTATGCACGTCAGTGAACCCTGTGATTCGTTACACGTTCACTCACCTAAGATGCGTGGTGTCTATTGATTCTTCATCTCTTGTTGTTTGAGTAAATTCTTTCAGTTTCGTTGTTATTTTCCTCTCGATTGATTTTATGGAGGAAACTCTTTACATTTTTATTTTGAAACATGTCTTGATATAAGGGGAAAATCTGCCGAAATTTCCTAGAAATATCATCCCGTATAAGGGGAAGCTCTCCTGAAATTTCAAGAGAAAATATATTCTTGGCGTTCTTCGTGTTCTTCGTGTTCTTCGCATTCTTTGTGTTCTTCGTTCGTTCTTCGCGTTCTTGACACGTTCTTAGCGTTTTTGAAACGAAAATAAAATTCGATCTTTTTAAGAGCCTTAAAACATCCTTTCTGAAAACGAAACATGATAAAGCCTTACATATGCGCGAGAGAGCTCAATTAGGTAACGAAATCCTTCCTTTTGCGGTTGGATTTTCATACGAGATTATTAAAATTCTTGATTTTATATTCTTTGCTATGAAGAACCTTAATTTTGGCTATTTTTGAAAAAGTCTGAAGAGTTGCTTTATGATTTCCACTAAAATAAGGTTTAAGCATCAAATTGATGCGATAGTTTTGAAAGTTAGGGATTGATAGTTAAAATAGGCATAAATACGAGTATATATGCATATGAATAATATATATGTGAGTCTACACTAAGTGTTGTTGATTATGCAAATCGAAGACTTAACAAAAGAATTATATCGTGGGAATTGATGTGATTTGAGTTGGATCTTGAAAAGGATCGTGTGTCACGTTAAGGATGACTGGGAGTAGAACTACAGGTCGAGCATGCACTACAGGTCGGGCATGCAACCTGTAAGTTTGTCGGAAGGAACCCGTATTGATATTTCCCTACCTAGGTAGTACACGGTTGCCCTATTATGATAAGTATGCACGAAATGAATGATTTGCAACGCGTGGTACCGAGAGCCAATATCTTTAGGACAAGTGTGAGGTGGCACTCGAAGGAGTAGGGAAGAAGCCAGCAGAAATGAAGGCAGAGTAGTTTGCAATTTTAGATAAACAAGCAAGATCTGCAATTACTTTAAATCTCTCTAACGAGGTTTTACATGAAGTTGCTACGGAGATGACTTCCAAAGGAATTTGGGATAGGATGAAAGCGATTTACATGAAGAAGCCTATGTAAAATCAGTTATATTTCAAGCAAAAGTTGTACAGTTTGATAATGACAGAAGGTATATCTATACTCTCCCATCTCGATAAATTTGATTCAATTATTATTGATTTGGAAAATGTAGATGTTAAGATCAACGAGGAAGATCAGGCCATATTACTGTTATGCTCCCTTCCCTCATCATTAAAACATTTTCGAGATACTATGATATATGGGAAAGACACCATCTCATATAGTAGTGTCAAATCTGCACTAAAATCAAAGGAGCATATAGATAGGGATATAACAGGGGAAACAAGTGGTAACAAAGTAGAAGGTTTGCTTGTATGAGGTAGATCAGAAATTAGAAATACTAATAGATCCAAAGGAAGGTCAAAATCCAAATACAGAAATAAAATTTGTAATTATTGCAAGAAAATGGGGAACATTAAGGCTGACTGTTTCAAATTGAAAAATAAAGGAAAAAATAGTTCTCAGCAGAACAACAATGTCGCTGAAGCTGGAGTAGTTGCAGATGAGAGTGATGGAATCATTTTTTTTAGCCACATCAAATGTTGCCGAGTCTGGAAACGAGTGGATCTTGGATTCGGGTTCTTCTTACCATATTTGTCCTAGTCGGGATTGTTTTTCCACCTATAAGTCTAATGATGGTGGGAATGCTTTGATGGGAAATAATGTTCCCTGTAAAGTTATTGGTAAAGGTAAAATTCAAATCAAGATGTTTGACGGTATTATCCGTACACTCACTGATGTTAGACATGTTCCTGATTTAAAGAGGAACCTCATCTCTCTAGGTGCTCTTGATGCTCAAGGGTGTAAGTTTTCAGCTGAAGGTGGAGTTTTGAAAGTTATCAAAGGTGCCCTTATTGTAATGAAAGCTTGCAGGTCTAGAAATTTGTATATTTTGCTGGGATCTACTATTACAAGTATCGTTTCTGTTTCTACAACCTCGGAGGCAGATACCACTAGATTATGGCATATGAGGCTTGGGCACATAAGTGAGAAAGGTTTAACATTGTTAAGCAAGAGAAACCTACTTTGTGGAGAAAGTACGTGAAAATTGGACTTTTTGTGAACATTGTATTTTCGGGAAGCAGAAAAGAGTCAGCTTCAGTTCACCTGTTGTCCATAGAACAAAAGGTACGCTAGATTATATTCGTTCTGATTTGTGGGGTCCTCGTGTACTCTCTAAAGGTGGCACTAGATATATGTTGACTTTCATTGATGATTATTCAAGAAAAGTTTGGGTTCACTTTCTTAAACAGAGAGAGTGATGTTTTCTTGAAATTTAAACAATGGAAAGCTTTTATTGAAAAACAGACAAGAAAACATATTAAGCGGTTGCGCATGGATAATGGTTTGGAATTTTGTGGAAACGAATTTAATGAATCCTGCAAGAATGAAGGAATTGCACGACATCACACCGTCAGAATGACCCCTCAATAAAATGGAGTGGCCGAGAGGATGAATCGTACTCTTTTAGAAAGAGCTCGATGTATGATCTCTAACAGTGGGTTGGCCCTTGATTTTTGGGCAGAAGCCATTTCTACAGCTTGTTATATTGTCAACCGTGCTCCTTGTGCTCCTCTTAATTTCAAAACTCCAGAAGAAGTTTGGTCAGGTTCTCCCGCTGATTACTCTAATTTAAGAATTTTTGGGTGTCCTACTAATATGCATGTAAACGAGGGAAAGTTAGAGACAAGAGCTAAGAAGTGTATTTTCCTTGGTTACGCTTCAGGGGTGAAATGATATAGATTATATTATCCTGATCCCAAGTCACCCAAATTTGTAATTAGCAGAGATGTGACGTTTGACATGTCATCTATGTTATATTATAGAAAAGAGCACTCTAATCCTTATAATTCAGAAAAGGAGGGTAGTGCACGAAATGAGGTGGAGATAGAGATAGGTAATGCAGGTCCTTCTCAGAGTCCTGTTACAACCCCGATTTATCTAGAAGATGAACCAGTCCCTGATCTCTTTGAAGATGAACTCAGAGTCAGAACATTCCATAGCCAAAAGATAGACCAAGAAGGAAAATTCGACCACTACAGAGGTATGTGAATACAATTTCATATGCTTTATCAGTGGCACAGGAAATAGCTGGAGATGGTGATCCTTCCACCTACTCAGAGTCAATCCAAAGTGCAAATTCAGATAAGTGGGTGGTATATATGACTGAAGAAATAGAATCTCTACACAAGAATGATACTTAGGTTCTCGTGCCACTCCCAAACAATAAAAGGTTAGTTGGGTACAAATGGGTCTTCAGGAAGAAAGAAGGAACTTCAGGTGTTGGGGATGCAAGGTATAAGGCACGATTGGTTGCAAAAACCTATAGTCAAGTACAAGGTGTAGACTTTAATGACGTTTTCTCACATGTTGTTAAACATAGCTCTATTTGTGTATTGCTTGCATTGCTAGCCACGTGTGACTTGGAGTTAGAACAACTTGATGTCAAAACTACATTCTTACATGGAGATTTAGATGAGCAAATCTATATAAAACAACCTGAAGGTTTTGAAGTTGAAGGTCAGGAAGACCAAGTATGTTCGCTTAAGAAATCCTTGTATGGATTGAAATAATCTCCAAGACAGTGGTATAAAAGGTTTGATACTTTTATTATTGGTCATGGTTTCTCTAGGAGTAAGTATGACAGTTGTGTTTATTTCAAGAAAACGATTGATGGCTCATTCACTTACTTGCTATTATATGTTGATGACATGCTCATTGCAGCTAAGAACTTAATAGAATTCACCAGTTGAAGGTTTTACTAAATAGTGAATTTGAGATAAAAAAATTTGGGAGCAGTTAAGAAGATTCTTGGCATGGAGATCAGTCGCGATATAGGAGCTGGTAAGTTGTACATAATGCAAGAAAATTATCTTAAGAAGGTTTTGCAAAAATTTGGCATGCAGGATGCCAAACCAGTTAGTATTCCCCTTGCTAGCCACTTTAGGCTATCTGTGGTCCAGTCACCAACATCAAAGTAAGAAAAAGAATAAATGGCACAAGTTCCTTACTGTAGTGCAGTTGGCATTATTATGTATGCAATGATTTGTACTCGTCCTGATATTTCACAGGTTATTAGTATTGTTAGCAGGTATATGGCTAACCCCGAGAAAGAGCATTGGCAAGCAGTGAAATGGATCCTCAGATACCTGAAGGGTACTCTAAACTCATGTTTAGAGTTTGGTAGAAACCGAATTCCGATGGTCGGTTTTGTAGATTCTTATTATGCTGGTGATATCGATAAACGCAGATCACTTACAGGTTGTGTATTTTGTATTGGAGGTTGTGCGATAAGCTGGAAAGCTACTCAACAACATGTAGTGGCTTTATCCACAACTGAAGCAGGATATATGGCACTCACAGAGGCAATCAAGGAAGCACTATGGTTGAGAGGATTATGTGACGAGTTATCTCTACAATAGGGCATTACTACCAATTTCTGTGATAGTCAAAGTGCAATACATTTAACCAAAGATCAGATGTATCACGGGAGGACAAAGCATATTGATGTAAATTTTCATTTCATCAGGGATGTCATTGTTGATAAAAAGGTCCTTGTTCGGAAGATCAATACCAAGGATAATGCTGCAGATATGTTTACAAAAGTTCTTCCATTATATAAGTTCAAGCAGTGCTTGAACTTAATCGGTGTTTCTGAACTTGAAATGTAGCCCGCCATGGCCTTGCCAGAGGAAGGGATTTTGGTCTAGACCAAGGTGGAGATTTGTAATGGTGGTTTGCACAAATTATTGATTTGCATGTAACGTGTATGATCAAATGTATAATCAAATGTGCATGCAATTTATGAGCATTATTTGCATGGTCAGTTTTTTTTGGATTCAATTCTTGTAACAACACTCACTCATCTTCCTATAAAATCCATAGGATTTTGTGAGTGGGTAGGCAGGGAGCAAGAGTCTTTGTATTCTCCACATTACTAGTGAATTCTGGTGTTCCTCCTTCGACCGTTGATGTAGGTCAAGTTGGCCGAACCACGTAAATCTCCGTATTTATTTTATTTTTAGTTCTTCTCTTTAACTTGTTGTATGTCAATTTACAGTTTACTGGTTTGAATCCAAATTGAAGTTTGCCTAGGATTCACGTCATCGATTGATTGCATTGTGTAAGGTTATCTGGTATAAATTGAGATCAGGTCCATTGGTTACGTGACAGAGTTGCATATCCTATGCATTGAACATCAATTCAACGCCAATTACTTAATTATAGTAATTAGCGGAGCCTAATTCGCCAGTACCATCAAACATCCTTACTATGCCAAGATTGGCCCTCCCAATGCAAGAATGATCTTATCCGGCCGTGTGATCTCGACCGTCCCCTCGAGCATCTTCACCACCTTTCCCATTGAAGGCCTCACCTCCGGCCGGTCCTGCAGGCACCACATCGCAGTCTTCACCATCCTCTCCACTGTCTCGAAGCATGCCCCTTTGTCCCCACCATCGTCCTCCTCCTGAGCGATCCTCTCATCCATGACCTCCTCCAACGTCCCCTCCTCGAACACCTTCTCAAATGCCCACGAAGGGAAGTAGCAATCCTCGCTTTGAAGCGACTCCTTCTTGAAGTCGGAGTGCCTCCTCCCGATCACCAAGTCGAGCAACACCATACCAAAGCTGTACACATCAGCCTTTGCGGTGACTGGCTCGTGGCTCGTCAGCAACTCCGGTGCGATGTACCCTCTAGTCCCTCGCATCGTCGACATCTTCACCTGTAAAGGACATTATAGAAAATTAGCCATTTTTCATAAATTAACCATTCGGGCTCGAACTCAAAATAAATTGGAAAAAAATCATGATAAATAATTCAACGTTTGGATAAATTTAAACTGAAATGGGAAGGGTAAGGGGTTTTACTTACATTCTATGCAATTATAGTTATGCCCTTATCCATTTTGCAATAAAACATGTGTGATAATATTATTACAAAATTCAGAAGTTCTAATCTTCGTTAACGTAAAATAGAGGCATAAATTCTTTAAGAATCTCCGGGTACAAGCGTTATTGCCAAAAATGTTAGAGTATAACTATAATTGCAGAATTCCGAAGGGTATAAGTATAAAATCCAACATTTCATATTACACAAGTATCCTGTTATATATAATTGCACCTAACCCCTGCAAATATTGTTTTATTACATAAAGACCTTTATATTATCAAGTTTATTTCGCTCTCTTCTTGGCTCATAACATATCCAGTGGTATATGAACGGGTCGGATTGTGAGCAATACTATAAAATTTAAACTGCCACCTACGTAGAAATACCCAATCTCTTGGATTTGATTTTCAAAAAATAACAATCCAAATAAACCATGCATATGCCATCTACTATGTATCGAGTGTACCTTTTCCTCTTTGTTGGCTAGCTTCGCGAGGCCGAAGTCGGAGACCTTGGGACAAAAGTCGTCCATGAGCAGTATGTTCTCGGGCTTTATGTCGCAATGGAGGACCCACTCGAAGCACTCCTCGTGGAGGTAGGCGATGGCTCGGGCCACTCCGACCGCGATCCGGTAGCGGAGGTTCCAGCCCAGGACGGGGCCAGGAGGGTCAAAGAGGTGCTTGCTGAGTGATCCGCTGGGCACGTACTCGTAGACGAGCATCCTCTGATGCCTCTCCGTGCAGAATCCCCACAGCCTAACTAGGTTCAGATGGTGCATTCTCGCTATGATAGTTACCTCTGCCCAGAAATCCATTTCCCCTCTAGCCACATCCCTGCAGGGACCGGAACGAAAGTTTTCAATATTATAAGGGTTCGACAGAAAATGAGAAACTTTTTTCAAAAGAAAAAAAGCCCCCACTGTATAGGTGTGTGCCTGAAATCTTTACCAGAAATCACTAAAAAATAGATACCTGTAAACATGTCAGTTACTAAGTTAAATTACATGTTCTATTGCTATGTTAATGCTCTAGCATGCTCAACGTCATTCTCTCTATAGCATTGCTGTCGACGGAAAATCACATCATTCCTAGACAACCAAATCGCTCAAATCATTGCTAGACAACTCAATTTATCTATCTCCGTTCCATTCCAGTTCACGCCAATGAACTTCCATAACCTAACCAGTCATCTACACAAACTGTATTTTTGTGACCTTCCACACTTAAAAGAAAAAGTGATATGCATCCTCCACCTCACCCATACATAGCATACCCAAAGAAAATGAGAAACTTGAAAACGACAATAGGAGGAAAATTCATTAAACATGCCTTCTCCTTGATTTGTTATAGTATTTTTACACTAACACCCTTGTAATCTTTTAACTTCACCGTGATCTCTATGATTTTACTTTATTCAACACATATGCCCCCGTCCAATGGTTGTGGTGTAATTCCACAAGGTTTCAGGAGTCGTGAGGTAAAAATCCCAAATAGAAACGACATAGGGAATTATTGGTCCGACAAAATTTAGTACGGAGATGTGAAATAAATAATTTTTGATGAATTATATATGATGTCAAAGCAAAATGTAGCATTAATCAATCAAAACGGTTAGGCTATTTATGTACGTACCTAACGATGATTTTGACAGAAGTAATAAAATATCTCAAGGACCTATTTGTAATTAAGAAAACTTCAGGGGTCTTACTTGAGCCTCTTGACGGCGATGCTCCTGCCATCAGGCAGCTCCCCTTTGTAGACCACCCCAAAGCCGCCCCTTCCCAACTCCTTGGAAAAATTGCCGGTCGCACCCATAAGTTCTGCGTAACTGAATCTCTTTGTTCCTCCCACCGGCACTGTATCAAGCCCGAACGTTCGCGCCATGTCCCGGTACTCGGAGAACCTCCTCAAGAATGCCCAGAAGGCCATGAAGCCCCCGAGCAACTCCACCGCGAAGATCACCCCTAGGATCGTGGTGTTCCTTACCGTGTTCTTCCTCTCCTTCGTCGGTAGCTCGAATTCGACACTCTCAGGACAGACGACGTCGACAACAGTTGTCATACTGGTGTACTTGGACTCGTCTGTCTCCGCCCCCGAGACCTTAATGTAGGTGGTGATCCTGGTTACCGGAGACCAGCGACCGTTCACCAGCGGCGAAGACCGATGGATGCACGACCGGTTACCGTCCAGTTTGTACCCGAAGGCCATGCACGTGGACTTGGATCGGCAACTGAACATCAACATAAGTGACACAACCACAAAAGTTACAAATATTAGCTTTTCTCGAGAACGGTTCAGATTCATACAGTTAAAAAAATCTGCATATGATTAGACTGTTGGAGATTTTTTGCAAAGAAATTTGCATTAATCGAAAGCCAATTTCGTCATTTTGATAGGAAATGGAATTTTCGCACAAATTATTATAGTACTTGGAATTTACTTCTTCCTACTCTTAGAAACCTCTCTCACTTTTTTGGTGACGCACCTGGACTCGCATTCGGCGAGGTCGACGGGATAGAGGGTGTCGACTAGGCCCGATGGCTGATCGTAGTCGACGTAATCCATGGGAAGGAACTTGGGCTGCTCCAAAGATGGGATCTTGGGCACACACTTGGACGTCCGGTTGGTGTATCCGGGAGGGCACTTGCAGACAGGAGAGCCGGAGTCGGGTTCACATATGAAGCCCTCTCCGCAGGTGCCATGGATGGCACACAGCTCACACAAAGCTCGCCAGACCACGATCCACCTGGAGGTGTTCCGTCCGAGGCTGTAGATCCTGAGATTGCCATCAGGATCGAGCGTGAGCCGCCGGAGTAGGACGTCGTCGGATCCCATGTTGGCGGTGAGGATCGGTTGTTTGTTCAGCAACATGAGAAGGCCATCGGTTGTGAGGTTGAGGAAGGGGGAGGAGGAAGACCAGTAGTGGTTGGGGGAGCCGTTGAACTGGAGGGTGGAGGCATTGATGAGCTTGTAGAGATTGGAGCTCAAGGTGATGTCTTGGGATGGGATGGGCTGGTTGGGGAGGATGGTGTCTGTGGGGGAGGAGAAGCTTGTCCATTCACCGGAGGTGAGGCTGCCATCATCGAGGAGTCTGAGGGTGGAGTTTTTGGGGGAGGTGGTGTGGTAGAGAAGGGATTTTCCATCGGCGCCGTGGAGGGAGAGGATGCCGTCGGGGGAGATAGAGAGAGGGGAGGAGGAGTTAGAGGGGCGGAGGGACCAAACGGTGGTGTTGGAGATGGGGATGTAGACAGAGAAGGTAAAGAGGGAGGAAGAGGAGCGGACGGGGAGGAAGGATGCGGCGAAGGTGGAGCTGAGGGAGCGGAGAGTGAGGTTGTGTTTGGGGAGCCATGGAGAATTGGAGGAGGAGAAGCTGTAGAGGGTGAGGTTGACGTTGAGGGAGGAGGAAGGATGGAGGAGTTGTAGGAGGGGAAGGAAGAGGAGGAGGAGACGAGACATGTGGTTGTGATGAGTGTGTGCTTTTGGTGTTTTATGGGAATGATTGGTTTGGGAGTTTTATAGAGGGAGTAGGAGAGAATGAATTAATAATGGTGGAGATGGATCTTGGTTAGGTTATTCGTCATGACCGGTGCGATTTGTAGGTCTTTCGATAATATGATTATGATTGACTATGATCTGTTTGTTTGTGAGGTCAACTTGATTATGATATACATGGTCTTGGAAGTATGCCTGACCGGTGGCCACCAATCGATGATTCTGATATTGAAGATGGACTTACGAGACTTCCTGTGAAACAGAACGCGTACATAGCTTTGGACGTAAGTTTCTTGACCTACACGGGAAACTCCTCACCTATATCCATAGATCTAAACTGCGGACTCCTGTACTCGTCCATCCTACAATACTCATACTTGCTATTCTATCACAGTTACAGAAAAACGACTTGACAAATTTTAAAGGCAATTCAATTCCGAGTGCATCACTATTCCTTAGTAATAACATGATTGTCAAGTATTTATACTTGTATCATCCCCTTAACTTCTTATAGATCTCCATCAGGTCATCCATGCCAATGACTTCGCAAAGGGTGTACATGAGAAAATCCTCCCCCTGCAAACCTCTTTGCAAAATATTAGCCAAAATTGGCACTGCTTGAAAATATATAATCCCAAAATGGATGTATATCGACAAATTGTTTGTCGATTAATTTGTCGTGCCACATGGACGGCAAAAGCAAGTGCCCGTGATGAAAATCTAGGTTTCTGACCCCCTCTCATCTGTTCATGTGACATGACAAATCATTTGCGCTCACGGCAAATCAAATGGCTAAAGATTTGTCGATATATACCTATTATTGGTATTATTTTCAAGCCGTACCTAATCTGGGCAATATTTTTTTGCCCTCCTCATGTAAATGTCTTGGTGTATATTATTAGACTACAATAAAATACTTTTTTCAAATTCCGTCACTCAATTAGCCACCGTTAAATATATAATAACGATATTATTCATTGCGAAATGTGTTTTCATACTTGAAATTAGCGACGAATATCATATATGTTGCTATATCATTAGCAACGGTTCATATAGTGACGCTTATCCGTTGCTATTTTCTAGAATATCAACTAATCGGTACTATTTTTTTAATTCAAAATTTAACGATGATTAATTACAAGTTTAAAAAATAGCAAATGATAAGCGTCGTTATGTGGACCGTTGCTAATGATATAATGATATATGATATTCGCCGCTAATTTCAAGTATGAAAAATAATTTCGCAACGATAATATCGTTGTTATGTATTTAACGACGGCTAATTTAGTGACGGATTTAAAAAATGTCACTATAGCTCAATTTTGTTGTAATGAATTACCTTTTCTGCAAAATCACTATTTATTGTTCTTCTTTCATCTTATGTATCTTTTTATCTAACTCTATGGAGAACTTTCACAGTCCTTACATGACTATACTCTTCACCTACTATTATAAAGAGGTAAAATCGTTCAATATGTTGTAGGGAGAATGGCAAACACATCCAGTTATAATCCGTGAAGGCATTTGAGAAGATGCATTGTGTCGTCTCCATGATTATCTAACCTCTCTCCAATACCGGTTGCTGGGAAGAAGTGGATTAGTAATCAGTGATCACTGAAATATACGAAGAAAAAGACACGTGATATAATGATAGTCGATCACTTCTCAATGTCATCAACAAAGAAAAATAAGTAAGAAGAAGAATAGGTGTAAGTCTCCATCTTTGCTTGCTTTCTTCCTTCCTTCTCGCACCCTCTCATTTTGTTGTCTTCTATTATAATATTGTGGGATTATGCAACATTTCTTTTTATATGCTCAAAAAATTCTTAGATAGGTTGTAAAAAAATCAAATCACGATCAATAAAGATCCTGACGAAATTTGTTTAAATAAAACTAGTTAAATATTGTAATAGGCCAAGCTTTGTTTGAATATAACTTTCACATGAATGGAAGTCAAACTTTGCCTGCAAAAGAGAGAGGTACTCGTGCACGGATCAACTACGCTTAGGACTTGCTTAGTTTAATTCAAAGTAAACATTAGACAACAATACAAACATAGTCAACACCCTCTGCTGAAGAACACAATTCCGTGACGAATTGTAAAGACAATCATACACTATTGGAGATGAATGCTGATTAGGGGGGAAAACTAAAGTAGAAATGTGACCTTATTAGAAGGTTACTTGTTTTTCTAATTCAAAATTCCGGAGTCTTCATTGACGATAATCTTTCTACGGGAACAAATGGACACCCACTTTGAAAACGACATGATGTGACCATTAAATATCCTCAATCAATTGGGGCACACCCCTCTAACCCAACCCCCCTCACTGCCCCACACCAAATACAAACCATACTCCACCAAAGAAAACCAAATCCTCGTTCCATCATGTCCCCTTCTTCCCTTTTCCATCATGTCCCTCTGAACCCCTTACATATTTTCTTACTTTGCTCCCAGATATCTACCAGCACTCCTAGTAACATTTACCCGTCCATTGATGATGAATTCCCTATCATTGCTCATTTCGACCCGCCCCCTCTCTATGCTGTATTGTCGACGAACATTGGCGCTAACCATGTTAACTCCTATTGGATCACGTACTTAAATCCCAATCTTTTCGTTTTACCTCAAAATCCCACCACAATTTCCCCAACAACGCTCTCCGATCACGCTACTGCAATTCCTCAAGGGGTTTTTCAAAAATGCCCCTCAATTTTCATTAATTCCACCCCCATCCTGATCGCAAACCTCCCGGACCCACATGGACCCCAACACCCCCAACCCCTCCACTTCCAATAGATAAACCCTTCTTCTCACTTTTCCCTCCACCTAGCTTGTCCCTACTAAAGCCCAAATCCTTATCCCTCTACGCACAGGACAAAATGAACATTTTGAATATCCAACAGAAGATCAATATCTTTAAAACACTAAACCCTCTTGCTCCTACTCCCAAGCGGTGCGATGGATTAACTTCCCAATGCCATCTATCCACCCATCACACTATAAGAAAAAGGCGATTTGGAGAGCATAGAAGGGGGAGGATTGGGTGAGCACATATCCTCGCCCACTACTTTGCTCGATTGAATTTTATGTGCGGTTTAAGTGGTGCCCAGAAATTTGGTGGCAAGCACTTTGGAGAGCATATGAGCTCGCCCACATCTGTTAAACAGTATGCTATCGGGCTCCCTTTCATTCATTCCTAACAAAATCAACCTAAAAACTCTCCTCCGATGGTCTTTGAAAGGAGTCCCTTGCCTTTGTCAACCATCATTTGCCCCCTCCATGCATTTTTTCTTCCATCATCTATTTCGAGTAATCCTCTCTTACTTATTTTGATTTTATTGGCATAATATGGATATATTCAATGTTTTAGGACATACAATTAGTTTAGAATAGAACATCATACATTGTTATTAGAATTTTTACTTGTTGATTGTATATCAATGATTAGATTGATGTAGAGTAGATGTTAAATTGATTTTATTACGATATTCTATGTGCAAATTAACATGTATGCAAGTTGTATGATGAAATGCTTAAACCACTTCCATTAGAAACTATAATGTTGTTTGAATTCGTCAACTTGTAGATTGGACATTATACCATTAGATTAGATGTTAGAACGGATTTGTTAGGTTATTCTATATGCAAATCAACATATACGCAAGGTGTATAATGAAAGGGCAATGAAAAATTGAGAAATGCATTGTAATATGTGATGTAACCACTTTTATGTATGGTTAAATATTCATATTTTCTTTCTTTTTCTAGATTATATAATAGAGAAAAGGGAAGCTGTTCTGTGTAACAGCCAACTTGGCTGTTACACGGAGCAGTTTCCCCCATTTTTTTATTTTATTTTTCAAAATTTTTTTCATGTATATTCATCTATATATCCCTCCTACATGTCATTCAAATTTCGTGAGAAACAAAGACTCCTAAGCCCTCCATCTGGACCGGGTAATTTTCAACGGTCTGAAATTTGTTGCAATCTACCCCTTCTAGATGAAGGGCTTAGGGGTCTTTGTTTCTCATGAAATTTGAATAACATGTAGGAGGGATATATTGATGAATATATATGAAAAAAAATTTGAAAAAAAAATAAAAAAGGAGGAGAAACTGCCTTGTGTAACAGCCATGTTGGCTGTTACTCAAAACAGCCTCCCCGGCCTCTATATAATAAGATATTAACTTCATATGTAGGTGTGGGTGTGTGTGTTGGTGGGTATGTGTTAGTATATATGTGTACCTATATGTGTGAGTGTGTGTTCATATGCATAGAGAGTGTATGTGTGTGTATTAGAGAATGTAGAACATATTAGTGTAGTATTGTTTGCTGTAGTGTTCGTTTGTGTACTAATTATGCATGTCTGGGTATTAGAGAGAGTGGGGGAGAGATTATTTATGTGAATTGTGTGTATGCGTGTTATGTGAATTGTGTATGTATGTATGTTATATGTGTTATCTCTTTAATATGTCTTTAATACAAAAAGTTCTGAAAGAATTAGGTACAGAAATATGTGTATTCATTTATCTATTTTATCTGTTATAATGGTTACATTAACGTATAGCTAAGGAGACTGCCTCAGAAAGGTTAAAATCCTTAACAAATGTGTGTGTGTTTCAATAGTGTTCTTCACGAGTTAAAGATGTGTTATTGAAGATATAATGAATCATGTTTATTGTTTCGATATCTATTTATGTATGTTCTTCATGAGTGAATATTATTTTTAAATAGCAAATGGAGATGTAATTTATAGATGTTATACCTTTTGTTATTGAAAATTTTGTTCACTCCTAATTTTTTCAAAACTATGAGGATTCTGGTCCATGTATATGAACATGATCGTGAGGATGTAGAAGCTAAACCTCTATATATTATGTATCTAAGTTAAATTTTATCATCTTGCTTTGATACAAGCATATTCAAATATCAAACTATTAATTTAATTTTATTCTGATTCGTTTAATTACAAGGTATAATCTATATAAAATATGATAGGAAGAAGAGAAGGAGGATGTACTTCTCTAAGCAGACGAGGTTAGTGCACATTATGATTTTTGCTATTATCTCATCATTCGTGTTTTGTCTTCGTGCATTTACTTTCATGATTTTGTGTTGATAAATGGAATCATTTTTCCTTGATCATCATTAGGCTCCCTAATCCTCCTTTTATAAGAAGGATTAGGGTTAGGATTTACAAGAAAGGGGGACACCATTATAGACAAATACCATAAATACCCTCAACAAATATGCTTATTTTCAACACTCCCCTTCAAGCTAGAGCATATAGATCGTACATGCTTAGCTTGATACAACATTTCTCGAACTGGACCCGTACGAGTGGCTTTGTAAATATATCTGCAGCTTGTTCTGTAGATATGGCGTCTTGTGTGCGTAATAGCCTTTTTTGTATGAGATGTCTAGTGTAATGACATTCATTTTCCACGTGCTTCGTTCGTTCATGGATCATGGGATTATTTGCAATGTACATCACTGGTTGGTTGTCACATCTTAGTTCACGCGTGATGTCCTTAGACCTAACATGAAGGTCAGTTAGTACGGACTTAAGCCACATGAGTTCAGTAGCTGCTTGTACCATGGCTCTATATTCACTTTTAGCACTTAACCGTGACACCACTGCTTGCTTGTTGCTTTCCATGTGATTAGGTTCCCCCCTAGATATCTGCAGAATCTTGTAGTAGATTTTCTATCTCGCAAGCATCCTTCGTAGTCTGCATCTAAATAGGCCACAAGGTTGAGGTTGTTATCTTTGCGAAATAATAGTCTTTTCTCAGGAGATTGCTTGATGTGTCGAAGGACCATCATGCATGCATCAAAGTGAGCCAGAGTAGGTGAGTCCATAAACTGGCTCAGTTTTCCTACTGCCAGGGCAATGCATGTACGAGTAATAGTAGGTAAAGCAGTTTGCCCAATAAGCGTCTGTATGTGCTAACATCTTCTGTTGCTCCCTCCTCTTGTATTTGTCCTTTAGGATCCGTAGGAATGTGCGCTGGTTTACAACCAAGCATCCATGTTCCCGTTAGTAATTCAATGGCATATTTTCTTTGGGACATAACTAAGCCATGCTTTGATCTGGCTATCTCAATCCCCAAGAAATATCACAACGGTCCCATATCCTTAATCACAAATTGTTCTGCAAGGTGCTTTTTTACTTTGGCAATCTCTTCATAATCATCTTTTGTAAGGATGATGTCATCAACATACACAAGCATTGTTATTGTACCATTCGAACTCCTCTTTATGAATAATGAGTGATCAGATGACGATCTCGTGAGTCCAATTACTTGTAGTGCTTCAGACAACTTGTGAAACCAGGCTCGAGGACTTTGTTTTAGACCATAGATTGCCTTGCGTAAAAGGCATACCTTCTGACACTCCCTTTTTTCTTGAAACCAGGTGGTTGTTCCATGTAGACGATCCCTTGAAGATCACCGTATATGAAGACATTTTTGACATATAGATGATGTATTGACCAGTCAAGTTAAATTGCGACAACATGGAGAATTCATACCGTTGATAGAAGAGAAACCAGTGAAAATTTGTCAAAGAAGTTAATGCCATAGGTTTACGCAAATCACTTAGCAACTAGGCAAGTCTTGTATTTAGCAATAGAGCCATCTGGGTTGTATTTTATCGTGAACACCCATTTTTAGCCGACTATTTGACAATCTGTTGGAGGATCCACAAGTGTCAAAGTAGTTCTGGACTCAAGAGCGGCCATGTCCTCCTTCATTGCTTGATACCAACGCGGATCTGTTAGGGCATAAATGTAGTTTTTCAGGATGACCATGTTTGAGATTGCATGTGTTGAGTCCTTGTAAGAAGGAGCAAGCCTAAAAAATGGTATTATAGCTGAGATGGGGTGCTTTGTGCGATATACAGATGGACGTCGTCTTGCTGTGCGGCGTTGAGCTATTGGAAGATGTGCTGAGTGATTACCACTACCTGCACTGACGTCAGATGCCAAGTCCTGAGATGGGGAACATACCTGAGGAGGTGGCACAGGCCCAGAAGGGGAAGGCAGGGGTCCCTGTGAAGTTGGAATAGGTAAGGGACAAGTTGAAATATTTGGTGGGGTGATGTGGGTGGTAGATACAGAGAAGTAGGGAATCGACTCGAAGAAGGTGACATCTGCGTTGACATAGTGTTTACGGAACTGTGGATCAAATTATATATATCCTTTCTGATTTGTAGCATACCCTAGGAAGACATATATTATAGATCGGGCAGTAAGCTTATCTCTGTCGGGTGAGGTTAGATGAACATATGTGGTACACCCAAAGACTCTTAATTTCACAAGATAGATGAGTTTGTTGGGAAAACGAACTTCAATAGGGATTTGTTCATGGAGAGTTGTAGATGGCATTCAATTAATAAGGAACGTATCTATGAGGACCGCATCACCCCAATAAGTGGATGGGGCATGGTAGTCAAGAAGTAGTATGCGTGCAGTATCGAGAATATGCCGATGTTTAGCTTGGCCATACGATATTATTGCGACGTATGAGGACACGTGGTTTGGTGCACAATCCCTCGATCAAAGAGGAAGTTTTGTAGGTCATGAGACAGGAACTCTTTTCCATTATCTGATCAGAGGGTTTTAATTGTACGTCCGAATTGAGTTTTTATTTCAATGGTGTATCGATTAAGGAAGTTATAAGCTACATATTTATTTTTCAGGAGAAATGTCCATGCTACCCGAGAATAATCATCAATCAGGATAAGATAATAACGATGTCCTAGGCGATCAGGATACCTAGTAAGGCCCCAAATATCTATATGAACTAGATCAAAGACATCAATAGAATGTTGATTACTAGAGGAAGGAAAGGTAACACAATGATGCTTCCCAATCTCCTAGGATTCACAGGTGATATTAATCGAAGGGGATAACTGTGGGAGAAGGCGACGAAGCTTGTGGACGGAAGGATGACCTAGTCGTTGATGCCAAAGAGTGGTGGATGACTTGCCTAAAGAAGTTCCAGAATAGGCAAACATGCGAGAGGGGTAGTCAAGGTGGTAGACTTCGCCTTTTCATGGACCATACCAATCGTCATCCTAGTAAGTATATCTTGAAAAGCATAAGTATGCCAGGACTTGGGGCGTTAACTATAGCTCGACAGTGATGTTCCTTGCATAATTGGTTTATCAAAAGCAAAATAAGCAGAAAATCCATAATTAATAGGACATTATTCAGCTCAATTATAGGGGTAAGATACACATCCCTGATGCCTTTAACCGGTGACGATCTACCATCTGCCACTTTTATAGTCTTTCCTGGCTGAGATGGATGGAGTTTCTGGATGAGTCATAGATCTCCACATAAATACATGGAGGCTCCCGTATCAATAAGCCATTCGGAGTGGTTATGATGGCTAGCTGAAGCAAGAATAGTACATGTTCGAGCGATGGCAGCAATATTTATAGTGGTCTCATTGGGGTTCATCTGGGACAACCGCTGCATGAGATCCTTAAAATATTTTCGAGGAATCTCGATTGAACCTCCTTTAATGTTTGTAGTGGCTGCTCGAGCTGATGGTCCTGAACGACTATGCTTGTTGTAACATACTGCTTCGGTGTGCCCTAATTTGTGACAAAAGGATCACTGAATAGGTGATCGTCGTTGATGAGCGGTCGGGCGATCAAGGTTAAGTAATATCAAAGGTCGTTGCGACCTCAATCAGCCAATCAGACTCAACAAGAAAATCAAGACCACACAAATCAATCAAGCTCTAAATACAGAAACGTTAGCGGTCTATACTATTTATTTAACCTGGTATAGCGACTAGGGTCGATTACAAGGAGCACGGGTAAAACCAATGAAGTAGTCCTAATCAAAAAATAAAGGCATATTTTTTGTGATTTTTAATTTGCATTTTTTTATATTGTCAAAAGTAAGAAAACAAAGCAAGTATGTGGATAATTTTATGGTATTTTTTTTGATTGTCATTTTTTTATATTGTCAAGAGAGCAATTTTTATAAAAACTAAAAATGCTTATAAAATAGGAAATAAAATTATTTTTGTGTTTTTCAAACATGCAAGTATGTGGATAATTTTATGGTATTTTTTTTGATTTTTCCCTGATTTTATAAAAATGAAAGAGAGACAAAACAGGAGAACACTGTACAGCCTGGACCTAAAGGTAAATTTAAAACATTAAAAGTGCCTAAACATCCTAGTTATGATTCTTATATAAAGTAAATAAAAATATCTACTCCTAGCCATTGAAATCCTATTTTTTTATTTTTTAGAATGTTTAATGATTTTTATAAGATTTTTAGAGTTTTAGCCTTTTAGGATTGCTATGAAAGATAATACAACAAAAATTACACTGGAATGAAAACAGACAAAGATAAGTACGCACAAATTTTTATGGAATTTTTCAGATAATTTTTATATTTTTGGTATTTTAGAAAATAGATAGGACACTTTTTCTAGGTTTTTTATTTTTAAAAAATAACAAAAAAATTAAATCAAGTTATAAAAATTACCATAAATATTACACATTAGTAGGAGCTAACTCTAATTTTATGGCATTTTTTGAGTTGATTTAATAATTATTTGATTAAAAATAACACGCACAACACACAAGGACCTATTTGCAATTATGTAAAAGTTGCAGGACAAAATGAAACAATCGTGAAAAGGTTGGGTCTCAGTCTACAATTTATCCAATTAATTAATGCATATGCTCAAATCACCATGCACAGGGGCATAAATGCAAATATCATAAAAGTTCTATTCAACTCATAACATCCATAAAGTCTAGGGTAGATACTATAAAAGCACCACAACACCACATGGGACGACACGTGAGTTCAACTCAACTGGACTGAAATGTAAATAGTAAAAAGAGTAAGGTCCACATGCAAAATATATGAACGACACATTTATTTAATGGAATTGAAAATAAAGAGTAGAAACTGCATGTGAAATAGTGCAATATACCCCTAGACACGTGACTAGTGCGTGATGGCTTCTGGCAGCTCTGATCGTCCCTTGCTGATGATCTGATGGTCTGCGAAATGTCGAGGATGTGTGGGTCAGATCTGACCTGTCAGATCTGATCAACGGTATGAAAAGCTGCTGCACTAGACGGGTCAGATAGAAAATGGAGCTCGGTACCCAACAACGATGGTGGATGGTCGATGAACTAGGGGCTGGCGAGCTTCGATCAAGGATGGATGCACATCCTCTGGGATGATCAAGCCTCCAAAAGATCGAGCCCTTCTAGAGTGATGCTCCGCGTCGAATAGTGGAGTCTGATCGGCTTAAGGACGGTCGGATGGATGGGACGCCTAAGCTTCATCTGGAGTTGCTTCGCGGAGTAATGAGAGGGTCGATAGGGGCTGCCTGCACATAGGGGTACCTGCAATACAAATCCAGGACTCGGAGCTATGCTCCGATCCGGGTTATTGGGGCAAGAAGGAAAAGAAATGACGGCGAAGAGTGTGGTTGATCTCCAGCAAACGCGAGGGGGGGGGGAGATCGAGCCTAATCTCAACCCGATGGTTGAGCTACAGGGTGAATAGGTTGCGGAAAAAGATAAAGGGTGATGCGGCGCGTCGATCTAACAGGATGGGTTTGGATGTCGGGGCTCCGACCAGCTGGTTGGAGCAAGTGAACTTGCGGCAGAGCGGAATGGAAATGATGAATCAAAAGGCAAAAAGCGGGAGATAGAATGGATACCTGAAGTTCTGGAAGGACTCCTGAGCTCCAGGCGATGATGGAGGTCGAGGTGTTGGCCTCAACCTCGCTGCGGAAGGCGGGGAGGCTGGACACGACGGAGCTCTGGCCATGTAGGTTGAGCAACGTGAATACACAACCAAACTCCAATCCGAAGGGTCCCTCTGGAAGTTGTCACTCAACCTGAGGTGTCTACGACTGGAAGGAGGGCGAGGCATGAGTGGCGGTGCCAGGAGGACGAAGGATATATTATATAGGATTCCCAGGAGGACGAGAGGATTGGGAAAAAGCGTACAACCCTAGGAGGACCCGCGCCTTCCTAGGGATCTGCAAGGGTCGTGGATCTAAGGAGAAGCAATGGGTGAAAATTCGATGGCAAGAGATGGCATGATCCGACTGGGAAAATGAGAGAAATCGGTCCGGCGAATAGGGTCGGGTCGGGTCAGGCCTGGAGAGGGCTTTGACCCGAGTCAAAGTGACCTGGACCAATCAGATATTTCGAATGTACTAAATATTTACAAAATCAATAAAAAATAATAAATTCCTTCAAAATAAAAAAGTATATAAAATGAAAAATATTTATTATTTTTCAAACCATTTTTCTACAATTTTTAATTATTTTTTTGAAAAATAAATTAATCTCTATATAGCAGAATGTATTATTACAAGTATAATATACTTATGTATTTCGTATAGTTATTTTTCTTTTGTTATTTTTACACAAATACCTCAATTTTGTATTTTATTTAATTACAACATCGTTTTTAGAGTATAAAATAATTTTAATTTTATTTTTAAGAATTATCTACAATTTTAAAATAAATAGAGGATGCTATATCTATGTATTTTGTAAAAGTACGAAGGATTTTATTCTTGTTTCTAATTTACTTTTCTGATTTTTATTTTTATTTTATTCTTAAGACTATATGCAAGTAGGTGAAAAGAATATTTTATCCTTATTTTATCGAAAATAATTATTTACAGACATAAGTAATGTGTACAATATAGAGTAGGCCCTATCTGTCTCTACTTATTTTATTTGGCGATCAGGTCAAGGCTTGACCTTCTCTTGGGGTTCGAGTCACTCTGTATTTATTATAAATACCTTCTTCTTTTTTCTTTATTCTTTTATTTAAGCACAAATACATGCTAAATATACACTGTTGACACATGCATGCAGAATGCTAACTTATTGTATTTACACATATTTACATGATGTTTTACCAAGATAAATAACTAAAATAAAAGAATAAAGAGTGAGAATCGGAGATTCATCACCCACTATACTTTACCTTTGCTAGTCCCTTAGCAAACACTTATTTGAAAAAGAAGTGAAAAAGAAAAAGGAGTCTCAATGTTGATTATTAAACTTGTCTTCAATAAATTGAAGGATGGGGCTCAGTCAAGCCTTTGGATCATTAGTTTGTCGGAACCTTATCTGGATCTAGGTTTAAAACTCAATAGCCTTTAAGTTCCACCAATCTATGGTCAAGATTCCTTAATAAACAAGACCAGAACAAGTCTACATACACAAAATCTAATGACCATGAATCTTTTCTTGTATAGTGTAAGTGATATGTAGCTCCCCACATCAGAAACGACAAGGAAACAGCCTCCCTGAACAAGTTAACTCTAATGCCCTAGTCCAACAACTCTTTCCTCGAGGAGTGGGGTATTCCCTTCTAAGTTCAAGTTCAACCAGCTCAAGAAGAGTTGAAAGAAGAGAATGGACCATGACCAGTGTAGCCATGTATCCCTAGGAGCCCAACCAGTGTAGCTAAGTCTCCCGCCGCAAGCTTCATGAGATGAGAAGGTGTAGCATAAGCTCTGCTTTATTTGACTATATACACTCCGACATGCATTTTATTTTCAATCAGGCCGGTTCACTTTTTTTGAGTTTTTCTTTCTTTTGCACTTTTTTTGATGTGCATATGTACAACATTTCTACATAGTGCAACATATATACATAAGAACTTTTTCCTCTTGATCCAGTAGACTATCCCTCTTTTGATGAATTATTGCAACCCACAACTCCTGTCTTTAGACCTCAACATCGCTAGACCATGTTGAGGCGTACTTCCTTCCTAAAGGAAGACGAGAGGTTTTGCCTAGAACTACTACCCTCGTATGCTACCCCAAGGAAAAGGAAACTGCCTCCTCACCACCTCATCCGTAGAGAGCTATGTGTAAGGTGCTTGGTGCAAGTAAAGCCCCAGTCTGTGAGAGTCATGAGTGCGTTGTTACGTGTTCTACTTAGGTTCATCAAGATGACATGTGAACATAGCTAAGTGGACTCAAAAAATTAAGTCACTAATGGACCTAAAAAGTCTTAACCCCAAATCTTATAAGGTTCCTCTTAGAATTAGGTGGATTAAGGTCTTAACCAATATCCATTTTCCAATTTAATTCCAGACTAGTTTAAATGTCAACTATGATTCAGAAGAATATACAAATATTTACAAAAATTCTTTATGCAAAATTTTTGAAAATGTGCAAATATTTTGAAAAATATTTGAATGTATGCATGGATGCAAACTATTTACAAATATTACATAAAGGTTTTTGCAAACTTTTATTTTTCAAACATTTTGCAAAAGTTTTTTATTATATACATAATTTTGATATCAAAATAGTTACGAACATTTTACAAGAAAAACATTTTTACAAACATTTGTAAAAAATAATTTTTATAAATAGCTATGTATGTGCAATAAAGGGTTTTATGTACAAGAAAAAATCTAAAAATTTGTGATTTTAGCCATTGTTATTTGTTAACACACTCATTAAAAGTACGAGTTATGGCTTAAGTATATATGTAATATGTATGACACCTCCCTATACTTAGCTCGAACGATGTCCTCAGACTGATCAAAGAGTGATGAAGAAGACATAACATGTGCTTCGTATAGGGAAGTGAAAAGGAATAGAATACTACGATGAGAATAAAAGAATAGAATTAGTAGATCTCGGTGATCCCCTTATACTTAGGATCAAGTAATCCTAAGTATAGCAGACTGTATATAATGAAAAACCGAGTGAAAGGATGTATGTGGTCTACCTCCCCTATACGTAGGGTAAAATATCCCTAAGCATAGGCTGCAAAACAGAGGTAAAAAGAATAATCAAGAATCTAATACCCCCCTATACTTAGGGTAAAGTACACCCTAAGTATAGCATAATCACAAGATGCAGATGGGGTGTTAGACTAAAGAATGAGATGATATGGACATCTGGATCTATACATGGTAGAAAACAGTGATAATCAGATATGAGATGCAAATGATGTGAGTCAAAGACCACATCTCATGCAAAATGAATAGGGGAGATGTCAAGGATCAGAGGCTCATGATCTAGATATGGTTTGAGGCGCTGACCCTTAACACGAATGGTGGACTCGGATGACATCTCATATATGTCGATACTACCATTGTGATGCACCTTTCGGACCAGGTATGATCCTTTCCATTTACTCTGCAATTTCTCTAGAAATAATCTAAGCCTAACATCAAACAACCGTACTCTCTAATCTAGCTCAAATTGCTTATGGTTGATATGAGAATCATGCCATATCTTCACCCGCTCCTTATACTGTAGGCTGCTTGAAAAGGTTGTGTCTCAAATCTCCTCCAGGGATGCCAATTCGGCTTTTCTTTGATCTCCTATACTCTCTGGATCTAATATTATCTCAGTGACAACCCATAGTGACTTATGCTTAATCTCAACAGGTAAATGACAGGGCTTGCTGAAGGATACAGGAAATCCTTAAGCACATCATGGAAGCGTGATGACCACATCTTATGCGAACAGAGCGACTAGTTGTACTAGTTGCTCGGTGCAGCAGAATTTAAAATTTTTAAATCATATGATGAAACCACATGATCCAAGAACACTTCTTGGATCATTTCATCTAACCACAGAGTATTAGAAATACCTCTTGAAGCATTGTTCGATCACTTGATCTCTAATGTAAGAGATCCTCCTGACTCAAGTCCGATCCACGAAGAAGGCACATGCGAATGCGATGATGAGATGTGTGCTTCCCGCAATCCAAGATGAAGATCCAAGAAATGGATCTCCTGATTTCGTCCAATGAAATTTGTCGTCTTCTACTTGTCCTATAAGCACCAAGGAAGATGGAGATCCACAAGCAATCGAGGCGACACCAAGGCATCATAGCGGCGACTACAACTCTCTCAATACTCAAGGTGGAGGTCCACACTTAGTGTGTGTGAGAGGGAGAGATGGGGCATGAGAATGAGGATAGAAAGAGAGAGATTAGACGTGTATTTGAAGGGTTAGGGTTGCCCTTTCTTATATAGTAGTTTGGGAGTCCATGGATCACAATTCATGGGATACACAAAATCAACGGTTAGATTGATTTGTGTTTTTAATCAATGGACATGATCATTGTTGTTTAATAAAGCAACGACATTTTAATTTATATTAAATTAAATATATGTTACATTATCATCAACATATTTTAACGAAATAAAATTAATCAACACAAGATAATAAAGAAGATAAAAAAACTTCCTCCTAAAAGATGGGGCATCACCTTTGAATAATTCATGGGTGACGCCACCTCTCCAATAATTGAGTTTTTATCTTCTTTATTTTGTAAGATAAAATCACATTATCTTTTAATTAGACTTCCCACAACTGATGCGTAAGGGCATCCAGCCGTGGCTTTCTTATCCTCAAAAGTTTGAGGAGCCATTCCCACAACTGATGCGTACAACTGGACCCGTACGAGTGGCTTTGTAAATATATCTGCAGCTTGTTCTGTAGATATGGCGTCTTGTGTGCGTAATAGCCTTTTTTGTATGAGATGTCTAGTGTAATGACATTCATTTTCCACGTGCTTCGTTCGTTCATGGATCATGGGATTATTTGCAATGTACATCACTGGTTGGTTGTCACATCTTAGTTCACGCGTGATGTCCTTAGACCTAACATGAAGGTCAGTTAGTACGGACTTAAGCCACATGAGTTCAGTAGCTGCTTGTACCATGGCTCTATATTCACTTTTAGCACTTAACCGTGACACCACTGCTTGCTTGTTGCTTTCCATGTGATTAGGTTCCCCCCTAGATATCTGCAGAATCTTGTAGTAGATTTTCTATCTCGCAAGCATCCTTCGTAGTCTGCATCTAAATAGGCCACAAGGTTGAGGTTGTTATCTTTGCGAAATAATAGTCTTTTCTCAGGAGATTGCTTGATGTGTCGAAGGACCATCATGCATGCATCAAAGTGAGCCAGAGTAGGTGAGTCCATAAACTGGCTCAGTTTTCCTCCTGCCAGGAGCCATTCCCACAACTATGCACATCATGGCGTACATTAGACTTCCCACAACTGATGCGTAAGGGCATCCAACCGTGGCTTTCTTATCCTCAAAAGTTTGAGGAGCCATTCCTTCAGACAGATGGATACCATGTCTCAAAGGAAGGAAGCCTTCCTTGGAATTCTCCATATGGAACTGTTCCAAGATCTTATTAATGTACCCATATTGTGACAGTCCCAAAATCCTCTTTTCTCTGTTTCTGAACAGCTTCAGACCCAAGATATAAGAGACTACGAGCCGTGCTTTGAAGGTCTCTACCTTCCCATCAGGTCTCCTTTTTCTCTTGAAGATCCATTTACACCTAATGGGTTTTACCCCTTTAGGTGGATCCTCTAGGGTCCATACACCATTCTTATGCATGGAGTCAGTTTCTGACTTCATTGCTAGCATCCATCTATCCATATCTTGATCCGCAAGTGCTTCATTAAATGAAGCTGGATCATTGCTAGTTTCAGCTGACACATGGAATTTGTATCTTTAAGGTGGTGTAACCACCCTCAAACTCCTTCGAAGAGGTATGAGCGTTTCATCTTCATTTACTTCTTCAGTTTCTGGTATAGGAAGCTCAGTATCCTCGGGGAATTCAATGAGTTCCTTTACTTCATTTTTATCTTGACTCTTAAGGAAGTCATCTTCCTCAAACTTTATATCTCTAGAGACAAATACCTTTTAAGTCTCAGGATCATAGAGCTAGTATCCAATATAACATACCCAATGAAGTAACACTCTCCAGTGCGAGATTCTAGCTTACTTGCATCCACGTTCTTCGCATGGACCAAGCAACCCCAAATCCTTAAGTGTCTTACACTAGGTTTGGTACCATACCAAAGATCATGAGGTGTTTTAGGTACATACTTGCTAGGAATCTTATTCAGGATATATATTGCAGTCTCTACTGCATATCCCCAAAAACTAAGAGTTAAATGCGCTTTACTCATCATTGGACGGACCATATCTATTATAGTCCTGTTGCGTCTTTCAACAACACCTTTAAGTTGGGGAGTTCCAGGATGAGTGATATTGGAGACAATTCCATTCTCTTTGAGGTATTCCTTGAATTCATCTGAGAGGTACTCACCACCTCAGTTAGATCGAATCCATTTAATCTTCCTATCTGTTTAGTTCTCAACCAAAGCTTTGAACTCTTTGATCTTTTCAAAGGTTTCAGATTTATGATGTAATAAGAAGATAAACCCATATCGCGAATGGTCATCGATAAATGTCAAATAATAACGAAATCCATTTGGTGTCGCGTTACCGAAGGGACCTCATACATTAGTATGTATTAGGTCAAGAATACCCTTGCATCTTGTAACCTTGTTACGGAAAGGCATCATGGTCATTTTACCTCAAATACAATGTTCGCAGGTAGGTAAAGATTGGATTGGTAGAAAATCTAAGGGTCCATCCTATATTAATCTATTGATCCTATCAACAGATAATGACCAAGTCTTCGATGCCAAATCACAGTGGAATCATCCTCCACGATCCTTTTAGGGTTTATATTAGTGGTAGTAACATTCATGACAAATTCATCAACGCACAATTCATAGAGTCCAGCAGAAGTCAGAACACCCTCCGCAACATATTTATCATAACGACTTATGACAATTTATTACAGAATAGGAACAAATATCCATTTCTAACAAGCTTAGATACAAATATAAGGTTCCTTCTAACATCCGGAACATAAAGAGACTCTTTAAGTAGGAGTACTCTACCACTAGGTAATGATAGTCTGCAGGTCCTGACAGTAAATGCTGCAACAGTTGAATCAGATCCCATCTGGATGACTATCTCCCCTTCATAAAGATTCCTAGTTTCCTGAAACAACTGCAACAAATTGCATACATGAAAAGAAGCACCATAATCTACTACCCAGCTACCTTCTCGTCCAACGAGAAAACTAGTTTCAATGATAAAAGTAGATTTCATACCTACTGGGGCTTTACCTTTCTCGATTGACTTCAGGTAGTCTGGACAGTTACGCTTCCAATGCCCTGACTTCTTGCAGTGGTGACAAACATCGGTCTCTTTTGATGTCATCAGTGTGGAAGCACTAGAAGATGAGCCAACTCCTTGATTCTTCTTCTTTCTCTTCTAGGCTGGGCCCTTCCGAGAACCATGCTTCCAACCACGCTTCCCTTTGACCTGTGCAACCATTGCACTGTCAGAAGGACCATCTTTCTTTATTACGTCTTCCACAGACTTTAATGCAGTAAGAAGTCCAGTGTTAGTCAAGTTCAACTTGTTCATGTAGAATGAAACCACAAAATTATTGAAAGACTTGGGCAAAGATAACAGAATGAGCTTGCATGTTTGCATCCATTTTTGCCCCAAGGGTCTCCAGCTCATACAAGTACCCAAACATTTTGAGTACATGTTCTCGAACTGAAGTCTCTTCCTGCATCATGCAGTGAACGAGTTATTTCATAATATTATAATGCTGGGTGTGGTTTATGTCACCAAACATATCTTTCAGATTCTGCATTATCTCCTGGCATGTCCTCATCTCCACATGATGCTTCTGAAGAACATTAGAGAGTGAACCCAGGATGTAGCATCTAGCCAAGACATGTTCTTCATCATACTTGTCATTGTATTGCTTTTCTTCCTATTTCTTAGGGGTTTCATGCTTGTCCTCTGTGAGTACATAACTTATGCGCTCAGTAGAGAGAACAAGTTCCAAATTACGAATCCAATTTGAATAATTTGATCCGGTCAACTGGTTGACCTCCAGAAGTCTGCTGAGAGAGTTCATAGTCTTCATTGTCTGAAATTAAGAATGCACTATATTAGAACATATAAAGAATTATATATATATATGATTACATTCTTTGATTAAGTATTTTTAATCAAATTAGTCTTGCCTTTGTCGATTTTGAAAGTTCATTCCCTTTATCACTTTCAAAGTAAGAGGAATACTTATCACTATATCTTTAGCAATATCTGGTATCTCCTTTCTTATCCTTGTTTTATCCCAATAATATGAGAAACTGTAACTTAGATAAAAAGAAGCGGGAACTCATTCCACCTTGCAAGTCCAACTTGCATTTCCTAATTTGATCTTTAACACCTGAGCCCACCACCTCTAAGATGATCTTGACTCGTTGCTAATTGAACCAACCATCAACAAGAATAGTAGTCGCTATGCCCAATCCAATATCGCCCAAATAATATGAGGAACCGACACCGTGGTCACTACGCATACGACCTTACTCTTTAGAGAAGCAAAGAGACCGATCCAAATGCACTTGTATGCAGGAGCTATCACTACAAACATGCATATCTTACATACAATCCCTGTCGACAGAACCCTTCGCCTTGACAGGAGACGATGGATGTCACTTATGTGATCTTCCACCTCTTATTCAAATTCAATTAATTATCATGAATCACATTCATGCAATTAATTCTTCCAAGAGAAATACACATTTATTAATAATAGTGTGTTTTATTTGGTATAATTAATTTAATCTCATTAAATCAATTATCAATCCAATTCAATCATTAAACTTGATTGTTACTTGAATTATTGGTATTATCTCAAAGTACGTATTATTCGAATTTTAATAATTATAAAATACATCATGATCACTTAGGCATCATTCGTTCCCTACCTGCTGTCATGGCCAGTACCGACGGGAGTGAGACATACCACACATGGTGCAACCTATTACCCAACGCTCCCTAACTAAGCACCATATCCACCTCGAGAAAAAATAATGCCGAGTCAATCACTTTGTACTTGATATGATCATCGGTTTTTCAACCAAAATTATACTATATAGTAATATTCAAAACCATTTTGATTATAAGGAAATTTGCTAGACAAATTCGCAAAACCTATTCAAGCAACAAGTTTGATGAAAGTGTATCAACTAACCAATTGGTGATCTAGATCTAATCTAATCATTCATTGGTTGAGGCAATATATTTAAGGGAATAATTATTGTTGTAGTATTTCCAAATATTATCCATAATTATTCCAGAAAACCATTATTGATTTAACAAGATTCTTAAATAACAATTACAAGATTCATGGTAGAGTATGTAATTTTCAACAACGACCACTACCAATTAACATTAGCATATCTCTTTCATTTTAAATCTAAATTAAGCAAAATCAATTTCCAGAGATTGATAATTTGATTTAAAATGGAAACCATGTGATTAACACGCATTTCCAACCGTTTTAAAATAGTAATTAAGATCTTAATTGCGTATCTAATTGCCATCCCCAAAATAGTAGACATATGGTCATTAAAATGATCACATCTTGAGCAAACAAAATCCAAACAATAGACATATGGTCATTAAAACGATCATATCTTAATTACACAATCTCAAATTCCACATTTTCCTTGTTTAATGGGAAACATTATCCATATGATAAATTCATATTTAATCATTTTAAACAGGGCCGAAAAAATATCACAATACAGGGCTGTGAAAATTGAAATGCGACAAAAATTTTCACGAACCCTAACGAGCCCAAATCTTCTAAGGTTTATGGATCATATCCAAAACCTCAGACCTTAGGCTCTGATACCACTTGAATGATACGGGAAATCCTTAAGCGCTTCTCGGAAGCGTGATGATGACATCTAATGCGATCAGAGCAACTAGTCGTACTAGTTGCTTGGTGTAGTGGAATTTAAAAATTTTAAATCATATGATGAAATCACATGATCCAAGAACATTTCTTAGATCGTTTCATCTAACCACAGAGTATTGTAAATACCTCTTGAAGCATGGTTGGGATCACTTGATCTCTAAAGTAAGAGATCCTCCTGACTCAAGTCCGATCCACAAAGAAGGCACTTGCGGGCACGATGATGAGACACATGCTTCCCACAATCCAAGATGAAGATCCAAGCAATGGATCTCCTGATTTCATCCAACTAAATCTGACGTCTTCTACTTGTCCTAGAAGCACCAAGGAAGACAGAGATCCATGAGCAATCGAGGCGACAGCAAGGCGGCATAGCGACGACTGCAATTCTCTCAATACTCAAGGTGGACGACCACACTTAGATAGAGAGAGATGGGGCATTAGAATGAGGATAGAGAGAGATAGGTTAGACGTGTATTTGAAGGGCTAGGGTTGCCCTTTCTTATATAGTAGTTTGGGAGTCCATGGACAATCCCTGAGATACACAAAATCAACGGTTAGATTGATTTGTGTTTTTAATCAATGTCCATGATCATTGTTGTTTAATAAAGCAACAACATATTAATTTATATTAAATTAAATGAATGTTGCATTATCATCAACATAATTTAACTGAATACAATTAATTAACACAAGATAATAAAGAGGATAAAAAACTTCCTCCTAGAAAATATGACGTCACGTTTAAATAATTCATGGATGACACCACCTCTCCAATAGGTGAATTTTTATCTTCTTTATTTTATGAGATATAATCTCATTATCTTTTAATTATTTGCATCGGCATTTATTGCAAATATATTCACTAAATTAATTCCAAATTAATTAGCGAATATTTCAATCATGCCATTGAAAAAATGTGAATCACATTCACATCCAAAACAAAATGTAAATTACATTCAATGTGACATTAACAACCAATTAATAAATATTATTTACAAATGAGCTCTCTTCAATATATAATAAATCATATTTATAATATACATTGGTATTATTGATAGCATGGATAGTACTGTACACATTTTGCATATCCTTGATAAGTAAATCTCATTTAATTATCTAGGATAATCATTCTCATAATATGAATCTCATTCATATTGTTCTTGATAACTAAATATCATTTAATTAATAATATCCCGTTGCATGGATACTTAAATCATCAAAGGAATTATTCTTGAACTCCTTCAACAATAGTGTGCTTTCTCCGTAGATACTTGAAGATAAGGACATGGCGATTGTATGTTCCATATATAGTGACTTAGATATTGAGATCATTTCTCAAATCCAGATCTCGGGGACTTCTACAGATTCTTGATTAAATCAAGTCCGTAGATGATCTTCTCATTGCATCTGAATCTCATTCAGACTAGTGTCCAACCCTTGGACCAAAATTAGATTACGTCTCTCCATTGAGTGGAGTCACTAAAATCCAGACCTATTTCATCACTCCCTCAGAATGGAAGCGTCATGGTTATACAATCGTTTATGATCACATCACCCTTTGGTATTCTCAATACCCGTACATCCTGTATACTGGAAAACCTAGAATAAACCCGAAGTATAAGATCACTTTAGACTGTCTTCTTCAGGGTTTTATCATTACTATTCTCATTTAATTATTGAGATTTACTATCGATCATATGCTTTCGAAAAGCATATATCATACTATAAATTCTGTCAAGCTTCCAAAGCATGACGACCACGCATGGAATTTAATACATCCCAATTCCTTATGAGTGAGCTCATGTATTCCGGTTCGATAGTGAACCTGTATGATTCCTTTGAGAGATCGTATCACTCATATGTCCTTGCATGCACACCAGCTCGCTAGTATATAGACCTTGATTAGGCCATCAACCTATTGGTCTGCCAAATGTACATACTCAGACATATAGCAACACATCTGTCTCAGGTCAGAGGATGCATGCCTACATCATGACAGCATACGATATAGGTCTTTAGTTATCTCGATCTCGTTAAGTCAACTCTTTGACCTAGCTTATCTAACACCTCCAAATCTCTATTCACATGCATAGGATCTGCATCAAGAGGTCAGTCAGATATCGACCTTTAGAGATAGGATTGCCATCTCCCACTCAGGCTGGAGATGACATCTTGACTATCATTTGACAGTGCTTGATGAGTCCTCAATCTAACTCTTTAGATATTCATCCAAACACTATCCTCTATGATTCAACAATCAACAGCTTTATGGTATCAAGACAACCATGGTACATAACCCTATTTGTATAGAGGGATCTTATAGTGCATTCATTCACTTAGTTTTAGTCAGGGAGTGAAATAAACCAATAACTTTTATTGATATATCAAACATTACAATACCATTTATTATAGGAATGGTTCGTCTTGGGCTCACATGGCTAACACTTGCCATAAACGAGACGAAAGGGAGTTGTACCCAAAGGAGTCTTGAAGGAAGTTCGATATGTCTACAAAAATATTAAGAGTAAATTACTTATTTAGTGGATAAATATTAATTAAGGGACAAGATCGATAATTGTTTTTCGTAAAAATTATTTACACTAAAAAAACGCAAATGGCATGTACATAGTAGCTAGCACTGGGCGAGCACATGTGCTCGACTAGTCCAGAGCGAGCAGTTTTAGGACACACGTGCTCGCTAGTTTAAATTTGGAGGCACAGGTCGAGCCGGCACGTGACAAAAACTGGGCGAGCTTTTGGGGGAAACTTGGCGAGCACATAAGGTACTCGCCATCATCTCTTAACATAAGTGAGCCCCAACTCTGGAGCTCATATTTCTACCATCTCTTCCCCCAAAATCATGCCTCTGGTGATTTTTGAAGGTGGTCTACCACCACCGATGACTGTTCTCTACTGCCCTCTTTCTCCCTATCGCATTCCTTGAGGTATAACAACTACTCCCTTCAATTTTTTTTAAATTATGTTGTCTATATGCGGAGAAATCTAAGTTTTATATTTTTTAGATCTATAAATCGATGGATTGTTGATTTTAGGATTTTATAATTTATTTAGATTATGCAATAGTTACTGTAATGTGTATATATTGAAGATTTGATTCCGGATTAGCAAAGTTTAATTTAATTTTATTGTAGATAAGGTATTCGATGAAATGTTAAAATCAATTCAGTCCTAAAATACGATATTATTGCATAGAGATTGATGGGAGACGGGCAACAAGCTGCGCCGCCAATCCCTTTTGAATGACAAATCCAATTCTTCGAAATACAACATCTATAGATATGGGAACCATGACATCATTGTGCATAATTCTTTGGACCCTTTTTAGAAGCTCTACTGCTTCAGTAGCTAAAAATCCGAAGGTGTCAAAACCAAAAGGAATGAATACATGTTGATTGTCAATACATGCTTTCTCATGCTTAACAACTTTAGCTGAGGTAGCTTTTTGAGCAGCGTGTCTCGCAATAAAATCACTCCTTATCGGACTCACCAATGGAGAAACTCCAGTCAGATCAACACATGTATGCTTCCCTCCAGCCCATTCAAATATTAAAACATCTGCTGGTCTGAGTGTCGATCTCCCCTCTTGAGGATCCGTCAAAAAATTCACAAGTGCTTCTTTATTTGAAGCAACTCCAGCATGTCTGAGTACATCATAAAGGAAATTCCTTACAAAATCATGTCTATATTTAAAACCTGAGAGTTCACGACAATGAACTGCATGCTCCCCAAAAGCATCCAAGTATGATTGTGGCATATTGGGCAAGGCTCATCAGCTGGAAAAAGAGGAATCATAAGACGATAGTTGAGGATAGTGCTGTACTCAATAGGAGACATATGCATCCCAAGGACCTCAATAGGAGTAGCAAGGAGGAAGTCTTGATCATGGTCAGCCTGTAAACAACGAAAAATTGTTTTTTGCCGAACAATCATGCCAAACTTAATTTCCATTTCTTCAACAATTTTGCTAAAAAGATAACTCGCCAAAATATTCTGGGCTTTATGGGGGATGGTATCCTTGTTAGCAAAACATGTAAGATCGAGAGATAGAAGTTGATATGTAGGCCCTCCAAAGCTTATAGAAAGTCAGAATCCATACCATGTATTCCACTGTATCGTAAAATGTGATCTTGGAGCTCCCATGATTGAGCTCTAGAGGCCACGAAAATATTAGTTGTATAAATATGTAACAATTTTATTTAGGAAATATTATTTGTATAAATAATAATGATTTGAAATTGAAATTAGAGGGTAATAAATGGTCAAGTTTTTTTTTCATTTTTGATTTATTTATTCATGTTTATTGATTGGATGCGTAGGTGTGAATATGAGGAGAGCATGCTATTGTGTAGTCATGTTATTGATAAGGGTATGTGAAGGTGTCATGTTTGATGATAATGATTTTTTGTATGCATAGATGCAAATGCGAGGATGGAATGCATAGATGATATGTTTACTAAAATTATAGGATGCATAGACGATAATGATGTTCATGCAAAGTGTATGATGTAGGTTGTTAGGGTTAACTTATGTAATGTTGGTTAGGGTATGTGAATGTTGGGATATATCTTTGGTGATATGGAGTTAATGAAGTTGTGATAACATGTATGTATAGATGGGAATTTAAGTGCAAATGTAATCGTATATGGGGAGAAGGGTGTATACATGCATTGAGGAGGGTGGTTAGATGGGGTAGTGTGTTATTAAATTTAGACATAATAATTTCCACATGTAATTATAAAAAGAATAAATTTTAATTAATTGAATATTCATTAGAAACGAATTCACTTCCATTATAAATTTATACAACACTGTTATTTTTGAAATTGGCTACGTATACATTTAAGGATAACTTAAAATGAAACTACCATAGGGATTACTAATTATGATAGAAATATAATTCATTATTTTTATAATGATATACTAAAATTTAAAAATAAGTTATAACAATATTTTATAAATATATATTTATATATTATAATTGTGACAATAATAATACATAATTATACATTTTAAATGATGAAGGATTTTTTGAATCTCGAAGTGTAAATATTCTACTATAATCAATAAACACCAATGATTTAATTTTTTGGTCTATAAATAAAATCACAACAATTTAATATAGATTTCTACTATGATAAATATGAAGTCATACTTATAAAACTCAATTTTTTTGGGTCTATAAATAAACATCAATGGTTTATTTTTGCAAGGAGAAGGTATCAATATCCTTAGAGCGGTTGATACAGTGCTGGCCAGGTCCCATGTGTCGGATACTGTAGACCCTCCAAGATCGGACATGTGGTACCCTAGTCCTTGTGATGTCAACATGTACTCAAAATACAATTATATTATGAATAAAATAGAGAAAGAAAGAGACAGGAAAAATATGTGAACAATGATGATCAAAATAAAGACCACAATCAAGGACACTAGAAAACATATGTATGTGGATATGAATTTAATTGTATGTGTAAATGTGATCAATATAATTGGAACCCAAAGTGTGGAGTTTAACAAACACCAATAGTTCTTATGTGATAATTTTTATTATCACATTAACTTCTAGATAATGTGGCCAATTGTGCCACATTAACTTATAGTTAGGTAGATAATAAGGCTAAAACACTAACAACTTTTTATTAAATCACACAAAATCATTCACATACAATACGTTCATCTATACCGGGTGGTATGTGGCCCGACACACTGAGATACGCGTGCAACTAGGGATGAGTATTGGGTCGGGCCAGCCCGACCTGACCCGCAACCCGACCCGAACCCGAACCCATTACATGTCGGGTCGGGCTCGGGCTTAAGAAATCAGCCCATTTTGTAACGGGCCGGGCTCGGGCTGTGTAAAACCCGACCCGCGCCCGACCCGGTAGCCCGGCCCGACCCCTCACCATACCCAAGCCGACCCGACCCGACCTCCCCTCCCCCGCCCGAGCCCCGACCCGACCCGACCTCCCCTTCCCTGCACGATCCCAATCCCGCCCGACCCGGTCCCCTGCGCCCACGCGGGACGTTACCAAGCACCCAACCCCGCAAGCGCAAACCCTATCGCTACGCTACCCCTCCCGGGCCTCCCCTTCCCTACTCCACTCCCGGGCCGCCGCACGCCCACGACTTCGTGAGCCCTTGCACCCCCCGTCGACTACCCTCGGGCCTCCCTGCCTGTGCTCTCGGCTCTCCCCGACAAAGACCCCCCCACACCCCCTGCGGAAGCCCCTTGCGGCCCCATCCCTCCCCGCTGGTGAGGCCCCCCGTCACTGCAACCCCACGCCGCACCCCGCACATCCCCGATTCCCCCCTCCCCAGGGCCACGGCACAGCCCCGCCGCCGCACAACCCCACTCCGCGCGGTGCACCCCCTCCGACCCCCTTCATATCGAGCCGGCCCGACCCGAACCCGGCCCGTTTCACATCGGGCCGGGTTCGGGTTCGGGCTGGCCCAATCAAAAATTAACGGGCCAGAGCCCAGCCCGAAGCTCGATATTGATAACGGGTTCGGGTTCGGGCTCAGGCCCAGCCTGGCCCGCCCGGCCCGATAATCATCCCTACGTGCAACACATTAGAGGATTTCCTCACCTCCAACTGTGTTATATTTTTTTATGTTTTACACATTACTATTAGAATCACTTCGAGATGAGATATCCCGTTTCAATGGTCGTGGATTTTGATGTTTGCAAGTGGAAAAATCTTTTTTTGCAGGTACACTTTCAGTAATTTTCATTTAAATACTATCTACCCACATCCCCATCGTTAACCAACCATATATACGTAAAGCACTGGTTAACATAAATGATTAAATATTTTAAGATCGTTTTATAGTCTCATTTGTAGCACATACAAATATATGATGTAAAGTTATATTACATTTATGTTGACTTTCCTTAGTTCGGAGATCCCAAAATGAGGGGGTCCATGAGGATTCAAACTTATTATAAGGTGATCGTTGTCAAATGTTCTTGTTTTTTTTATAGAAATTCGGATGCATAACTCCTTCATCTTAGGTATACCAAACAAGTCATAGTTTACTATCTAAATAGTTAATACGGTGATTGTTTTGAAAGTTAATTGTGGTTGGTTTTTGAGGTATATCAGAGAGGTGCAGGTTTATGCTGCTGAATTTTCCTTAGAAATAAACAAGCATGTGATAACAATAGTCTTAAAGTAAGTGTGAATCCTTATAGATGGGCTCAAGTGATAACATATTCTCTTCTAATCTCCTAAAATAAATATGATAGGTTTAGGCCAGCTATGGGTCAGGGTATAGGATTTCTAGGTATGTTCTCTGAGCTTAAGCTGATGTTAAATCTTCAATTCTCATTTTACCGTATGAATTGTTACATTTCTGTGATAACTATGGCGAATAGAGAGTGGATGTACAAGCATGTAGTAGATGAACATTTTAGAGATACTTTTCAAAGAGGTGTTCAAGAATTTTTGGAATTTTATTATGCACAAGGTTCTCGTGTTGTGGATTCATATGGTATTATCTTGTGTCCGTGTCAAAAGTGTTGTTTAGTGAAGAAGAAATCTAAGGATGAAACTCAGTTGCATCTTTATAAAAATATTTTCATGGAAGTATATCAAATTTGGTGGAGGCACGGTGAGGTCTTCGAAGACACAATGAACGAGTCAGATGAAGCGGACAATATTACGCCATCGTGGATATAATTATGAACGTTATAGGTTCTGATTTTAATGGTACTTGCCCAGATGACGAGGAACCGTATGCTGAGTCTGCAAACTTCTAAGAGCTATTTAAAAAGGAAGAAGAGCCATTGTAGTTGGGTTGTAAGACATTCAAAACTCTCCGCATTTTTAGAACTTCTATCAATGAAGACAGAGTATAATATGACTAATTTTTATGCCATGCTTAAAATTATCAAGAAAATATTACCCGAAGATGCTGAATTACTTTAAAGTTGTTACAAAATTAAAAAGTTGACGCAGAAGATGAATTTAGTTGAAGTTAAGGTAGAATCTTATATAAATCACCATATTTTATACTACAATGAACATGAGAATTTGTCACGTTGTATGAATGTGATGAGCTAAGATTTCAGGAATAAAGTAAGAGTGTGAAACAATCTCAAGGATGTTTACATTATTTCCTATTGATTTCAAGATTGAAACGATTATATAATTATAAGGAAACAACAAAAAATATGATATGGCATGTAGAACATGATGTTGAAGAGTAAATAGAGCATCCATCGGAGTCTGATTGTTGGAAAGTATTGATGTCAACATTTCCTTCATTTTCGGAAGAAAATAAGAATTACGTTATAGGTTTATGTACGGACGAGTTCATCCTTATGGAATAATACTGGCTAGTAATGACAACACCACATAATCTACCCCCAGGTTTTATTATAAGAGACAATTCATGTTTCTATCATTGTTGGTGCCAAAACTTATGCATCCGGGAAAATACACCGAAGTGTATTTATGTCCTCTTATAGATGAGTTGAAGATGCTATGGATCGATGGAGTGGATGCATATGATGCAAACAAAAGTCAACATTCAATATGAATTTACTCTACTTTGGACGATAAATAACTTCTCGGCTTATGGAATATTATATGGATGGAGTACACATGGACATCAAAGTTGTCCATATCGTATGGAAGGTGCAAAATCATTCCAGCTTAAACATGATCAGGACCCTTATTTTTTTATTGTCATAAACGTTTTCTCTCAAACAATCATCCATATCAAAAACAAAAGTAAGCATTTAAAAAAATACAAGCGAACGTGCAAATTCTCTGACAATTAAGCTGGCGATACACAATTATCAAGTTTAAAGAAATTGTTGTATTCAGCCTTGGATAATGGGAATAAAAAAATTTCATCCATGTTTTGGCGATAGTTATAATTAGATTAAGAAGAATATGTTTTGAGAATTTCCATATTGAAGTAAGCTATTGATACGACACAACTTAGATGTTGTGCATATAGAAAAATATCTTCGATAACATCTTCTATACAGTTATCAATGTAACCGATTGCACAAAATATACAATAAATTCTCATCGTGATTTAAAGATTATATGCAATCGACAGAGTTTTATATAAAAGAACTTGATAATGGAAGGGTTGAAATTCCTAAAGAGAAGTGTACATTAGATATAAATCAAGTGAAGTGTCTACGAATGGACAAGTAAATTGAAATTTCTAAATGGATATGCCTCAAATTTCTCAAATTTGGTCGAATTAAACAAGTTCTCATTTAAGGCAATGAAGAGAAATAACCATCGTGTTTTAATGGAAATACTGTTACGGCTATTGTTCAAGGGATTATTACCGAAAAACATTGTAGATGTTCTATCAGATGTCAACAGATTTTGGTAGATTCTATTCTCATCATGCGTAAATCATATGGAGATGGAATATCTTGAGAAAATATTTTTGTAATTATGTGTACTTTGGAGATGATATTTTTGTGGGCTTTTTTTGATTCATTGGAGCATATGATGATTTATCTTCCATACGAAGCAAAAGTTGGAGGGCTCGTAAAATATCAATGTATGTATTCAAAATGTATTTTTAATTAATAAATTATTTTTTTATTCTTTTGATATATGATTGAAACATATAAATATTTTACGTAGGTTTATATTATTTCTGAAAAGAAAGGTTCGAAACAATAGTAAAGTGGAAGGATCAATAAGTGCGCAGTATAATTAAGAGGAAGTAGCAACATTATGTGCTACACTTTCCACAAAAGATTAAGGAGGAATGAGAAAATATACTTTGAAGAAGAACCTCATATCAGTTTCTTTCGTCAGTGAATTAAACTTATACAAAAGGCTACAAAACATCTATTATCGAAACAAGAGAAAGATGCTACAGAGATATACATAATAGACAATTGAGAGTTAATAACAACATATGTTTAGTACGTCTCTGTATTACTTTGTTTGAATATATGTAAATTCCTTTCCCCTTATCTTTAATGAATTTGTATTCATTTTAGTGAATTAACACGTAAAATTATCGAAGAAAATCATATGTATTCAGATGATAAAGTTGTGAGAATCAACAGGAACACATTTTCAGAATGGTTGCAGAACCAAACAAAATAATTGGATGGTAATGATTATAAACATAGATATTAAAATATTTTGCAGATGGTCTGCTTTATAAAGTCTGATCTTATAACTAGTGTTGGAGTAATAATTATCGATTTCATACCTTTAATTATGTAGACATTTAACAACTCACAATCAAATAGTGATGGTTCATAGATCTTACTACGAGGAAGATTATTTGGTTTACATGTAATATTAAAGAAGATACTAGAAGTAGAATATATTATTCCGGGCTTAAATAAAGTAGTTCTTTATTTTGACTGGTACGGACCCAATGGAGGCATATTGATCAATAAGAGGAATAACATTATCAACGTGATACTAAGAAAACTTATACGTAGATTTGAACCCTTCGTTCTATCTTTTCAAGTGAACCAAGTTTGTTATCTCCCACAATTGTTAAAGAAGAGAAAGAGCGTTGAATATTTCAATGTCGTGGAGATAAATGCTTGATGCTATATTTCTAATGAAGACACTCATCTCTAAGATGTTATAGACGGAGCCTTTACATCTACTCATGAGCAAATAAATATAGTAGAAGTAGTCCCAATCATTGAATCGATTTGATTGGCATATAATAAGGTGATATCTGCTGACCTACAAGATGATGTAGACACTACAAATGATGATTCAGATAACTCAGAAATCAATGAACATGTTATAATTATTGGACATGCGAGCCCAGGGCAAGCTATTATGCAATAAATGTTATTGCAAATATCATTCTCCGATCTGAAATAAAGAATGATTATTTTGCATAATAGGTCCCTTAGTACAATTAGGGTTATGTACCATGACAATCTTAATGATCATATAGTTGTTGATTCAATTATTGAAATATAGAAGCTGGTGCTTGGATGAATATCTAAAAAGTTAGATTGAGGACTCATCACCGTCAAATGGTTATTAAGAGAGGATCTTTCGCCTTAGAAGGAAGTGGCAATCCTTTCTCTAAAAGGATGATATCTAACCGAGCTCTTGATGCAGGTCCTCTGCATAGGAATAGAGATTCATAGGTGTTAGATAAGTTAGGTCAAAGAGTTGACTTAACGAGATCGAGATAACTAAAGTACTATGTCGTTTTCTATAACGATATAGGCTAGCATCCTCTGATTGGAGACAGATGTGTTACTATATGTCTAAGTATGTACATTTGGAAGACCAATATGTTGATTACCTAACCAAGGTATATACACCGGCACATTGGTATGCATGCAAGGGCATACGAGTAGTATGATCTCTCAAAGGGATCATACTGGTTCATTTACTGAACCGGAAGACATGAGCTCACTCATGGATATTGGGAAGAATCAAATTCCGTGCACGATCGTCTCGCTTTGGAAGCTTGGCTGAATTTGTAGGTTTGATATATACTTTTGGAAAGTATATGATCAAGACCTAAGTATGATATATGATTTGAAAGTATATGATCGATACCGACTCCCAATGATCAACTGAGAAACATAATGATAAAACCATGAAATAGATAGTTAAAATCGATCTAATATTTCGAGTCTATTCTGGATCTTCCAGTATGCATGATGAATAGGTATTGGGAATACCTGAGGGTGATGTGATCATAAACGATTGTATAACCATGACACTTCCATTCCTAAGAAGCGATGAAATGGTTCTGGAATTTAGTGACTCCTCTCAGTAGAGAAGTAATATGATCTCGATCCAAATGTTAGACATTGATCTGAATGTGATTCAGATGCAATGAGAAGATTAGATTTGCGGTCTTGATTTAATCAAGCATCTATGAGAGGTCCGCAAGATCTGAATTTGAGATGTGATCTCAATATCCAAGTCACTATATGTGTCACAATACAATTGCCATGTCCTTATCTCCAAGTATCCGCAGAGAAGGCACATTATCTTTGAAAGAGTTCATGAATAATTTCATTGTTGATATATGTATCCAAGCATTGATAAATTTGATAACTAAATATGATTTAATTATCATGAATAATATGAATTTGATTTATATTATGAGGAGAGTTATCCAAGGTAATTAAATGTGATTTAATTATCATAGATGTCAATAATGTGGATAGTATCCATATTAGTCATATATATTATAAATGTAATTTATAATATATAAGAGAGAGCTATTTGTAATTTACATTTATTAATTAAATGTTGATGTAAATTAGATTCACATTGGATAATTAATTGAAAATATAATTTACATTTTATTTTGGATTGTGAATGTGATTCACAATTTTCGAATGGCAAGATTGCAATATTCACAAAATAGTTATGAATTATATTTTAGAATAATTTACAACAATTATTGATGTAAATATTGGAGATACATGGAGTCATGCAATCTTGAATATTGCATTGGAAATTTCCCTTTCCTAATAAGAGAAGGGGCCGCCACCAATTCCTACAAGGAAAGGGTGGCCGTCCACCTCACCTATATGAAAGGAGAGGATCTCTTTTCCATTGTCAATATATATTTAATCTAATTAAATTAATTATTCTTGTATTTTTCCAAGAAAATCTTGGCCATTGAAAGAAGCACAAATCAAACTCGTCCATTGATTTTGTGTAGTCCATGGATTGTGTTCCATGAACTCATAAAACCCTATATAAGAAGAGGCAACCCTTTCTCTTCTTAAGTTTACAACATATGTTCTCTCTCTCATTCTCTCTACATGCCAACTTCCTCTCTCTCTCTCTCTCTTGTGGGCATCCACCATGATGCTTTAAAGAGAGTCGCCATCGATGCATCATCGTCGTTATGCTGTCGGATCATTCGCACGTGGATCTCCATCTGCTTTGGTGTGCTTCACTCATGAAGAAGATGTTGTATCTCGTGTGACGAAATCAGAAGATTCATCGATTAGATCATTAACATGGATTGCGAGGAGCATATGTTTCATCAACGCTCTCGCAAGCATCTCCTCTAATGGATCAAGAGGTCTTTTCGTTTAGAAACTCGATCGCAACTACGCTTCAATAGGTAACCCTAATACGTGTTTGTGGTTTAGACGAAATGATTTGAGAAGTGTTCTTAGATCACGCGGTTTCGTCGCATGATTTTTTTTTAAATTTTGCTTCCTCGAGCAACTAGTACGACTAGTCGCTTCCGATTGCATACAATGCGATCCTCATGCTTCTGTGATACACTTAAGGATCATCCCATATCATTCAAGTGATATCAGAGCAAGATTGGAGGTTTTGGATACAATCCATAAACTTAGGAAGATTTGGGTTCATTAGGTTTGCGAAAGTTTTATCGCATTTCAATTTCGCATATGTATTTAGTGATTATTTTCCGCCATTTTTAAATTATTTAAACACTAATTTACATTTCTAAATATGTTCTCTGTTAAATAAGAAAATCGTGGGATCTGAGTTTGTTTGATTTCGAATCCTTTTGCTCAAGTTATGATCATTCTAGTGAACATGTATCCACTATTTCGGGGACTACGAATCATGACGTAATTAACGATTACTGATTTCAAACACTTAGAAATATGTGTGAATCACTTAGGTTATGTTTTTAATAAAATTAGCAAACTTTAAAATTTTATTTTGCATTATTTGGATTTAAATTGATTGAGATATTCTAATTTTAGTAAATGAGGGTCACTACTGAAAATTACTTAAAATGATTGAGATATTCTAATAGAAAACCTTGTGATTGACATTTAATCAATTAGTGAAATTAAATGGTTTAATTTTCTGAAATAATTATGGATGAATCTTTATGAAATATTTGATGATAATTATTTCTTTAACTGGAATTGCCTTAACCAATAATTGATTAGATATGATATAGATTACAATTGGTTACATCATACACTTTCCAACAAACATAGTTGCTTGAATATGATTCTGAATTTGTTTAGAAAATTTTCTCATAATGTTAATCAAACTTGTTTTAATTATAATTATATCGTATAACTTCGGTTGAAAAACCCATTATCATCTCAAGTATACAATGATCAATTTGGCATTATCCTTTCCCGAGGTGGATATGGTGTCTAGTCGGGGAGCATTGGGGTAGCATGTTACACTGTGTGATGTCTATCCCACTCCCATTGGTACTGGTCATGATAGCAGGTAGGGACGGGATACTGCAGGAGAGATCACTGTGTATTTCTAATTATTAAAATCCAAAATAATATGTATATGAGATAATACTATATTTCAAGTAACAATAAAGAATGTTTGTTGGATATTAATTAGATCATTAATTTAATATGATTAGATTAATTGAAATACAATTAAATTAAAACAATCTATTATGAATAGAGTTGTGGTTTCTCTTGGAAGAATTAATCATAATGAATATGATTCATAATGACTAATTAAAATTTGAACATGATATGGAGGATCACACAAGTGATATCAATAGTCTCCCGTCAAGGAGAAGAGTTCCGTAGGGATTGCATGTAGGAGATGCCTGTTCGAAGTGACAGCTATTGTATGAAAACACATCTGGATCGGGCTCTTTGCTTCTCGAAAGAGTAAGGTCGTATGCGTAGTGACCCAATATCAGGTCCTCATAATATTAGGACGATATTGGATTGTGCATAGTGAGTAATTATTCTTATTGACGGTTGGTTTATTTAATGAGAGGTCAATATTACCTTATGGGTGGTGGGTCTGGGTGTTAAAGACTGAATTGGGAATGCAAGTTGGACTTGCAAGGTGGAATGTGTCCGTGCTTCTTTTTATCCGAGTTGCAAGTTCTCATATTATTAGGATGTAACAAAGATAAGGAAGTAGATCCCAGATCTTATTTGAGATATAATGGTAAGTATATCTCTTACATTGAAAGTGATTAAGGGAATGAACTTTCAGTGTTACAAGGCAAGACAACTTTGATATAAAAATTCCTAAATCAAAGTAAAATATGTGTATATATATTTATTTATATATTTATATACATTTATGCAAATTTCTTATTTCAGATAATCCTTCATTAAGCCCACTCAATACTATATTCAATAATGACCAGTAAAATCATCATGGATTGGATCCATGATCAAGATATTGTACTTGCAGTTGGACACATAATGTATGTGATTGCAATGTGCAAGTTTCCTCATAATAATGAGGAATGCCAAATAAATAGACAATAGGAATGTAACCCTAGGGTTTGTATGTTGCTATAGTCTTGTTCTCTTATTGAATGTACTTTGGAAGTGGCATGTCGATGATGATTGTAAATGCCAAATAATCCTTATAAATCTAAGAAGATGTTCTGGCATACATATGTGCTCTCAACATTTAATCATGAATGACATGGTTCACTACATCATGCAGAATGGTAGCTCTATAAGAGATTATGTATTCAAAGTGTATGAGTACCTACCTGAACCAAAGTCTTTCAGAGTTAAGATGAATGTAGATACGATGAGTGTCATCATTCTATTGTCTACTCAAGTCATTTATGAAGGTTCCATAATATTCATATTGTATGAATTGAATGAAGTACATATAGATGTTGAAATACTATCACATTGAATTCTTTTTGAGTTCAACAAAAGACATTCTTTGTCTTAAGCAATAGTTGGTTATAGATGAAGAGAGCGCAGTGGAAGCATGGGTCTGACCTAGGCAAGAAGGAAAATGAAGGACCTGACTATACTTCTCTAATTTCCATATGACATCCAAAGAGTTGGATGAATGCCAATATTGCAATAAGCCGATGTATAGATAGTGTGACTATCTAGTCTATCTAGAATCCTTAGAGAAGGACTTGAATAATGCATAACAATAATCTACATATACATATAATCATTGAAATTGACTTTCTTATTTGATAAGATCAAAGTCTATTAATTGTATCTCATTATTCTAATGACAATTGAAATTGATTACACATGTATTAGAAGACTGGAATTTGATCTTCATGTTTAATACTCATCTGCATGGATATTGATGCAATTGTTGCAACAATCTCTATTGGATAGATAGACTTCACATTTTCAGTGGGAGAGTCCTTAGTCTTAGAGAATGTCTATATGATTTGGATATTAGAATATACTCATAGTTTATTTCTAAATGTTGGAAATAAACCTGAAATCTGGAATAAACCTGTCATAGAGAGTTATGATGGATATATTTCAGATAGTAATCTAACATCTAGTGGACTCTACTAAATTAGAAAATTAATGAATAGTACATTAAGATTTCTAATACATAAAATTAATCCTTTAAAGATCAGTAGGAGGATGAAGATCATATGACAATGATCTGGCATCAAACCTTGGACATATGTCTATTAATGTGATCAATAGACTAGTATGATGAAACTTTAGATTGTCTGAAATTTCAAATCTTGCATATTTATGAATATTGTATTCAGAGTAAAATGTCCAATATACCCTTCTTTAAGAATGGTGTAAGATGTCAAGGTATTTAAGATTTCATACATATTTACATATGTGGAACATCTATATCATAATAAACATTATGGATATGTGATATCTATTGATGATTATTTGTGATATGAGATTTCTTTCCTTCACCTTAGAAAGCTTTGAAATGTTCAAAGATTTCACAATTTATAGTTTAGAACCAAAGTTTGAAGGAAGATAAAATGAATTTGATATAACTTAGGTAGCATGTACCTGTTAGATGAATTCAAGGAATACCTTATGGAGATATAAGTATCATTCGTATCTCACTCCTCCTAATAAACCTAAACTCAATAGAGTTATAGGGAGATGCAATTAGATCATGTGTGACATGATTTAATCAATGATTAATTTTAGCATAATTATCTTTTAGTTTCCAAGGTATATATATATGTAGTAGATACTACAATATATCCTTAATAAGGTTCCACGCATGTAAGATGGAATCTAGCACTAGAGAGTGCTACTTCATTAGGAAAATAAAGGATGGTATAGGATACTGACCTTGAGATTCTTGAAAGATCTCATCTCTGAGAATAATATTCTTAGAGGATGAGACTCTTGAGAATCAAGATGAAATGAAGTTAAGGAACTCATTTAATCTTGAGATGATAATGAGGCTCCTGAAATCAAAAGCTAAAAGGGAAATTAAAGATGAAACACTCATACCTCTTCAAATGAGTGTGAGGATGGTTTCCATGTGTTAGAGAAATGTAAAAATGATGTTACTTCATGTGATGAATCTTCTGAATATCATGCCATGGAAAGATGGATGTTAGCAATAAAGTCTAAAGTACACTTCATATACATGTGTTGTATATGGACCCTCAAGGATCCACCTATATGGGTAACACCCAGAAAGGTGTAAATGAATCTTCAAGAGAAAAAGGGAACCTAATGAGAAGGTAGAGACCTTCAAAGCACAGATCATATCCTCAAGATACACACTGAAGAGAAGACATCGCTTGCGATGAGACTTGCTCCCAGTGACCATGCTTAAACCCATCAGAGCATTGCTAACTATAGCTACACAACTTAACTGTGACATCAACAAGATGGAAGTCAATATTGCATTCCTTTATGAATACCTCTCTGAGGATATTCACATGAAGTAGCCCAGGGCTTCACGATTAAGGTGATCAAGGTGTGCAAGCTAAAGAAATCCATCTATGGACTCAAACAAGCTTCTTGTAGTTGGAACATAAGATTTGATGAAATTATAAATGTTATGATTTTAGATAGAATCTTGATGATCCATGTGAAGCTTAGTGTGAGTGCCAATGTGTTCATCGTGCTAAATGTAGATGATATCCTAATCATTTAGAATGATATAAAGATAATAATATGTATTTTATAATCTGAGTACTCTATACCTTGTGATATGATCTGAAGGATACCTCTTAGACCATAGTTCTGAAGATGTTTAGAAGCATAGAGAAGAGGGTATTGGAACCATCATATTAGTTGTACACCTTGGACATATTCTGTTATTGAAAATATCCTAAGGAAGGCTTCCTTCCCCTAAGATATGGTACTGACCTATTTGAATGGATAAAACCTCAAGGAGTTGAGGAAGTGAATGATGGAACTGCTTGCACTAGTGCATTAGTTACGAATAGCCGAGTGTATCATAGATGTGTACAAAAGTAAGATATCTGTCATGCAGTGGGAGTAGTAAACTGTTACTAAACCTACTGGAGATAAAACACTTAGTTGTTGTAATAACAATATCTTCAAAGATGACAAGACTTTAGAGACAGTGATCTCTAAGTCTTATCTTCAAGAATTTAAGGCTTTATAGATGGTGATCTAAAAGGTCTTAAACTGTAGATACCTTGGGAGATAGAGATATCCAGGAATAAGAGTATTTTGATAAGGATTATGGAGATATTGGTTATGATAATTATTGAGTTGTAGCATCAAGGACACTATAACTGACGAAATTGAGTAGTAGTTGCATAAGATGCAACATTTGCATTGGATGCGAGCACCGTTACTGAAGGATATCCAAGTCTCGTAAAAGGACTTGTCATAGTCTTTTCAGAACAAAGTGACTGATCAGCTTAACTAGCTATTTTTTTATAAATAGCCTATGATTGTCACATGATTGTGGTTTAAAGATTAGCCCATTAATGACTCTTTGGGCTAGTGGGAGATTGTTGGACATGCGAGCCCATGACGAGCCATTATCCAATAAATGTTATTGTGAATATCATTCCCTGATCTGAAATGAAGAATGTTTAATTTTCATAATAGGTCCTTTAGTACAATTAGGGTTATGTACCATGACCATATTAATGATCATAGAGCTGTAGATTCAATTATTCAATCATAGAGGATGGTGCTTGGAGGAATATCTAAAGAGTTAGATTGAGGACTCGTCAAGCACCGTCAAATGATTATTAAGAGAGGATCTCCAGCCTGAGAAGAAAATGGCAATCCTTTCTCTAAAAGGTAGATATCTAACCGACCTCTTGATGCAGGTCCTCTGCATAGGAATAGAGATTTGGAGGTGTTAGATAAGTTAGGTCAAAGAGTTGACTTTACGAGATCGAGATAACCAAAGTCCTATGTCGTTTGTTGTCACGATATAGACATGCATCCTCTGACCGGAGATAAATCTGTTACTATATGTCTGAATACGTACATTTGACAGACCAATAGATTGATGACCTAACGAAGGTCTATACACCGACGAGCTGGTGTGCATGCAATGTCATATGAGTAGTACGAGCTCTCAAAGGGAATCTACAAGTTCATTTCTTGAACCGGAAGACATGATCTCACTCATGAGATAATGGGAAGAATCAAATTCCGTGCACGGTCTTCTCTCTTTGGAAGCTGGACTGAATTTGTAGGTTTGATATATACTTTTGGAAAGTACATGATCAATACCTAGATATGATATATGCTTTTGGAAAGTATATAATCGATACCGACTCGCAATGATCAAATGAGTAAATTAATGATAAAACCATAAAGTAGATAGTGACAAGTCGATCTAATATTCTGGGTTTATTCCGAGTCTTCTAGTATGCAGGATGTATAGGTATTGGGAATACATGAGGGTGATGTAATCATAAACGATTGTATAACCATGACGCTTCCATTCCTAGGGAGTGATTAAGCGAGTCTGGATTTTAGTGACTCCTCTCAGTAGAGAAGTAATCTGATCTTGGTCCAAATGTTGGACATTGATCTGAATGTGATTCAGATGTAATGAGAAGATTATATTTACAATCTTGATTTAATCAAGCATCTATAAGAGGTTCGCAAGATCAGAATTTGAGATGTAATCTCAATTTCCAAGTCACTATACGTGAAATAATACAATCGCCATGTCCTTATCTCTAAGTATCTTCAGAGAAAACGCATGATCCTTGACAGAGTTCATGGATAACTTCATTGTTGATATATGTATCCAAGCATTGACAAAATTGATAATTAAATATGATTTAATTATCATGAATAATATGAATTTGATTTATATTATGAGGAGAGTTATCTAAGATAATTAAGTGTGATTTAATTATCATGGATATGAATAAGGTGGATAGTACGATCCATATTAATTATATATATTATAAATTTATTTTTAATATATACGAGAGAGCTATTTGTAATTTATATTTATTAATTAAATGTTGATGTAAATTATATTCACATTGGAAAATTAATTGAAAATGTAATTTACATTTTATTTTGGATTGTGAATGTGATTCATAATTTTCGAATGGTAAGGTTGAAATATTCACAAAATGATTATGAATTATTTTGTAGAATAATTTACAACAATTGTTGTTGTAAATATTGGAGATACATGTAATCATGCAATCTCGGAGATTGCAGTGGAAATCTCCCTTTCCTATAGGAGAAGGGACGACCACCAATTCCTACAAGGAAAGGGTGGCCGTTCACCCCTCCTACATGGAAGGAGAAGATCTTTTTTCCATTGTCTCCAAGATTAGTTGATTTAATTTTAGGATTAAGTTATAGTGATTTATCAATATATATTTAATTAAATTAATTGTTCTTGTGTTTCTCCAACAAAATCTTTGCCATTGAAAGAAGCACAAATAAATCTCATCCATTGATTTTGTGTAGTCCATGAATTGTGATTCATGGACTCCCAAAACCCTATATAAGAAGAGGCACCCCTTGCTCTTCTTAAGTTTACAACATATCTTCTCTCTCTCTCTCATTCTCTCTACACACCAACTTCCTCTCTCTATCTCTCTTGTAGGCATCCACCATGATGCCCTAAAGAGAGTTTCCATCACCGGAGCGTCGCTGTTATACTGTCGGATCACTCGCTCATGGATCTCCGTCTCCTTCGATGCACTTTGCTTGTGAAGAAGACATCAAATCTCGTGTGATGAGATCCAAAGATTTGCCGCTTGGATCATCAACATGGATTACAAGGAGCACACGTTTCATCAACACGCTTGCAAGTGTCTCCTCCAACAGAACGGACTTGAGACAGACGGTCTCTTCGTTTAGAGACTCGATCACAACCACGCTTCAAGAGGTAACCTTAATACTTGTTTGTGGTTTAGACGAAATGATCCGACAAGTGTTCTTGGATCATGTGATTTTGTCACATGAACTTTTTTTAAATTCTGCTTCCTCGAGCAACTAATGCGACTAGTCGCTCCTGATCACATATGATGCGATCCTCTAACTTCTGTGATGCACTTGAGGATCATCCCATATCCTTCAATAATTCACCTGAATCAAATGACGAAGATTAATGGTAAGTTTTAGTAAAATATTATATTGCAATCAATAAAAATATTCAGTAATAAATTTGCAATGAACTTATAAAATTATCATTAAGTCATAGCAGGTTTTGGACATGGCAACTTTCATGAATCTCAGCAATCTACTCGTCCATCCTCCTCAGACTCACCTTCTTCTAGTAGGAAATTGACGCTACCTTTAGAGTCACTTCCTGACAAGACTGAGTCATAGCCTACTACGAGTCTCTTGGTTATACTCCTCCTCCCATTTATGGAGGCATATATGGAGAATCATCTTCCTCAGCCGCTCGTACTGCATGTCCAGCCCTAGTACCTGCACGGACCTTGATCAATTCTGATCCATCTTCTTTTGGACATCTGAACATCCACGTGCCTTTACCATTAGAGGTGGATAGACTTCGGAGTCCTACCCTTTGTTGGAGATTACTGCGGATGGGAGGTGCAATTTTTTTTATAAAATTTCTCATTTTAACTTTCATATAAATAAAATATTTATATTATTTAAAAATTTTATAAAAAACTACAAGGATTTTTTGAATAGAAACATGGTGGCAAAGAAAATAACCAACATAGTCAAGATACATTTGAATAACATGCAATTTCGATGGTGTCTCATTCCTACTACCGAGTAGGAGAGATTGTTTGAGATATTTATAGTAAGAATATTTTTTTAGTGAGATCATTGAAATTTGTTGCAACTATTTTATTTAATATTTTGTAACACTTTTCAGAGTATATATTGTTTAATTCTTGGCTTAGGAAATTAAGTTTATCGTCGAGCTTTATTCATTTAGTGATGAAGAGGATGAATGATACGTTTTTCAAGGTAAGGAGAGACTTGCATGCGAAGACGAGATGCGAGGAGATGAATTTTAAGGAGATGAATATGTTCCCACCGACATGATGCATGGATGAAAGGTATTATTTTACCTCAACTGTTTATAATCTAACTTTTAAAATAATTAATATTCATAACATATTTGTTGTAGGTGGATGGGATTTTGTGATGCATTCATTGCAGATGCTAAGTTCGGAAGGAGAACGACGACAGGAAGGACAAACCGTCAAAAATAAAGGATCAAATCGACCAGTGGCTTTAAAAACCATAATCATATTAGAGCGGAGCTGGTAATTTCTTATAATATTTAGATGTTAAACACTAATTTATTATAATTGTATTCTGTTATTATTTTTTATATTTATTTTTCAGACGACTGGTTAGAAAGAGAACCATCGTTTCAGTAGTAGTAGTCTAGATCCCACATACATAGGAAAGAGAGAGAGTCTCAATAGTTCATTCCTGAAGATGGGGAATTGTTGGTTAGCCTTTTTATTTATGAGAAATTTGAAAGATATATTATTAATTCTTCTCTTTCTTTTTAACTTGTATTTCAGGATAATTATTGGGCACTATCTGTAGGAAAATGGGGTGGGGATCCTAATAATGAACGACCGCTATTTGATAAAGTAAATTAGAAACATGTATATATAAAAATTATTTTACTATTCATTTTTTAACTATATACATATTAAATAATTAAAATTTCAATAGGTGTTCGAGGAGAGGGATGTTGTGGCGAACAGGAAGCGAATGCTTGGTGGTCTTCCTCCATACTATGTGGAGGAGTATTATCATGCCTATTCTACTTATGGTTAGTTGTTGTATTCAAAACCACATTCATCACAGCATCATCGCAGATAGAGTCACATATGGTAATGATGTGGAGCAGGTGACGAAGCTCTGAGAAGATTTCACGATGTACATGTAAGTATTCTCCTTAGAATGAGTAATAATATCATATCTATATCTTCAAATGCATATATATATATATATATATATAGGGACCTTCCAATGAGGTGCACCTTTCCATACATCATGGAAAGCCACTCATAAAGACCGTATGATGGGGATCTAATGGATGAGATTAAAACCACCAAAGAAAAGCTATGAGTGGTATTAGAATTAACTACTTACCTAAAATTAAGGAGGTGATTGAGCGTGTGAAATTTGAAAATATATATTTTATGATTTTAAAAAATTCAAAAAGTTATAAAATTAATTCGACTAACTATTGAAAAAATTCCTAAAATAGATTATACTTATTGTATACCTTCGTATTTGAAACTGAGAATTCGTTGGGTTACTTAAAGTTATTGTGATTTACGAAAAAAAGGAATACAATACAAAATAATGCAAAGGAATACAATATAAATTCTTTCATACTGGCAAATAGTGTGATTTATTTTACAATTTCTACCAGTAACTTGCGAACTAACTTCCCATTTTAAAATATGTATGTATAACAACACAATATTCAGAAATTTCAATATCCGAAGTAAAGGTTACAAAAATAACTCAAACTCTAAAAGAGCATATGAATTTGAAACCGAGAGTGTCTGAGTATTTACCGTATACCTTTGTATTTGAAACTGAGAATTCGTTGGGTCACTTAAAGTTACTGTGATTTACAAAAAAAAGGAATACAATACAAAACAATGCAAAAGAATACAATATAAATTTTTTCATGCTGGCAAATAGTGTGATTTATTTTACAATTTCTACCAGTAACTTGCGAACTAACTTCCCATTTTACAATATGTATGTATAACAACACAATATTCAGAAATTTCAATATCCGAAGTAAAGGTTACAAAAATAACTCAAACTCGAAAAGAGCATATGAATTTGAAACCTAGAGTGTCTGAGTATTTACCGTATACCTTCGTATTTGAAACTGAGAATTCGTTGGGTCACTTAAAGATACTGTGATTTACAAAAAAAGGAATACAATACAAAACAATGCAAAGAATACAATATAAATTCTTTCATACTGGCAAATAGTATGATTTATTTTACAATTTCTACCAGTAACTTGCGAACTAACTTCCCATTTTGCAATATGTATGTACAACAATACAATATTCAGAAATTTCAATATCCGAAGTAAAGGTTACAAAAATAACTCAAACTCGAAAAGAGCATATGAATTTGAAACTGAGAGTGTCTGAGTATTTACTTTAAACTACTCAGATTTACAAAATAAAAAGGCACAATACAAAACACTGCAAAACATTACAAAATAAATCAATTCCTCTAGGTATTTGTTGTCAGTTATATTGCAATTTAATCAGTTATATGAAATATATTTCTCAATATTACTATGGTGGTAATTTGATAGAAGTTGTCAATTTCAATAAATCTGCGACCGTTAAAATTTGATAGTCTTGATGAACATGATAGGAGTCCCGATAAAATTTGATGAAAATAACATATGGCTCATCTTTGTTACATTTAAAAAAAAATATACTTTTAATTGAGAACTGATGCATAGTATATTTATTTTGCAATTTACCCTTTTAACTATGACCCAAAATATCAAAATCGCATGCAAATCCATTGTCAGAACGCGGGCCTGAAAAGAGGCATATGCGAGTATTTTACAAACATTAGTGTCTAACATGAATTTACTGGAGCAAAACTACAAATATTAGAATTATTTCAAACAGAAAAAGTTATTGAGATATATAAACATCCGTTGAAACACTTGTGTTAATACTTGGAAAAACAAGATGGTTTGCTAATATTGAAATACATTTAGATCAAACTATAAATGTAAAAAATAACATCGATATATAAACCTTGTGATGAATAAGTTTTGCCTTTAAGTCCAAAAGAGCCCACTTGAACTAAGCCTACATTAAAATCTTGAAATTATTAAAGATAATATATAACATTGACTCTGTTCCTAAAAATTTCATTGAATGTCAAAAGTCTATCCAAACATATCAACAAATATATGCAAAACTTGTAAAAAACGAGGATATGCAATATATTCAATAGCGGGCAAGAACATTGATATGGAAACCTTACGCAGGCCTTGTGTTCAATAGCTTATAGTAACGTTTCATCCAATCCATTCTTCAAAAAACGGACGTTCTGATTTCTTCAGTTGTGTAGAATTAGGCATCGTCCTAACTCATCACCATTTCAATCAATTTGAACCATTGATTCTGACCTGGATAAATTAAAATCAATATCAAACCAATTGAACATCGAATCCGATTTTTTAATCTTGATCTCAAATGCACAACATATTTGCTTCATATACTAATCAAACAAAGCGCATCAGATACAAAAATCGCAGTCAAACCAATCTCATATAGCCACGGTATATAATTGTGTAGTTATTGTAACCTATGCTTTACCTATGCGCATCTATGGCATCAAACTATACTAAAATAACTGTTAATCGAATCCTTAAAATCACAATACTAATTTATATCCTCAGTATCGTCTGTCTATATTAGCCAAATATTTCATATAGCCAAACAATAGACAGTCGTATATAGTTTGTAAGCTTTAGTTATTTACATCTAAGGAGGCTAGATTACCACATTAAAGTTACAAATCACTCTTATATGAAGTGCACAGAACAAATTGTTTCATGTTAAAAGCACATTCAAATCCAATAGCCTCACATTAAAAATATACAACGAGATTTCAAGGTCCGGATTCGGATTTCATGAATTTATCTATCTAAATCAAACATATCATCTACAGTAAAGATCGAATCTCTCTCCCAAAATCAAACCTTGACTAGAAATCCAGATGCTCAGTCCAAAATCGACATCTTAAAAACATGATCGAGAATCCTGCAACCTATGATGAGGTTATTTTCATTATTAATAGAATCAACTTCTATAGTGTGTCATTGTTGCTAATATTACATCTCAACTGACCGCTATACAATGTGCACCTCAAATCAAAACATGCGATCAAATACATAGAACTACAAACTACAAATCTACAATCAAAACATACGATCTGTTTCATCTCAAATCCATTTTTTACATCACCATGGAAAGGATTGCGATCTTATTTGCATCCAATCGAAAACAAAAAAAACCTTCGTACCCTCAACAACAATCACAATCATAACAAATATGGAAAACATAGAGATCGAGACGCAACCTGCATGGAACCAATCCTCGTCATCGATCACAAAGGAGAGCGGAGCAACATTCATCCATCATGACACCACAATAACTACTGTTGTCGAATGGAGGGATCGTTGAGCAACTCCGTCCATCATGATCCCAGAACAAAGGAGAGCGAAGGTCAAACTCGCATTGGTTCTCGGGTGGGCGTACACGGTAGGTCTGATTAGTGGGCACCTGGAAGATGAAGCTCCTCTGGGCGACGCAAGTGGGCTGTTCTGGTTGGGGTGTTCAGCCTGAGATGGGTCTCCGTTGAGGTACATCTTGTCAGCCATGGTGAAAGTTGCTGGGTTGCATGATTAACGAGATTGTTGAGTGAATTAATTTTGAAACATATCAAATCATACTAAAAATAGAAAACCATGAGTGGTTTTAAGAAATGTTAGCCTGTTTTAACCATGACCATTGATGAAAAGATAGATGATAGGGATGTGTGGCTTTCCATATAGCAAGGAAAGATGCACCTCATTTGAAATATTTCCTATATATATATATATATATATATATCTTCCATACTATTTATCACAAGAGCATGCATCTCAATATGAGGAGATTGAATCATATGACAACGAGGAGGAGAATGACCCAAAAGAAGAGGCACGCATGTATGCCAGGTTTAAGGAGAAGAAGAAAAAGAAAGAAAAGCAGAGTTTAATTTCAAAAATTTTTATATCAAAAAAAGAAATGATTGGTGATTTTTGTCTTATTCTATTGTACAACTTTTTAGCAAGTCTTTTCATTTGTATGAACTTTTATATTAGAATTAGTTGTACTTGCAATTGTAGTACCTTTCGAACATCTATTTTTAGTATATTTCGCTCCTAAATATGATACATTTACACACACACACAATGAAATTTTATGTTAACTTATAGGTTTACTTTGTAAGTTCATATATATATTATGTAAGTTTGATAGGTACAAGTTAGTTAAATTAGTTGGCTAGATGACATATTAAAGGTACTTTTCTCGACTCTAAGAAGCACTTGCAGTGGTTTCTTAACAGGTTATACAGTTCAACGGGGCATTTAAACCCCGCCGAACCTGTATATTTTTTCCAGCTCCATAGCCTAGGCATGCACATGTACTCGCCATATTATGTATGAGCGAGCCTTTGGCGAGCTCAAATGTGCACGCCCTTACGACAGGCATATACAGGTGCCTACCTGCCTTCCTTAGCAACTAGCCTATCGACGACCACACATCGGGCGCGCACATGTACCTACCCATAGTGTGGGTGTGCACTTGCCGTGCACTCAACGTGCACATGACGAACCACCATATGTATGTCAATTGTGTCTTTTTTTTAGCGTTATTAACATTGAAATTCACGGTATATTTGTCTTCATAATATGTTTTCATCTTTTCTATCCATATCTAAAATATGAATTTAACCTTATAAGTAAGAAACTTGTATTTTGTTTATGGTTTAAAAAGTCGATTTACCAACATATCGGCTGCAAAAAGACATATCGATGATATGTTAGTGCAACATTTCACCGATTCCAGCCGCAAATTAACAGTAAGCATAGAAAAAAGGCATAGGGAGAAATTTATCACTTCAGGAGGACTTTTGCGACATTGGTATAATTGATATTTCAGCGATATCCAAATTCATCAAAAATTCGAGTTATGATTTTGTTTGGCCATTGATCTACATCGTTAAAAATGGATACATATACAAATAAGTCATATGCAAGCATCAAATGCGTTTAAATTTAATGCAATATATATTATATGAATTTCTATTATTTATCGTATCTGATGTGTATACATTTCATATATGTATCCTTTCAGTGATTTGATAATACATTTTCCATATATTCCAATTTATATCTATGTTTATTTTTAAATAAAAAAGATTTGAGCAATGGTTATATATGAGCATCTTTTTGAATAAATTAGGTAGTAAAAGCTTCTAACCGGGTACCCACATGTACTCGTTAATCCAAACATGTTTTTTTGGATGGGGACACTAGTCATGGTTAGTAGGTACTCATCCATAATTTTCAAGTGGGTACCCATGAGTTTAGGATCAAAATGAGCGGGTGCTGAGTACTCGTTGATTCAGATTTATTTGAGCACTTTCCATTGTTGAGTATATGGTGATGATATTAATCATTGTCAAATTATCTTTTATACTTAAAATTAGTAACACATGCCTTATCTATTTATATAACATTAGTAACGGTCCATACACAAACAATCATCCGTTGTTGTTTTCTGATTTTTGATCTAGTTTTCGAGCAATTCAAAAGGTGCATAGCCTCGGAGTGAGCACCTGATGCACGGCTTAGGTCCAAATCCATTTAAAATAGTGGATTATGAGAAAATTTAACAAAATTATTAAGCTCGAGTACGACATGAAATTAAGAAAAGAAGTTTGGAACGGGACAATGCAAAATACCAACACTTCTACTAATCGATAAACTATAGCTTCCTCAATGACGATCCCATCCACTCTTTTTGTAATAGCCTGATCCAAACATTGTCACACATCAAAAAATCACAAAAATAAGAGAGTGTGTTATAAGAGTGGGGAAATACCACTTGATAACATGAACTTCAACATTTTAGGTATTTGTCAATGATTCTCAACAAGTCCTATCCAACAAGTTATAGGGTTAGTTTTCCATATAATTGTCTGGGAACCTTAGCATGGGGCGTTACAAACAATATCAGAGCGTGTTCCATCGAACAGTTAAAAGGACTACTCGAGAGGACGTAGGCATGGAGCGTGCGACTGTCACTATCACTGGTAATAAGTACTGATGGGCCAAATAAAACGAGGATGTTATGAATATAAGTATGGGAGTGTTTTAATACCGACCTCTGCCCACACATAGTCACACATTGAAAGTAAAAAAGTGTGTGAGTTGGTTATACAAGCATGTGAGTATTACTTCATAACTTGATTTTAATCAATTTGTGTGGCTATCAACGTGTCAAAATCAGTCCATCCACCAAGCTGTCAGTGTCAGTTTTCCTCTATAATAGCCTGGGGACCTAAGCCGGAGATGTTACACTTTTTATGCATTATTGGAAAGGACCAAGCTCAAGTTCTATCTATTTTTGGTTATAGAGAAGAGTTGTGTGTTACATTTTTACTTTATTCATTAACTAGTTATCTATTCAGCATTGTATTTCGATTGATAAAGGATAAAGTACAGAAAATACATTTTTTTTATAAAGGAAACATCAATCCTTATATCACTCAACCTATATTATATATAATTTTTAACAATGTGTATTATATTGAGATTGCAAGTCGGATTTAGCTTAGATTAACCTCGGTTCAAAGCTTGGTCTGAAAAATCATATTGGGTCCATATTTCGACTCAGGCTCCACCCTCTCAACTTCAAACTTGTGCCGGGTCGGATTTTTGACTAAGTCGAACCAATCCAACCAAGTTCTCATCCCTATACTCGGTGACAATAGCTAAAATTGATCACTGTGATCAATTGCTAGAATCTAAGATTTGAGAACATCTTGAAAAATGTGGAAAGAGTCCTTTCAAAAGGGACCTATAAAGTATGGGGAATTAAATATCTTACAAGAGACTTTAATAGAGGAGACCATTAGTTGAATTATTTGGGATGAAAACTTTGTTGCAATATGAACCACGGAATTTTGTGTGGAGTCCTGAAGAGACTGTTGCCATTTTCCAAGGAAAGAAAATGGACAAAACAGATGCGACAAAATCAAGAAAGGGACCTTGACTTATGATTGTGTAGCTTATTGTTGAAGGATGCTTATCCTCTTATTTATTTTTTAGCTTCAAGCTCTGTGATGCATGTGGACAATCATGCAAGTTGTTTAAATTTGCAAGTTGTTTAAATTGTCAAGTAGTCCTCCTCAATTCTAATGACTCACTCTCGCTAGATTTTCTAATTTTATGATATTATTAAACAAAATCGATCTAATCTCAACAACTAATTTGAAAAGTTGTTGCTTTATCTTCCAATTTTAAATATATAAGAACAAATATTATTCATTATAAAGTTATATTTCATTCTTATTATTCGCAATAAATTTCATAATCATTGCTAAAGTTTCATACAACGATCGTCGACTTTTTCACTAAAAAATTGTAGTAATTGTTGTTTATAATTGCTAGGAAAAAAAATCAATGAAGCACTATTATTAAATGATCTCTTGCTAGCAATATTGTAGCAAATACGACATTGATTGTTATATATTTAATTATGGAAGATATGGCAACGGATATTAAATTATCCATTGCCAAAGGCTAATTTTGTTTTAGAGGCAATACAATGAAATTGACCAATGATAACTAATAATTTAGACATTCATTGACCTATATTTCGATGTTAAATATATAAGAAGTAGTAATACTGATTGTGAAATGACCTTTCATTCTTATATTTCCCAACAAATGTTGTATTCGCTGCTAAAGTTCTATATACAAGTTCATTTTTATTCAAGAACTTGTGTTAATTGTTGCAACAATTAGGTTAAATTTTGGATGTATAACTGTTGGTATTGATTGTTGTTGTAGCAACAAATATAATATCTGTTGTGAAATAAAAAATGCAAGTAGTATTCGTGATATATAAAAGAATATTAAATTATTTGTTAACATAAGTCAATATTGTTGTAGTGTCGCCATCTTATTATTTTGGAGTAGTTCTCGGTGGCTTTTATGAACGCAAGAATGAATTATAGTTTGTCAAGGATTGCCCGGTTCGACCCGACTTGAAACGAACATGTTCGCTTAGGCTCAACACAAGTCCTAACTAGGGATGCAATAGGTATGATACCCTATCTCCATTCATTTATAATACAAATGCGAATGTGAATATGATTGACAGATATGAAAATTATGATGTCTTATCTTTAAAACAAATACATAGACAAAATGGATATTGATCGAATATTGTATAATAGTAGTAATACTCCATAGATTACCTTATATATAAGTGTATGTGGTTGCTTACAATGATACAAATATTCTAGTAAATATATTTATTCCATAGAGTTTTGATCTTGTGAGAGCCAAAAACTGTGAGAGAATGAGAACAGTGAGTATGGACCATTAGATTTTGCTAATTGATTAGAGGAGAGAGATGAGCAGAATCTAATGGTCCATACTCATTGCTCTAACGCTCTCACAGTTTTTGTTCTCAGAGATCAATCCTTTATTCCATGATATATATGTGTATATATAGTGAAAGATGATATGGAATGGTGCTATATATAACTAACAACAAATTTACAATTATATTTTTATATAAAAATAGATGCACAACTACATATACAAATATTAACAAATACCAAAATGATACTCATGTCTGTCTCCATTAGATACAAATGTTGAAACCTGTGTAAAACAGATATTCTATCATATTGAACATGAATATATCTATATTCATTTGCATTGCAATCCTATCCCGAAATATAATTGAGCTATGACTACTTTCTATCGCATAATAAATTTTCACCTCGTTGCGCAAAAAATGTGCGAACGAAAAATAACAAATATCGAACTCTAATAAGAAAAATATTAAGGTGCATATTAATAGAAAAAGAACACCGTCATCTGGTTATACAACTAAATAAAAATAAACACTATAGGAATTTTTTCTATTTTTCCTCTTATTCTTTTCTAGTGTTTCAATAATAGTTGTGTCGATATCTATTTTGTAAGTATATGACGACATTTAGAAAGTATGATTTTTGCTTGTATGCCACTTCGAGATACTTCAATTATAGTTATGCCTATGATTTTTGCTTGTATGCTACTTCAAGATACTTCAATTATAGTTATGCCTTCTTTATAACACTTGTCCCTTGATTCGTAGTTTTGTCATTTTGTTACTGCACTTATACCCCTATTTTACCTTAAGAAAAGGGCATATATATGAGTTTTATAAGAATATAGGTGCACGAATATTATTGCAATAAAAGACAAGGGCATAACTCTAGTCGTAGAATCTTGGAGGTGCAAAAGCGAAAAAAACCTACAAGGTATCTACACTAACACTCACGGGTAATGATTAATGCAGAGATTGCAGGATTTAATTACTAAGTGATGCAAAAGTGTTGCTACAACCCAACAATCCCTGAATCAATAAAAAATATGTGTTCTAAGAATATGCTAATGATTAACCTGGTATAGCTCCCATGGTCGAACACGAGGAAACTGTTTTTACGAGGGCTATTAATTATGAAAATTAATACGACTTTTAATTCATTCTTCTAAGTTTTAATTTATTTTTAAAAGATTTTATCATTTTTATTGGTTATATATAATTTTTAGATATTTTCTAATTTTTTATTTACAATTGATTTTTATTTTGTAACTATTTTTAATTTAAAAAATCAATTTATAAATATAATATATACAAAAGTGAAATAAAAGCTTTTTTGTATTTTTAAAATATGTGAAAACTGCACAAAAATAAGAAAATCAAATGTTTGTGTGTTTTAAGTATTTTTTTTACTTTATGTTGATTTTTAAGGTGTTTTTATATTTTTTATGAATATTTTTAATTTTTTGAAGTTGAAAATAGTTTTCAAATGAAAACAAGGTACTATTCTTTATAGATTTAAAATAGCAAACATAATCAAATAATTAGAAAATTAATTTTATATAAAAAAATTTAAATAAGAATTAAAACAAGTTCAGTTATGTATTTTTTATTTTCTAAAATGTTATATGATTTTTATAAGAATTTTAGGATATTCAAAATTCTGAGTTTTTTGTTTAATTTTTTTGTACTGTGATATAATAAAGTAAGATAGAGCTATAGTAATGGTTTTAAAATTTTAAAAGTATATCGATTTTTTATGAGTTTGCAATGATCAAATAGTGAGAAATTATTTGTTTTTGTATTTAAAAAATAAATGAAATTATTTGTCAAAAATGAAATTATCTAAAATAGAATAAGATATCAGGAAGTAAAGCTATTTTTTATAGAATGTTTAGAGCAGTACAATTATTTAATCCGAGTAATTAACTAATGCATTGAAATTAGATAATGAAAAGATCTATTTGCGATAAAAGGGAAAACTTAGAATCAATTATCAACACAGGAAAGAAATGCTAGAGCAACCATGCAAAGTAACCAGAGAATCACATGGGGACCCATGTAAATATTGTTTAAATGGATTGATTGTGAATAAAATTAAATCAGGGGTGTGCTAGAAATTACTCTAGAGCTTTTATATACACATGAATGATTTTTTTAAGCGAATACACATGAATGATTAACATGTAAATAATGAAAATTATAGGGTTGGAGGTGCAAAATCACCAGGAAGGCATATAATGCATGTGCTGTGGCAGAGCGATGAGTGGTCCAGATGAATGCTCCTGATCTAATTAGATGGCCTGGAGTTGGACGTGAAGTAACGCTCCAGATTATATATGGAGCTCTATGTTCTTTATTGCACGGTGTTCAAGCATCTAGAATAACTCAAATGAAGGGATTCTCCTCTGAGCTTCCATCGATCGGATATGCATCTCTGACGAATGTACCTGAGTGGGTATACTAATCGTACTCGTTGTAGCACGACACTCATGCAATTAATCAGAACCGAATCAAATGTCTCTGTGAAGAGGACCCAATTTTTAATTTATATCACAGGGAAGTCTAGGGTCGAACACAGTGAGGAGAAGGAATAACTTTGGATTAAATTATAATAACTAAGTTTAGGTTTCCAATACAGATTTTTTTATTTTTTTAACACAAAAATAATGCGAATGCAAAATACAAGTGAATTAAGTTAATACGAAAACAAGCAGCTTAGCCAAATTAATTTTAATGTGAAATTAATTTGATTTAGCCAAATTATATTTCCCTAGAAACATAATCTAGTGATGAATGCAGAACACATTTTTTTTAGAATTTTAAGGGTTAAAATGTAGTAACAAAAATGCACATTTTTTTGTATTTTCACATAATGTTTTACACATATAAAATGCACAAATTATGAAAATTTTACTGGAACTTAAACATGATGAAATGATGCTACAGTAATTTTTTGGATTTTTTTGACAATATATGAATTTTTTAATGAAAACAGAGTGACTAGAAGTATTTAATTTCTAATAAATCCACATTATAATTTTATCCAAAGAGTGGATCATCTCAACAAGGTATTTTAATATGTAATCAAGAAGAGTTTGACTTTTGCAAAAAATAATATGTGCGGATTCAATTAAAAATCATTTACTAAAATCACTCTAAAATTTATTTAAGGCACATGACAAGTCCAATTTAGATGAAATTTGGACAATAATTAATGTATATTTCGTTTCATTTCTAGTTTTTGAGGAATTTTTGTAGTAACCATGAGTTAACTATGAATTTAAGACCACAAATTGGGTAAAATATGCAATTGATTACTAAAATAATTCTAATTAATTACCCAAAACTCACAAAAATCCAAATAAATATCCAAATGATAGAGAATTAATTGCTTAATAACATGATATTTTTCATTAAAATAAACAATGCAAAATGGATGTCAAATTAACATGCAAACATATGGTATCCATGCAATTTCAGAAAACAACTTTGAATACAAAACATGCACAGAGAAGTTTTTGCAAATAAAGTAAATTAATAAAACAAAAATTGTAATTTTTTCAAAATAAAAAGTAACCTTCTTTTCCTGCAGTTAGGGCACCGATGTGGGGAGAGAGGGCATCGAACGACGACCTTGACAGAGGTGTTCGATTGCACCTGGAGTGGGCCACGATGGCGCACCGTGGCTAAGGGCCGCAGGAGGGGGCCTGTGGCGCACTGGCAGCGGATGTGCTAGGCTACTCCTAGAGTGGGGTGCATAGTGCGATGATGGTTGGGGATGATGTGGGCATGGCAGAAGTGGTCGAGGGCTCAGAAGAGGACCGTGGGTGGTCCTAGTTGCAGGTGGTGATGGTGGATCCCCTGCTGGATGTGGTGGCATCATGGAAGAAGAGCGATAGTGTCATGGAGGGCTGGCCACCTGTTTCTTTTTTATTTTTTTGTTGTTATTTTATTTTAAATTTTTAAATTTTTTCAACAAGAAATAAAAAATAGAGAAGTGGTAGTGATGAATCAAGATGAGGGAGATGATGTGAGTGCATGGAGAGAAGAAAAAACTGCAAAGTAAAAAATGATAGAGTAATAAAAAATAAAGAAGAAGAATAAAGAAATTACCTAATGATGGAAGAGGATGCCTATGGTGTGCTCATGAGAAGCACAATCATCACTCAAAGCATCGGCGAGCGACGAGCTCGAGCACACGTGTAGGCGGTTGCGACGATGGCCAGAATGCCAACGGATCTCACCGGAGAGGAGGTGATGGTCGCCCTACTTTTTCATTCACTATCACCGAGACAGATGATCATAGCTCTTGATTCTCTCTCTCGTAAAGGTGGATGAAAAGAAAAAATGAGGAGAATAAGATGCGTAAAAAGAGAAGAAATGGAATATGGTGGAATGATGGAGTTGAATGAGAGGTTAAAGAAAATGGTGGAGTTGAATGGGAAGTTAGATGAAGAAAATGGAATTGAATGAGAGTTGGTGGTAGAATGAGAAGTTCAAGTAGGGAAAGGAAAATAAAAAAATTAAAAGGAATTAAAAGTTGGATATTAAAAAATAAAATAAAGAAAAAAGATAGTATAGAATTTACAAAAGTAAGTCCACATATAAAACAAATAATATGTACATGTCTTTTTACTTTTGCAAGTTATTTTTTTATTTTTAATAAAATATGTTTACAACATAAAAATAAAATAAAAAATTAGAAATAAAATAAAACAAAAAAATGATTTTTTGGATTGTTTAGTAATTAAATAAAAAATGAGAAAAGAAATATATGTATATTATATACAAAGTCACTTTGCCTTATTTTCAATGACAGTTTTTTGAGATTTTTTAATTATGTCATTTATTAGAATATATAATAAAAACTAATATAAAATTATATAAATAAAAAAGTATAAGATTTATACAAGAAAAAATATCAAAGTCACATTTATTGCATTATGTACAATATACAACAAGGTCCTAAAACATATTTTGCAAATGAGCTCTGATTTGAATGAAACTACTTTCATTGGATTGATAATTTTCTAACTTATATTTTAAAAGTGAGTTTGGTGAATTTGGAGTTCACATGGAGCATAAATTTGGCTGGGAAGTTGGACTTTTTGGTTTTTTTTCTCTTTGGGATCTAGGAGTATTTATTTGAGGTGAAATTTATTTTGTATTTTTGTATTTTTCTATATATTTTTATAAACAAGATAGAGAAAGAATTAGCTGAAAAGGAGATGAATGAATTTTTTAAAAATTCATAAGGTTTGGCTATTTACAAGTGAAAAACTCCTTTATTTTACAGATTTTTATTATTAATATATTTCATACAATATAATATATAGTAATTAGTGTATTTTATTTACGAGAGTCATTTTATTTATTTACTTATTTTGTAGAAATTTATTTGAGATTTTACCAAGGGATTTTGCTAAGATTATTGATATGATGAATCGTGGATTCATCACCCTCCTATATTTAAACTTTGCTAGTCCTCGAGAAAATAAAGAATGGGTAAGTTGGATTAACCCCTGACTGTGCATGTGAATACAAGACTTGATATATTCAATAACTCTTGATTTTAGAGATCCTAAAATTCTAAGTTGAAACAAGCTCTTGTCAAAGGTATCTATCTTCCATAATCATCAGTCGCTCTATATATACATATACAATAGGGATACGACTTTAAATGTGGATTGTATTTACAAGAATAGAGTCACATCTTCACTCAATGTTCCAATTCAAGAGATTATCCTAAGAACCCGATCCTCAACACTAGGGAATAGGTTTGGCGTTAAGGTAGAGTTTGATTGTGTGTGCCCACTAGCTTCGAGACAATCCCTTTAAAAGTCAATGAGCCCATCTTGATGGACCGTCAAAAAGGGGAATCCATAGGGTTAGAGGAATCGTTAATGGAAATAGGATTGGCGTTATGATATCTCCCTTTATGAAGTTTATTAGCTACAGAGGTAGGTTGTTCTTGAATATTCATCCAAGGTTTGGTTAGTAAGGAGCAATTGAATAATTTCAACTTTTGAATCCCTCAACCATCGTTTGGCTTGGGTTGACATATATGTTCCCACAGTGCCTCATGCCTATTATGATGCTATTTATTGTCATTCCAAAGGAAATGACACTGATTCTTGTCGAAATCGAGAATGTTATGTTTAGATATCTTCAGGGAGACGAGCATGTGTTTTGATTTGTGGGTTGAGTGATGCATTTAAGATGGATTCACAAGAGGGTTGGGACATCATTCTGGATTTCCATGCCAAAAGCTTCTTTCAAAATTCTCTATGATTGGAATCCAATCAGATTGCTTCAACAGCTTGGGAGGCAATGGATTCCCAAGATAATTGATAGGAAAATAATGTAACTTCCATTTGAAGATATCCGATTCGAGAGAGTGCACTTATTCAGAGAGTTTAGGTAGTGAATGATAGATTTATCCTTATTAACAAATAGTCCTGAAATTATGAATGATAGATTTATCCTTATTAACAAATAATCCTGAAATTATGGAGAAGACTTCGATTAGTTTCATACAATGAAGCGCTTCTTCGTTGTACTTTAAGAAAATAAGGATACCATCTGCGAAAAACATGTTGGTGATGTAACATTTTCCCCCAGGGATGCGGTAGCCTCAGTTATGTTGCATTTCTCTAGTTTCTTGAGCACACCATCGAAGATATTGACAGTGTTAATGAAAAGAAGAGGTAGAGAGGGTCACCTTATCTAACCCCATATAAGGGCTTGAAGTGAACTCCGTTTATTTACCTTAAGGGAGACTGTTGCTGTATTAAGGAAGGATATTATCCAATTAATAAATTTGGGAGCATCTCAGCAAGTTAATGGCATTGGTTTTAGCGATCCACGTCAAGGTGTCCTAAGCTTTTTCTAGATCGATCTTAAGGATCACTGCATTAGCTTCTTGGTGGTTCCAGTGGGTTAGAATCTGAGAGATTAGTGCAAAGGCATATGAAGCTCATCTTCCACAAAGGAAGGTGCACAAGGAGGATGGAATTAGTTCTGCTAATTTTAAGGCTCACCGATTGATAAATACTTTAGATATGATTCTTAAAGTTAGATTTATGAGTTTAATGGGTCTACATTTTCTAATATCGGGTGGGTTGTCTTTTTTTTTTTGAAATTAGTGTAATGATAAAATTTTTAAAAATCGCAATTCTTTGAAGTTGAAGTCTTCTGAGAACATCTTGTTGATCACGTTCATGAAGTCTAGCCTTATAATTTCCCTGTATATTCTAAAGAACCCAGAATACAATCGTCAAATCTCCGTTCTTGTAGGTATTTCAATTGCAAATGATTTGAATCACTTCTGCTTGAGCAATGGGGTCAATAAGGTCTTCAGGGTTGGACATTTGGTCTACTAAAGCATGATCAAATTTGAAAAGAAGAAGAGGGTTATCATCTAAGGATGAGTATAAGTTTTGGTAGTATGAAACTACAATGCAAACAATGTTTTCATTGTCACTATGGGAGAAACTTGAACTATTTGTAATTCCAAAATGTGGCTCCTTCTTGTGGAGGCTACTGATTACAATAACTTAACGTTTCGATTCCCTCATATAATCGACAATCCTTAGCTCTTTAGTTCAATCTTTTGAGTTCATCAGAGGTGATATTTTCGAGTTCGTTATGGAGTTTGGATAACTCGGTCAAGAGGGGTGGTCATGAGTCGTTCTATGTATGGAGTTTTCAATTGATTTAATTGTGGTTAGTAGATGTGTGGATGTTGCCTAGAAAGGAAGTATATTATTACATTTTCTAGGAATGATATCATATTAGTCTCTTGATTTTGAAATTCCATACCTGGAAGAGGTTGTGTCCAGAAATAGGCTTCAACCATGATAATCTAACAAGGTGTGAGAAGGTTGATTTTTGGAACCTAAACCCTCCATCTTGAAGGTCGACTTCACATGTTTGAGTGAGGAGATTTGAGATATCACATGCTTACGATCAAAAAAGGGTAAATGATGAATCTGTGATTCTTCTATTATTGCTCATTTTTAGCTCAATCCCCTTAATAGATGACTCAATAAAATACCTAGCAAGTTAAAATAAACATTGCATACCTTGAATATAATTAGGGTTAATTTTTTGTATAGTAAGTCTTCAATAAAACTTGTATTCTCTTCTTCTATCTATTCAACATATTGTACATATTTTCCGTGTTTTTCTTCTTAAAAAATTCCATAAAAATTAGATTATTTTTTATGTATATTTGTGAATAAATGGAGTCTTTATTTAACATACAAAAACATATAAAATTTACAAAAATGGGTATTTAATGTGTGTTAAATATCTACCAAAAACATAAGTATGCATATATAAGGTCTTTTGAGCTTTTATCCTTCATGAAAGTTGTAGATATCATTAAAATGAATATGAAAGTTGTATCAAAAGTCTTACTAAAATTGTTCGCAATAGACGAATTAATGTTGACCTCCACTATCTTACATGATTGTTATATTACGAAAATAAAAAATACTATCCTTAAGATCGACATTCGTAAGGCTTTTGATACATTACGTTGGCCCTTTTTTGGGTGTTCAAAGTGCAATAAATTATCCTAAGCTTTTTATTTCTTGGTTCGCATTCTTCTTTGGAAACTACGAGGGTTTCATTCAAAGTTAATGGTTCCTCGTTGGGATGGCTTAAACATGAAAGGAGTTTTCATCAAGGGGATCCTCTATCTTATTTTATTCATTCATTCACTAACAATGCTTGATGCTATGCTAATCAAATTAGTTAATTCCAGAAAAATGATTGGCTTCTAAAGAGAGGGTATGGATTCAATGATCACTAATGTTCAATTTGTCGATGACATGCATATTTTCCTAAAATGTAATGATGATCACCTCGAAAAAGGTTATCTCCATCCTTACGATTTTGTCAACTGTCTGGATAGAAATAAATAAATCTAAATCTAATTTTTTTCCTAAATATTCATGATTCTGAGTTTAGAAAAATCCAAGAAATTATTCATTGACCAAGGGGCTCCTTCTTGCTCGCTTATCTAGGCTTCAACTTATCTCCCTCTCACATAACAAGGGTGGAGCGGGAGCCTATTATCGTCAAATTCACGACAAATCTCCAAGGATGGAAAGGCAAATTACTTCCGCTGCCGACGAGAGTGACTCTGCTCAACTTATCCCTTACTCCTTTGATCACCCACGTTATGTCCTGTATAAAGATCCCGGTGGAAATCCTTGATAAAGTCGATAACATTGAACATAAATTCTCGTGGTCCCGTAATTCCAAAAAAATGCAAGCAAAGGAAGGGTAGGAGAAAATTACTAGACCTAAATCAAATGATGGGTGGGGCATAATCAATCTCTGCTCTCCAAATTGGCTATAAATATTGTCGATCACAAAAAGCATTGGATATCAAATTTGTTGAGTGATGTGTCCATCTCTGGTGGACGAATAATTATATTGTCGAGAGGGTTAGCATCTTAATTTTAGGTTTGGAAGGCACACATGAAGGGATCCTCCCTCCCTCGACCTTTATTAAATAAACATGTGAGATCAGGTCGTCATTCTCCGCTTTGGCTACATCCCTTATTTGGTAGTAGATCTCTGAGTTCGACTTCTCCTGAAATCCTTGAGAATCGTATTCCACTATGTCTTTCCAACTAAAAAAAGAATGCTTTATGACATGAATCATTTTTTGGTTGCGGATGATTTGGATATCACTTCCTTCTCAACTTTGGCTGCAAGCAAAAAATCCTCCTTAAACAAAACTGTTACAAGTTATTTGTCAATGGAGGTGTAAATTCTTCCTTCCACAATAAATTTTGGTCAAAAGATTTAGATCCGAGGGTGATCTATTTCCTTTGTTTAGTCATAATAATATGAGTACACAATATACGCTTGCCAAGTACAATATCTGTGCGATAAACCGATGCTATCTTTGCATGCAAAATTTGGAAAGCATTTGCCATATATTGGAACTTGTACAGTGACTGTTGAGGTTTTTAATCTCTTGAGTTTTAAATTCAGAATTCAATATATTCCTAAGATGCTTATGTTCTCATGATTTAATTGATTATGAACCAAACAGTTGGCGGCTGATTGTACTTCATGCCACAATTTGCTTGGCCATTTGGAAAGCTCGATGCAACTTAGCTTTCCAAAAAAATCATTCATTCACAATCGATTGGTGAAAGAGATTCAACTTATTTCCCTTGTTATATTCGGTTCAGACTTATCGTTTTCCCCATTGAATATGGGATGTTGATGATGCTATTCAATTTTTCTCTCCCCAATTTGGGAAGACGATTCTTCCTTTTTGTCAAGTATATATGAGGGATCTAGTGCTGGTACCAACTTCTAGTGGTTTGGAAAGGGGGAACGGATCGTCTGTTGTAGGCGGGAGGGCAGCAGAGTCTGTTGTAGGCGTGTATGGATCGAGCGGTTCGTACGATTTTGTACTTTTTGTGGGCTTGTACGTGCAAAATCATGCGAACCGCTTGATCACGATCAAACGACTCACATGACCACAACAGGCACAACACCACAGTAGAGGATCCTCTCTGTTAGAAAGGATTGAGAGATTGACTCCTTTGTCCAGCACAAAAACAACCACAGATGTCCTCTTCCTGAAGGACTTAGTGATAGAAAGCATCCATACAATGGCTTTTTGTATGAAGCTGGCATTACAAATCGATCTCTATTTGTTGGCTCCCCACCAAGTGACATTTTGATTAACTTGAACTATGTTGATTAATATGTACATGTTCGCTTTGTATCTTCTTTTGTGCTGCGTGCATGTGTGCACCCCTTCACCTCCTTTCTGTTAAGAACTTAACTGCTCCCTTTGTGCGTTTAGAGCCTTACTGGTTCTATTGCGCTTGGCCTTTGGTTTGATTAATAGATGAATGACCTTTGATTCATTTTCACAAAAAAAGGACACATGATAATCAATCACCTTTCACGATCATCAAAAAAGAGAAATAACTAAGAAGAAGAATGAGTACAAACCTTTGTATGTGCTTGCTCTATCTCTTCCTTCCTTCTCAACCCCTCTCTTTTTGTTGTCTTTTGTTATGTTGTGGGATTTCTCCACATCTCATTTTATATAACCAAAAAATATTCCACTACAAGAAATTAAACTTTTCCCAACATTTCAATGCACCAAACGTCGCTCTTGATTTTACATAGGCCAACATTTATATAAACGTCGAGATTTCATTTTTTCTTGTGACGTTTTATTACACATGTCGACTATGATATATGTAGGTGGACGTTTTATTTACATAAGTGTCGGGTACATATTATAAGCATTTTTTCGACATCCAATCTCGACATATTTACAGGGAATGTCGAACTCGCTCCATGACCTTTGAACTTCCGCCCAAGTCCCAACGCTCCTCTTCTACAAGTACAAACCCTTCATCCTCTCTCCGTGAAGTCCAGCACGCTCAAACTCCCCAACCCTCATATCGGCTCAATCCAGATGTGCTCGGGAGATGGGATCATCTCATGTACATCTTAGGGCGGTGTATCAAGCCCTAGGGCTTTTGGGCGGTGATCCTCTCCGACGAGGCACGGAAAATGGAGGTGGAGGGACAGTCATGGAGATCTGCAGCCACAAAGACAGAGGTCGTGGGCCGTCGTGGTGCAATGATGACAAGGGAGCTCGACGGGCCTCTGTCGTATCCAAGGGTTCCCGATGACTTGATGCTTCAACTTCTCCAGCAGTACTCTCTCCAATCTGATGTCGGACATGTTAAGCTTCCACATTACAGACATCAGAGGTTCCCGGCTCCGCGTTGATGGCCCCTGCGACCTCGAAGGCCATGGAAAGATAACCGGAGTCCGGCAATGAGAGTTATAAGAAACTGTAACTAGTTTCCAGTATAAATGCCAATGACCATCGGCCTCGAAAATGTCGAAGCCAAGGAGGCCGCAAGAAGTTCTCTGAAAGGTTGGTCTTCAACATGTTGTTAAATATTGCACTGACTGGGTGTGGTGAAGATCGTGTAGGAAGAGAGATTATGAGGAGAAACTTATTGCGGATGGATGCCTGGAGAGAAGGGGAGTTCGTGGTTGTAGACATGGTGACGATATTATTCCGGCAAAGAGATACATTCACATGACATAATGCTTTAATAGGATTTAACTTTATAATCAAATTATAAGAGGGTTATTCATCCGAAGCTGAAAGTGATATCCATTTCTAAACTATAAATAAGAAATATTTTAATGAATGTTTTTATTTATGAAATATTTTATAAAGTTATCAAAATACATTTTTTTAGAAATACGTCTGCGTATATGTGCACATACCGAATGAAGACCAAGAGCATAGCTCAAGGTCGACGTTCAAATGTTGTCATTGTTCCGTCAAGCTCGACATTCAAACGTGGCGATAGCCTTTAACGGCGTGATTAAACGGCCAGCTCAAATGCCTTTCTCGACGTTTATAAATGTCGGTTTTAATTACCAACAAACTCGACGTTTATTTGTTGTGTTGGATTATCCAATGACGACGAGACTGAGGCGACATTTCCTGATCGACATTAATAAACGTCGAGTAAAGCAATGACGACGTTTAATGTGATCAAATCCGACGTTTACAAACGTCGCCAATTGTACAGATTCTACTAGTGTTCGTAGATTGGTTGTGAAAAAATCAATCACAATCAATCAAGATGCTGATGCAATTTGATTAAAGATAGTCAAATCTCTTTAGATTGCATGCTGTCTCTCTCAATAGTATTAGAATATTATTTTCCAAGGAATGATCTTTGTATTTGTATGAGGCCAAGTGCTTTAAGAAGAGTGGAGGAGTCCTAATATATGCCAAATAGTTTGCTACCTACAAAGGTGTGGGCAGAAAATATCTAAACCAATTTTTTAAAAAAAACACAAGTGATAACGTCTTGGAATAATATGAATAATATGCTTTCATTGTTTTTTCCATAATTTGTGATGTCGGATTTTGTAGGTACTACAACAAAATGAGTTTATATTGCTGTTTTTTTTCCAAACCTTTTATATTATTTTGTCCATCGCTAAATATATCATTCATTGTGAAATTATCTTTTATACTTGAAAGTAGTAAAGAATATCGTATCATTGCTAAAACATTGGTGATAGTCTATAAAAAAATATTTAGCCGTTGCTATTTTAAAAAATTTATCTAATTTCCGAATGATTGAAAAAGTGTGTGATGTTGGAATGAACATTAGGTCATGAACTCGTGACACTTTTAGTTTGTTATAGGTTGGTATCATTAACTAGTGATCCATTCAACATATATAGTATAGTGATTGATAAAGAATAAAGTACAAGACATTAAACATTATATCACTCAACATATGTCATATATCATCTTTTAACATTGTATATTATAATGCGATAGCGAGTCCGACTTAGATTGGGTTAACCTCGGCTCAAAGCTCAGCTAGACCTGGTCAAAATTTGGGTCGGGCCGAGGTACAAAAACCTATTTCCAAAGCCCGTCCATGGGTCCGTCTATGACCCATTTCGCTCTTTATCCGTTGAATTTTCTAATGGTATTTAATATGTACAAATGATTTTATTAATATCATTTATACTTTATATAACTAATTTACGTAGTTTACATGCTATTTGACATATAATTATTTTTTATTTAAAACCAGTGTCACATATGAAAATTTGAAGTGTATTATATTAATACATATATTATTCAACTTATATTTATTTTTTTATTTTTTGCAGGTCAGACCGGATCGGCCTATTCCCAAATCTCCTAGCCCAAGCCCGGCCCATGAGTGGGCTGGACGGGCTGGGCGGGTGGATCCCCATCCTGTTGGCCAGGTCTGGGCTCAACCTAAAAAAATCAAATGTGTCTATATCTCGACCCAAGCTCGATCCTTTCAACTTTAAATTGAGCCAAGTTAGATTTTAGACTAAGCTAAGTCATCATCTCTATATTCATATGACAATAGTTGGAAAGGAATCGTTGTGATTAATTATACACGAGTCTAAGGATTGAGAACAACTTGAAGATGTGGAAAGAATCCTTTTAGAAGGGACCTATACATTATGGCGAATTGCTATTAAATATCCTACAAGAGACTTTAATGGTGGAGACCATTAATTCAATTATTTGGGAGGAAGACTTGGTTCTAATAGAACCATAGAATTTTGTGTGAAGTCATGGAAAGAGAGTTGCCATTTTCAATGGAAAGGAAGTGGACAAAGAAGATGTGATAAAATTAAGGAAGGGACTTTGACTCATGATTTTGTACATTATTAAAGAAAACGGGTCTTCTCCTCGATCTTTTAGCTTCAAGTTTTGTGAACATGTCGACAATCATCTGACTTGTTTAAGTTGCCCAGCAATCGTCATCTATTCTTGTAGCTCATTCTCACTAAATTTACTAAGTTCATGACGTCACTAAAAAATACAGCCTGTGTCAACAAGTAATTTGAATAGCAATTGCCTTAACTTTTGATGTTAGATATATAAGAACGTATATTATTCCTTATATCTTTCATTCTTAGTATTCGTAACTAATATCATGTTTGTTACTAAAGTTTCATATAACGATTATTATTCATTGTTATTTTCATTAAAAAATGTAATAATTACGGTTAGTTTAGCAACGATTAGCAGTTAAAATCACCCAATAACCATTGTTATAAATATGATTTGTTTCAACTAATATAGCAATGAATATGATATTCATTGTTGTATATTTAAATAATAATGAATATTAAATTACTCATTATGGAAGGCCTGTTTTGTTATAAGTCTATTTTTTTTATAGTATCTCTATAACAAAATTGACCGATGGAAGCTAATAATTTGGATATTCATTGACATATATATATATATATATAACAAGAAATATGATTCGGCGTGAAATTATCTTTTATTCTTTTATTTCACAATCGACGTCATATTCGTGGCTAAAGTTTTCTATAACAAAATTACCCATTGATTTTCTGTTTGAAATTTATACTAATCGTTGAAACATGCAATTAAATTAAAATGTCAATTTACTATTGTTGGTATTTATTTGTAACTATGACAATGAATACTATATCGGTTGTGTATTTAAAGAAATAAACAACAAATAATATCTGATGTCATATATTTAGCTACGAAATATGTGTCAATAAAATTTAAATATTCATTAGCATAGAACAATTTTGTTATAGTGTAATTAACATCGTATTTTTTTGGAATAGTTATCAATGACGTTATGAATGCGAGGTATGAATTAGTATGTCAAGTACAGTCAGGTTCGACAATAGTAGAACCATTTCATTTTGTTCAAAGCAAAGTCCCATCTTGAGATGCAAATGACAGGATAAGGATATGAACTATACGGATATAGGAGCTACTGCCCTATATCTATCCATTTTTAATTGTTCTCGGACATGTTGGTATTACTTCAAAGAAAGAAGCACCTGTGAATTTTTTGACGGATCTACAAGATGAGAGATTGACAATCAGACCAGCAGATGTTTTAATATTTGGATAGGCTGGAGGGAAGCATGCATGTGTTGATTTCACTGAAGTTTCTCCATTGGTGGGTCCAAAAGAAGTGATTTTATTGCGAGATATACTACATAGAAAGCTGTCTCAGCAAAAGTTCTTAAGCTAGAGAAGGCTTGTATTGACAGTCGACATGTATTCATTCCTTTTCGTTTTGACACCTTCAGAGTCTTGGCTACTGAAGCAGTAGGGCTCTTTAAAAGGGTCCAAAGAATTACGTAAACAATGTTATGGTTTCAAGATCTATAGTGTTGTATTTCGAAGAATTGGATTTACCATCCAAAAGGGATTGACAGCACAGCTTGTTGCTCGTCTCCCATCAATCTCCCTGCAATTGCTTTTTATATGATTTATTTTCGTAGAATATGAGTACTTTTGTGAATGTGTTACCAATTCTTAAAAGATGGATACAAATACAAACTTTGATCCAGGTTGGACATGTTCGTATGCTAGTTTAGAAAAATGTATTGGATGACTTACACATAATACAATATTCTAGATCTATTTATTTCATATAGATATATCACATAAAGAATGATGCACCATTAGGTGTGATTTCCACGATCAGATTTGTTGTCGAGCCTCCTTGTACGATCTCGTTGCCCACTGTCGCTACAAGAATCATCCATGGTTTTTGAGAAATGCATGCATACCGCATTGCATCCTCTCGTCGATGTCTATCAATGCTTCGATAATAACATTTGAAAGAAGCGAAATTGCCATTCAACCACCACAAAAGTAGAAGAAGAAACATAATATAACGATTTTCAATCACCTTTACCGAAAAGAAAAAGAAAAATCACTAAGAAGGAGAATAATCATGTCTTTCCATGCTCGTTAGATCTTTCCCTTCCTTCTCTCGCCATCTCTGTATATTATTCTGAAGGATTACTCTATCACTCTTATTATATGCCCAAATATAAAATTCTAGATTTATTGTAAAAAAAATCAATCACATTCTATTGGGCGTCGCGGAAGCAGAGCATGGAAATAGGTGATCTCTCTTAATAATTGTGGAAAGAACTAGAATACAGATGGGTTATTTAAAACAATAACACTATTGGGATTTTACAGTACCATGATTAAATAAATCTTCGAAAAGATAGATTTTAAATCTGTCTAAACATGTCGATTTTCCAAATATCCTGAAATGAGGATATATCCAAATATCCTCCAATGGGAAAACATGCCTGTTAGTAAACAATTATAATTCATAAGATTCTTCAATCAATTATAATATCGATGGATTCTCTCGTTAAAATTTCTATGAATACTCGATTCAGAACAAGGATGGGAATAAAGAAAATAAAGGTCTATTATATGTTCGGTTGGAACGATAGGAATAAGGAGAATAATGTAGAATAAAGGTAAGTTGTAACGTCCCGGGCTTAGGTCCCCGGTTCGTTATAGAGGAAAACTGGCCCTGACAACTTATTGGGTACGAGCTCAGATGGACCCGTTGACAACCACCCAAAATGCTTAAGCCCAAGTTGTCAAGTAGTAGTCCTCACCACTTATATACCACACCCACACTTTGTGAGTTTTCCATGTGGTACTATGTTTGGGGTTAGGGTGTTACAATCTCCCCCACTTATATTCGCAACGTCCTCGTTGCGACATGGCTCATCACTGATTCCCAGTGATAGTGGCGGCTGCACATTCCGGGTAGCCATTTCCTCCAACCTCTTTGCAGGGGCGGCTCCACCTCTCGGGTAGCCCTTTCCACTATCAGAGAGAATTTGGCTCTGATACCATTTGTAACGTCCCGGGCTTAGGTCCCCGGTTCGTTATAGAGGAAAACTGGCCCTGACAACTTATTGGGTACGAGCTCAGATGGACCCGTTGACAACCACCCAAAATGCTTAAGCCCAAGTTGTCAAGTAGTAATCCCCACCACTTATATACCACACCCACACTTTGTGAGTTTTCCATGTGGTACTATGTTTGGGGTTAGGGTGTTACAACATGTTGTAAAACCCCAAAAATTGTCCCACACCGTGGAACACAAAAATTCCGGGTGGGATAAATAGTGAGGGGCTTACTATCGAATAACCCGGCTTAAGCATTTTGGGGGGTGGTTAATCGGGTCCGTATGGGCCCGATCCCAAGAGGTTGTTAGGGCCAGTAATGCTCCGTTAACAGACCGAGGACCTAAGCCCGGGACGTTACAAATGGTATCAGAGCCGAACACCCTCTGACAGTGGAAAGGTCTACCCAAGAGGTGGAGCCGCCCCTACAAGAGGTTGGAGGAAATGGCTACCCGGAGCGTGCAGCCGCCACTGTCACTGGGAAGAAGTAATGTGCCATGTCGCAACGAGGACGTTGCGAATATAAGTGGGGGAGGTTGTAAAACCCCAAAAATTGTCCCACACCGTGGAACACAAAAATTCCGGGTGGGATAAATAGTAAGGGGCTTACTATCGAATAACCCGGCTTAAGCATTTTGGAGGGTGGTTAATCGGGTCCGTATGGGCCCGATCCCAAGAGGTTGTTAGGGCCAGTAACAACGGACTGAGGACCTAAGACCGGGACGTTACATAAGTAATGTGAAATAAAGATAGGAATAAGGGTAGAATAAGGTGAAATAATTGGATGTAGATGAGAATAGATATATTCTTGATAATCGCACATGGAAGGAAATTGAGCTCTTATTCCAGTACTTATTTTCTAAATGAACATGGTCATAGTTAAATCTCATGGCATCGACTCTACAATATAAGTAGTTATTTTCTCTAAAAAGAAAAAGATCGTAATCCTACTAAGTATTGAGGTGAATACTAAGTAATTGATAAGGAGAACATCATTAATCGAGCTTCCTCCGCAAAGTCCTCTTCGATGCTCTCATACCTAGGGCTTCTAATTGAACTGAATCATCCAAATTCAATTAGGATTCATTCGATAAAAATTCAAAAAAGATCAATTCAAACTAAATGAACTGAATTTAAATTTAACTCGTGGATTCGAATCTCAAATGAATCGAATCTGAATTAACCTGAATTTGTTCGATAATAATTCGATTCGATTCGATATTTATATACATACATATATGATTATTTGTATCCATGTATTTTATACGTAGTACATAGACATACATACATATTTACATGCGTACACATGTGACAAACACTCTAGGTCGATTAATATCTTTTTTGAATATTCATGTGCAAGGAATTATAGCACAATTACATCAAAAGATTGACATGCCTTCATTCACATAAAAAAATATGTGAATATGTATTTAAAATGTTATTACGTTTAATTTACATTGAAAGATTTAGAAATTTCATATATCACTAAGCATAACAAGTGCAAGAACCTAAAGATACTCTCAAATCAACTTATTACAGTGATTAAGTGGTTAATTGTAAAATTATAATCATATCTAGGCTCCATTGATATCATGTACATCATTCACCGCTGTGATTTCCATAATCTCACACTACACCGTGCGACTTGCCAATGCATGACATGTATATACAAAGTTAGGCCCTCGAAATGAGACTCAATCTCTTTTCTTTTCTCTTTATAATTAAGTTCAAGTGGTTTGACTGCAAAATATATTATGAGTTAGATATGTGGGTCTTTCGTACATCGGTTATACATAACATCTAAGTTCCTATCTTTATTTCTTATTTTAGCCTAGTGACAGTAGCTTAGATATGATTACTTTGTATAAGTACAATAATCAATTTTAGCGTGCTATTCGAAATTTTGAGGTATTAAGAGGATACAAAGAACTCTAAGTCATAACCCATTTGATATAGACATATATGTATGTATGTATAATCATATTAGTTAAAGACTAAATAAAAAAAGTAAAAAATAATTAGTCATAAAATCTAACAGGAAAAATCAAATTTCTAAGATTATCTTTCTAAATCCTCACCCACACATTTATTTTCATATTCCCACATTCCTTACACTGACTTCTCCATTTCCCTTGCATTATCTACCAAAGATCATAAAAACATGCGGTAGATTATGGTGGCCTTTCTCATCGCACATGAAAATGATGGTTTTGCTGCTTCAAGTTCCTCCTTAACATTTGCTGTGATTCAAATTTATCTAGATATATATCCTTTGCTTTTATATTGTTTTGATTTTCCTTGCATGGCAATCCATGATAATTATCATTATCAAGACGATATTTATCATTACATGATTAATATACAAGTACTCCTCACCATAATGTTAGTTGTTCCTTTGTACATCAAAAATTTATATATTTCATTTTCATGGCTTAGTTTTTGATTTTGAAGATCTTCATGCTTAATGAAGAGGTTTTATATTGCTAAGTTATTTTTTTCTATTTCCATTATTTCAGATATATATAAATTTGATCTTGTCTTGCTTTAATATTTAGTGGTAATTACAATGTGTTCAGTTCTTCATCAATGATATTATATCTCTTTATACATTTATTCATCATAGAAAAAAATATATTTAGATCTACATAATAATTATAAAAATTAGGTACTTTTATCCTCTATATTGATTTAATATTTTCTTTGATTTTATAGTTATTTCAACGTATCCTAGTAATATTCTTTCAAAATTAGAATTATACAATAAAATAATTATATTATATTATACTTCATATAATATTATTTATATAAGCTCTAAAACTTCAATTAACATTTCAAATTCGAAATAAAAATGAATCGAATTTGAATATTCAAAACTCAAAATGAATGGAATCTGAATTTAAGTTAGTAAATTCGTTTGAATTTCAATTTGAGTTCAAATTTGAATTTTTTATAATGAATTGAATCAGAATCCCGGTGGATTCGAAAGTATTCGATTCGATTAGCACTCCTACTCATACAAATGAGGTTCCCCGACCAATAGCTTAGTGTGCTCCCCTCAATCATCATACCCAAAGTCATTGCGTCACATAGCCATCTTCACCTGTGGTGACCTCGCTCAATCTACCTTCTAGTTCTCCTTGCCAATGCGAGTGCCCAACTAATCCGTGTGGGCTCAATCGATCCGTCTCGGGGTTCCTCGCCCTGATGAGGCCCCCAACCAAAGTAGGTGATGAATCCACATTTCATCATCTTTATTCTATCATTTTGGCATCAAAAATCCTAGCAAATGTGTGTAAATACCCTTAATTAGAGCATCTTAGCATTCATGCATGTACATGTAAATAGTGTATAAAATACTGTAATTAAAGCCAAAATTATAGAATAAATAAAAGAAAAGAAAAAGAATAAAATATTGTAAATATTTTATGACCCGAAACCCCGAGACCTAGGCATCTAGATGAACATGTCGACAAGGAATAAAGTAGGGGGAGATAAGGGTCAAAATACATTACAAATTCCTTTTATTTTATTCATTCCTTATTCATTTTGGGACCTATTTTTGGTTCCACTTTTTATATCTCAAATAAGGAAACTTTGTACATGAAAGTTGTGGATAATTAAATATAAAAAAATACAAAATTGTTTTCACACAAAAATAATGTACAGATAAAAAGTTATGATCTGAATAAAATTTCAGAATCCCAACTTCCCAGATACGTATCTCACAAATAAAAACTCGAAATGCATCAAACTCACCTTTAATTGTATATAGCTTAAAATAATCTATTTAATGGAGGTAGTTTCATATTTTTCATAGTTACGGTTTGAAAGTTGAGTTTTGGACCCTACTTGTACACTTGTACAAATTAAAATATTGATTTTATTATTTATTCATTATTTTTGTATTTTTATATTTTTATAATGTTGTAGATATTATTTATAACATATTTGTACATTAAAAATAGAATAAAAAGACAAAATAAACACAAATAAAAACACTTGTATATATACTACATAGGTATAATACCTATATATATACCTATATAATGCATGCTTATATTTTATTAAGTATATTAAATACATCAGAAAAATAAAATAAAAATATATTTATGTGTATAAAAGTATTTCATAAATATATAAAATAATAAACAAAATTAAATAAATTAAAAATACAAAATAAAAATAAATTAAGAAATTATGTAGGTAAAGATACATACAAAGGGCATAATGGTAGCTTATAAAATTATACCTCATAAAAATAATTAAAAATCATAATAAAATAATTTATAAAATAATAAACATTTTTTATTAAATAACCTTAAATTAATTAAGTCATTTGTTATTTTTAATAGAATTTACAATACTTTTATTTTGTTTTGTCTTTTTGCGGATGACGTGGCCCAATCAGGCCACGCCATCCATTGACCGGGGGTCAAACTCCATGACCCCAGCTCAGTACCCCCCAGATGCACGGAGGAGCCGCCCTTGGTCGATTCAAACCCGACGGGGGCTTGTTCTTCAGGTGTTCTTGATGGGCTTCTCTACGCCGTCCGATCAACGAGCCCTCTCCAGAATTCGTAGCAGCCGTAGGATCTCGCCCATCATCAGCCGCTGGATCATCAACGAGCATCTAATCGTGTCCGCACGCAGCGAAGGGGCATCGCGGGCCCAGGCCGTGACACGTGTATAAGTGGGAGCACATCCACCGTCCGCCAGTGCTTCGCGTGGGTATTTTACGGTATTGCCCTCACATTTTGCGTACTTGTTTTAGTAGTATTCAAACTTTCCTTGGGCGCTTTAAACTGTGGGGACATTTGCGAAAGGAACCCCCAAAGTTTTGTAATATTCAGGTTGGCCCCTGCCAGGCGCGCGTGCCAACGCACGTGTGATGACACGAAAATTCACCTCAATCAATCCGGGATGAAATAATCACTCAAAGGGTCGTTGCGATCCGGATCGAGAGATAAATCAGGTCAATCAAGAAAATTGAGGTTCAGACCACCAAAATAAGGGAAAAATCAAATAAATACAATAGCGGTCCTGGCTTATTAGATTAACCTGGTATAGCGACCAGGGTCAGACTCAGGAAGCACGTGATGGCCTTGCGGCCTACGAAGTAGTCGAAAATAGCGAAGAATAAAAGGAAACTATTTTTGGTGGATTTTCAATTTTTATATATTTTTTTTGGATTTTTGGTTAATAAGGAAAATAAGAAAACAAAGGAAACAACCAACTTCAAGCAATTATTTAATGCATCAAAAATTACTCAAAAATTCAAATAAAAATGTTTTTCTGTATTTTTTGATTTTTACTGTTTTGGTCAATTTTTGGTATTTTTCTGATTTTTAGTTAATTTTCTAAAAATAAAACAAGGCAAGGAAATGAAGGTGCTGTCTAATCAGGAGTAAAAGGCTAATTTAAAATGCAAAAAGGCCTATTTAGCTCTGGAGGTAATTTTCCTATAAACTAGAAAGTCTAAGAAAATTAAGGCACCAGAAATATTATTTTTGGATTTTTAGATTATTTACTAGAATTTTTATAATGTTTTTAGTGTTTTTCATTTTTATGAGTTTTATATAATGAAAAATGACCAACACTAGTCAGAAAATCAATCAAGCCAAAATACACAATAACTAATTTTTTTGTAATTTTTAGAAGAGTTTTAATATTTTTTGTGATTTTTTAAGTCAAACAGTAAAGATAAAGGCTGTTTTTGAATTTTTAAAAATAGCAAAAGGGCTAAAAAATGTTTCAAAAATTTAGTGAAAATTTTACACTATGGCAGGAGGAGCCACGTGTCCAATTTTCACCAATTTTGGAGTTAGTTTGATATTTTATTCAAAACAATCAAAAGCCCACAGTGTACAAGGACCTGATTGTAAAGAAAATAAGTTTGGAGGGCCTAACAGTAAACAAAGAGTGAAACCACGGGGGTCCTGGTGCAATTTAGCCAAGAACTTACACGCGAGGCGCGTGACCTCGGCACACAGGGACCTATGTGCAAATACTTTAGGTCCCTGGACCAATTAGTAACACGTACTAAAGATCCAAGGGCTAAAGTGTAAAAAGCCCACACATTTCAACACATGTTCAAAAAAATCACGCACAGGGGCATAAGTGCAAATATAAAAACTATCAGAGCCTCTATGCAAATATCCACAAAAATCACGTGTCGAAGCACGTGTTCCACAATGCGCAGGGGTATAAATGCAAATAAAATAAACTCCAGGTCCAAAGTCCAAATTATCCAAAACTAAAACAACTGTATTCTATATTTACAGGACTAAAAATAAAAACTAAAAACAGAGGGGCCTACGGACAATTACCCCTTATTTAAGATCCAAGGGCGGAGCGCGCGCCACGTGGAGATCCGACGGTGGAGGAGAGGAGGCGCTTCGCTCCTGTAACCCTTGGCTTGATCGGACGGCTGAGACGAGGGCACGTGGAGGATCTGACTGTGACTGCTCAACTGCGCCTCATCTCAGGATCGAACGGTCTGGATCAACTCCTCCTTTGATCGTGCGGTGCTGGCACTCCTGGAATGGATGGTTCAGATTGAAACTGGAGCTGGAGGGTGATCCAATGGTAGCTGAAGGTCGAGGAAGAACTGTTGGCCGGCGAACTTCGCCGGCCCGCTGCGCGCACTCCCGGCCTCCTCGGGGGGCTCTGATGATCGGCGAAGACTCGTCGTGGGCTCCCGCGTCAAACGGTGCTCTCCGATGAATCAACGGAGCTCCGGAGAGCTCTCTCGACTCCGGCGAAGGGGGAGCTCCGGTGCTCGAGTGAGAAGACCTCAGATGGCCTTCCTTGAACCTGCAAAATGACACCAAAAAAGCTCCTAGGTCGAGGGCAAACTGCCTCGACCCCGTAAGCGGCGGTGAAGGTGAACGGTTCGGCGAGGTGATCGAGCTCTGGCGATGTGACGGCGGAGGAGCTCGAGATCCCAGCTCCTGTGCGAGCTGGGTTGAATGGATGGGCGGAGAAAGGTGCGCAGGGGGAAGGGCGAACGTGATGGGGGATTCCGATGATCGAGACTAAGGCTAAGGTGGTCGGAATCAAAGGTCATCGACGACGACCGGATTTGGGCGAAAATTGAAATTAAAGAAAAGGAAGAAGAACTACGGCTACCTGGGTGAAGGACTCGACTGTGGGTGAGCTTAGGCAGCTCTGGGTCTTCGCCTCGCGGATCGTCGAGGCCCGAGGCTCAAGCTCCCACCTCTGGGTGGAGCACGGCGGCGCTAGCTCACCGGATCGATGGTCTCGCACTCCCTCCTCGCTGCAACACCACGGGGAGCAAGCTGTCACTCTCGCGGATGAGATGGAGGTCCTTGGGTGGAGAATGGAGGATCCAAAGATCGGCAAATCATGCAGCGGAGCTCGGGATTTATACTCCCAGGGGTCCGGCTAGGTTTGATCGGGTAGGGCTGCTCAGAGCGCGAACCCCGAGGCGGGTGTGTCGGCGAGTGTCTCGGATGCACGAGGAAAGAAGACGGGACCGGTTTAGGAGAATGGGGTCACGGATCATGCGAGGAAAATTTGGAGAAACGCGGGTCGGGCGCGAGATCCACAGGGGTTTGGTACGCGGGGAGGGTTGACAGGGAGTCAACAAACCCCCGTGGACCAATCAGAATCAGCCCCGTCAAAAATATTTGAAAAATTCAATTAAAAATAACAAATGGCTGAATTATTAAAACTTTAAAACATGAAAAATATTTGTTTTAATTTTTTTCTATTTTTTTGTGATTTTTAATTAATTTTTCAAAATAAAAATAGGGTATTTACATAGTAGGGCTATATATAGGTATATGTACAAATATAGGATTTTTATTTTTGATTTTTAATTAGTTATTTTGTGCATTTTTATTCCTATTTTATATTTTATTTATTTATAGCATAAAATTAGGAACAAAAGAGTATTTTTATTTCATTTTTATTATTTATATACAATGGTTAAATAAATAGATATGTACATCTATATACATGGTATGTTTACAATATTATTTTTGGTTTTTAATTTTGTTTCCTTTTTATTTTGTTTTTGTTTTAATGGTTATTATTTTATTTATTTACACCATAATAGATAGAATATTTACAAAAGTTTTAGAATTTTGATTTATTTATTTATAGGGTGAAATAAATATAGGAGTGGTTGTATGTATATGGTGGATATATACACAAATGACTCTTTTTATTTTTTTTTAATTTTTCTATTTTTGTTTTGATATTTATAATTATAAATATATATACAATATATACACGCCATTTTATTCTATAATGTTTTTAGAGGAAAATATTTTTTATTTTATTTATAGGTATATTTACACATATGAGTCCCTATCTCCCTCTACTCTGGCTTTTATGCGGTCAGGCCCATGCTGAGCCCTCCCTTGGGGTTAGGTTGCTTAATATTTATTCTAAATATTTCCTCTTTTTCTTTGTCTCTTTATTATTTTATTTTTGCACAAAAACATGCTAATTATTAAACTTTATACAATGCATGCTTTTAGTAATTATTTGTATTTATATGAATATACATGCATTTGCAAAGGTTTTTGTAGCTAAAATATAAGAATAAAGAGTGATGAATGGGTATTCATCACCCCCCCCCATTCTTAACTTTTGCAAGTCCCTTAGCAAACACTTATTTGAAAAAGAAGTGAAAAAGAAAGAAAGAAAAAGAAAAAGAGGAGAATATACATGGATTAAGGCTGATTATTAAACTCGCCTTCATTAAATTAAAATATGGAGCTCGATCAGATCTTTGGATTATTAATGTGTTGGAACCTTATTTGGACCTGAGCTTAAAACTCAACAGCCTCTAAGTTCCACCAATCTATGGACAAGACTCCTCAATAAACCAGATCAGAACAAGTCTACATACACAAACTCTAATGACCATGAATCTTTCCATGCAGTGTAAGTGATATGTAGCTCCCCACCTCAGAAGTAACAAAGAAACAACCTCCCCCAACCTGGTAACTCTAATGCCTCGGTCTAGCAACTCTTTCCTCGAGAAGCGGGGTATTCCCTTCTAAGTTCAAGTGCAACCGGCTCAAGAAGAGGGGGAAGAAGATGAAGAATGGACCATGGCCAGTGTAACCATGTATCCCTGGGAGCCTAACCAGTGTAGCTAAGTCTCCCGCTGCAAGCTTCATGAGATGTAACATGGGTACCATAAGCTTTTGCTTTATTTGACTATATACACTCCGGTGGGGTTATTAAATTTTCAATCCGACCCACCATTTTTTTGGAGTTCTTTTCTTTTTGCACTTTTTTTCATGTGCAACTGTACAACATATCTACATGGTGCAGCATATATTCAAGGAGTTTTTCCTCTTGAGCCAGTAGACTATCCCTCTTTTGAAGCTTTATTGCAACCCACGGCTTCTGTCTTTAGCCTTCATCACCAGTAGACCAAGTTGAGGCGCACTTCCTTCACTAGAAGAAGAAGAGAGGTTCCGCCTAGAAGTACTACCCTCATATGCTACCCCAAGCTAAAGGAAACTGCCTCCTCACCATCTCATCCGTGGAGAGCTATGTGTAAAGTGCTGGTGCAAGTCAAGCCATTGTCTCTAAGAGTCATGCGTGTGTTGTTAAATGCTCTACTTAGGCTCATCAAGATGACATATGCTCATAGCCTAGTGGACTCAAAGAATTAAGTCCCAATGGACCTGAAAAGCCTTAACCCTAAGCCCTATAAGGTTCCTCTTAGAATTAGGTGGATTAAGATCTTAATCAAGCTCCATTTCCCAATTTACTTCCAGGCTAGTTTAAATGCCAACTATGATCCAGGGAAAACTATACGAATATTTACAAAGATGTTGTTTACAAATATTTACAATTGTGCAAAATATTTTGAAATCATGAATGGATAAATGCATGAAATGCAAGTTTTGCAAAATATGTACACACATTTACACAAGATTTTTGCAAACTTTTGATTTTCAAAACATTTTGGAAAAATTCCGTACTATACATAATTTTGATAAGAAAATATTTACACAAACTATACACAAAAGATTTTTGAAAACATTTTTACAAAATTAATTTGTACACTAGCTATGTATGTGCAAAATGAATCTTATATACAAGGGAAAAAATTTTAATTTTATGGGTTTTTAGGGTTTTTAGCCATTTTATTTATTAACACACTCACACAAAGTACGAGTTATGGCTAAAGTATATATGAAATATATACACACCCCCCTATACTTAGCTCGAACGATGTCCTCAGAGTGATCAAGAGCGATGAAGAAGACATAACTCGTGCTTAGTAAAGGGAAGTGAAAAGGAATGGCTAGATACAGAGATGAATGAATGAATAGAATGAAGAGAACTCGGTGGTTTCCCCCTATACTTAGGATCAAATAATCCTAAGTATAGCAAGCTGTACATGAAGGGAAATCCGAGTGAAGGATGTACAGAGTCTGCCCCCCCCCCCTATACATAGGGTAAAATATCCCTAAGTATTGGCAGCAAAACAGGGGTAGAAAGAATGAAAAGAATACCCGAAGGTCCTACATCCCCCCTATACTTAGGGTAAAGTACACCCTAAGTATAGTATAATCATAAGATGAGAAAAGGGATGTGGGACTAAAGAATAGAGTGATATGGACAACTGGATCTATACAGGTCGGAAGAACAGTGATAATCAGGCGTGAGATGCAATAGATGTGAGTCACGAGACCATATCTCACACAAAGTGAATAGGGGCAACATCAACGACCCGCGGCTCACGATCTAGAAATGGCTTGAGCCGCTGGCCGTTCACTCGAAAGGTACTCTCAGAAGACAACTCGGATATATCAATGCTACCGTTGTCGTGTACCTTTCTCACAAGATAAGGTCCCTTCCATTTTCTATGTAGCTTCCCTGGAAATAGACGAAGCCTAGCATCAAACAGCCATACTCTCTGTCCAGGCTCAAAATGCTTGTGGCTGATATGAGAATCATGCCACTCTTTCACTCTCTCCTTATAATGTAGGCTGTTTGAGAAGGCGGTATCTCTAAGCTCCTTCAAGGCTGCTAACTCTGCCCTTCTCTGATCTCCTACACTGTCTGGATCTAAAAGAATATCTGTGACTGCCCAAAGTGACTTGTGCCTCAACTCAACAGGTAAATGGCACGGCTTGCCATAAACGAGGCGAAAGGGAGATGTGCCCAATGGTGTCTTGAAAGACGTCCTATATGCCCACAAGACCGAGTCCAAAAGCTGTGACCAATCCTTTCGGTCAGGGCGGACGACTTTCTGCAAAATATTCTTGATCTCCCTGTTCGACACCTCGGCTAGACCATTCGTCTGTGGATGGTAAGGTGTAGCAACATGATGGTCTATGCCGAACTCGCTAGCAAGTGCCTTCACCTGGTCATTGATGAAATGAGACCCCCCATCTGAAATCAATACTCGAGGTACCCCGAACCGCGTGATGATGTGCTTCCTCAAAAATCTGCAAACTATCCTTGCATCAGCGGCTCGGGCGGGGATGGCCTCAACCCAACGACTAACATAGTCAACGACCAATAGAATGTACTCAAATCCCTGACTCTTAGGGAATGGACCCATGAAATCGATGCCCCATGCATCAAAAACCTCACATAAGTGAATAGGCTGCATCGACATCATATCACGCTGTCCACAAGTGCTCATCCTCTGTCAGTCAGTACACCTCTTCACGAACTCATCAGAGTCCTTGAAGAGGGTAGGCCACCACAAGCCGGATTGGAGCACTTACTGTACCGTTCTCCTCCCAGAATGATGTCCTCCTGCCTCAAGCTTGTGGCAGTAAGTGAGGACACTATGGTGTTCGTCCTGAGGAATGCACCTACGCCAGACGCTATCCCCTCCTTCGTGGTAAAGGATGGGATCCTCCCAGTGGTAGGACTTGGCCTTCGCGAGGAAGGTCTCAAGCCTCTGTCTAGGCCAACCTTGTGAGACTTTCTTAGCAACAAGAAAGTTCACAATATCGGCATACCACGGGAGTGAGGCGATAGCAAGGATCGCCTCATCTAGGAAGGTCTCACAAATGGGATCAATCTGCTCAGATTCCTCAGGCTGCTCTAAACGGGAGAGATGATCCGCCACCACATTCTTGACTCCAGGCTTATCCTTGATCTCAATGTCGAACTCCTGGAGTAGAAGGATCCATCTACTCAGTCTGGCCTTGGCATCCTTCTTTGCCATAAGGTATTGGATGGCGGTATGATCTGTATACAAAGTCACTCTAGATCCAATAATGTACGATCTGAACTTATCTAGGGCGAACACTATGGCCAGCATCTCCTTCTCTGTGACTGTATAATTCCGCAGCGTGGAATCCAATGTGCAGCTAGCGTAGTGAATACCAAATGGAACTCCATCCCTCCTCTGTCCCAGCACAACCCCCACAGCAAAATCGGAGGCTTCCGTCATGATCTCAAATGGAAGAGACCAATCTGGTGGCTGGAGGACAGGAGCCTCAACAATACAATGCTTGAGAGTCTCAAACGACGAAAGACACTTGTCATCGACAAGGAACTCAGTGTCTTTCGTCAGCAAGTCAGTCAACGGTCGGGCAACCCTACTGAAATCACGAATGAATCGCCAATATAAACCGATGTGCCCCAGGAAAGACCGTAACTACCGCAAGTTGGACGGTGGTGTGAGTTTTCTAATGACATTCACCTTGGCCGGATCAACCTCCATGCCCCTGTTGGAGATGATGTGGCCAAGCATCGTCCCTTGAGTCACCATAAAGTGACTCTTCTCCCAAGATAGAACCAAGCGAACCTCTATACATCGCTGAAGTACTCGGTCTAGGCAGTCAAGACAGGAGTCGAATCCGTCGTCGTAAACTGAGAAATCATCCATGAAGACCTCCAAACACTCCCCTACCATGTCCGAAAAGATCGACAACATGCATCTCTGAAAAGTCGCAGGGGCATTGCATAGCCCAAATGGCATGCGTCGGAAGGCGTATGTGCCGAAGGGACAGGTAAAGGTGGTCTTCTCCTGGTCCTCAAGAGCGATGGCCACCTGGTTGTAACCCGAGTACCCATCCAGAAAACAATAATGGCTCTTCCCTGCCAGTCTCTCAATGATCTGATCAATAAAGGGCAGGGGGAAATGATCCTTCTTGGTGGCCTGGTTGAGTCTCCTGTAGTCAACACAAACCCGCCAAGAAGTGGGTACTCGTTTAGCAATCTCCTCTCCAGACTCGCTAATCACTGTAGTGATGTCCGTCTTCTTGGGAACCACATGCAAAGGGCTGACAGACTTGGAGTCGGAGATGGGATAGATAAAATCGGCGCTCCACCATTTCGAAATTTCCTTCATGACAACCTCTCTCAGATTCGGGTTCAGCCGCCGCTGGAACTCACGTGACGGCTTTGCCTCATCCTCGAGATAGATATGGTGGGAGCACAGGGCCGGACTAATCCCCTGGAGATCTGCTACGCTCCATCCTATCGCCTTGCGGTTCTTTTCAAGAACCCCCATTAAACGGGATTCCTGCTCTCCAGTCAAATCGGCTGAGATAATGACTGGGTACATCTCATGCTCACCCGCAAGGAATCTATACTTCAATGACATAGGAAGTGGCTTCAGCTCTGGACAACTGGATGCTGGCAAATCTGGCTTCGAAAGAAGTCGCGTATATGCTGCCAAATCTGCGCGGGAGAATGAGAGCGTACTCTCGCAAACTGGATCTGAAGAAGGTTGTTCAACTGAACTGTCTCTGATCTGCTCGGCATCTACCTCCTCCTCAACTGTAGGCTCAGTGGAAATCAGGTCCGGCATATAATCCTCACAATCTGCCCAATCAGACTCTGACTCCGAGGGATATGCATCATCTGCGGTGGCATCAGTACACCATCATCACAAAAATCTATGTCGCGGTCGAGAACCGGCTCTGTTTCCTCTAACGTATCCTGAACCAGGAATGTGCTATCCAAACTCTCCTCTACTGTCATCTCTGCATCAGCGGTGTCTGAAAATGAGAGGATGGCCTGTGCTGCTGGGTCTGCCCAAACTGCCTCATCGTCTGTGATCACAAAGTCACAGTCCTGGTGGATGTCTAGCCCTGCATCTGTCAGCTGCTCTGTATCTGAAGTGGTCTCTGAGCATGATCTCTCTCTGGCTCTGCTGTCCTCGACCTTCTCTATTTGTACACTTTCACCCTCGACGCGAAAGTATACCTTCCCGCTATCATGGTCAGTCACTGCCTTGGCTGTGGCCAAGAACGGACGGCCGAGAATGATGGGGGTATCGGTCACTGAATCAGGGATCTCCATGTCCAACACTACGAAGTCCACGGGGAACTGCAAGCCTTGAATAGTGACGACAATGTCTCGCAACAACCCCTTCGGCCTCTTGACAGATCTATCAGCAAACTGAAGGACTGTCCTGCTCTGTCTAAGAGTGCCCAACTCGAAGCGGTCGAGAAGGGATGTCGGAAGGAGGTTGATCGACGATCCGCTATCTAATAGAGTCCGGTCGAACCTCTGCTCACTGATGTGGCATCTGACATAAGGGGCTCCTGAATCTGGCCTCTTGGCCGGCAGACGGTTCTGGATTGCGAAACATGTGGCTTTCGTCGGCACATGGATCTCAGAGTGGTGGTTCCTTCTCTTCCTCCTGACTGTGGTCCTGTCTCTCAACGAACGTTGAAGAAGGGGGATGTGCTGCAAAGCCTCTTGAAGAGTCAGCTGTATGTGAAATCGATCTATCATATGCTGGCTAGACTCTTCCTGATCTCTCTTTTTGGGATTTTCTGTTTTCTTCCCCTTCCCCATCTGAAGGGATCTAGGGAAGGGGATTACTGGGTCCTTCTCAGATGAAGGACTAGGAAAAGGTCTAGACAGCTCGACGGCCGGATCCGCGCATACATCAAGCACCATAGTGGGACCAGAAAAAACCAAACCTTTTCCTTTATTCACAACAGAGTTCCGAGATACATCAGAAGTAGGAAAAACAATAGGTCTCTCTGAATGAACACGGGTGGCCTCAGTACCACCATCGGCAGGAAGACTCGCGGCCTCAGTACCGTTCTCTGGCTTGGCATCGTGGGTGGCCACAGTACCACCTCCTCGAACTAGTGAAACAGCGGCCTCAGTACCGCCGGTGGAATCAGCATCCTTGGTGGCATCAGTACCACCGTCGTCATCCTCCTCGTCGGGCGCTCTAGGTGGTTCCTTATGATGTAGCTCGGATGAGGCGCCGCCTGCTGGCATCCTACTGCTCCTAAGTGTGACAAAATCAGTATCAAACAGATATCCAGTCATATCACCAAATGTATCACTAGGAGTGGTATACTCAGTACAAGCTACCTGCTCAGATTTCTGTTTCAGGCTGTTGGGGTTCGGCTCTATCTGGGCAGGGATGGCCGCCTTCCCTCTCACAATGTCCCGCATATCCTGGCGGAACTCGTCCATCTCCCGTTGAAAAGTAGCCTGCTGATCTGTGAGAAGGGGGGCTATGTCATCCAAGACAGGGTTCTTGAGGGAACCCGACGGGTAGCCTCTCTGGTAGTGAGGCTGTTGGATCTGCTGTTGTGGCAGAGAGGGGTAGGGGTGATGCTGCTGCTGCTGGTGAGGCTGCTCACGCCTCCGCGACTGTCTCTGCTGATAGGGACGAGGACCATAGGATGACTGTTGCTGCTGTGGTGGTGGGTACAATGGGGGCTGCTGCGGCTGGTGCTCTCTCTGATGGCTGTACTGGCCACCCTATCCTGACGGCTGCTGCTGGGGCTGGGTACCTCCTATCCCCCATCGGAATCCGGGATGGTCTTGTCGGATACCGGGCTGACGGCGGTCATACCAAATCCCGTTGACATCCATCAACGGCTCTGCATCGTACTGGGCTGGCGGGAGTACTGCCAGAGGCTGATCCGGCTCATATACCACCATCTGCAAGTCTGGAGATGGTGGTGACTGGTAGGTGGGCTGCGGCTGCTGGTACGGCTCCGCCTGTACAGGGTGAACCTGTCTAGGCTGCTGGTGTGAGCTAGAGCGCTGGGACGAGCTGCTGCTGCTGCCATGATCGCCTCGCGACTGCAGACGAGGCTGGGAATCCGTCTGTGCCTCCTGGAGACACATGAGCTGGGTCTTCATGTCGCTCAGAGTCTGTGCCATCTGCTCCATCTGAGTGATGCCCTGGCGCTGCTTCTTCTCAATCAGCTCCATCCGATCCAACTTCTCGCTAATGATGCCCATGTCCGTTGTTGTGGACTCTTCCTGTGCTGCTGCTACTGCGGACGAACGGGAAGGACCGTCGTCGACCCGTGCTATCCTCTGGTACTGCACGGGTCCTGGCTGCTGGGGTCTGCCCTGAGTGTACAACCGGGTCTGGGACATCACCATGTAGTTCTCGGCCATCTCCTCGTAGATGGCCCAGATCTGGTCGTGATCCTTGGCGAAGTAAGACCCGCCACAAGAAGCGTTCACCAAACCCTGAAGCTCTGGTGTCAGCCCGTTGAAAAAGCTCTACACGAGGTTCGGCTTGGAAATGTCGTGGTGCGGGCATCTATCAGTCAGCTCTCTGAACCTCTCCCATGACTCATGGAATTGCTCGTTGGGGAGCATGGAGAAGTTGCTGATCAAGGCTCTCGCAGCATTGGTCCGCCCGAGTGAATAGTACTTATGCAAGTACTCGGTGCGGAGCTGCTCCCAAGTGTAGACGAACTTCCCCAGATGCTTCAGCCAGGTGGCTGCTCTGTCTACCAAGGAAAAGGGGAAGGCAATCATCCGTATCGTGTCCTGGTCCACTTGACGATCATGGAAAGTACTGCAAATCATCTCAAACTCCTGTAAGTGGAGATGAGGCTCCTCAGTGGCCAAACCGTGAAACCGGGGAAGGAGCTGCAAAGTGTTCGGGGGGAACTTGAAATCCCCCACGATAGCTGGTAGCACCACCCAACGGTGTGTCAAAGTCGATCCGGGATTGTGGTTCTCCCGCATCGTCCTCGGTGGTCCTGCTCCGCCTGCTCCACCTGCTCCGCCTGGCGCAGCTGCTGCTGCCGCGGCTGCAGCTGCGGCTGTTGCGGCGGCTACCACATCGTCGGGTCCTCCTCCGCGGTTCTCACAGTCGGCTCTCAACTGCTCTTGCTCTCTCCTCATCTCGATCATAAACGCTCCCTGATTCCTCAACTGCTGCTGAACTGAATCAAGTGATGCGATCAGGGTGGAATTGATCGCACCCTGGTCCAGAATGAAATGTTGATCTCCTCGTGGACCTCCAGTGCGATCATCAGAACTGCCGGCCATCGTCTCTGAAAAATCAAAACAACCGAACTCAGGTGCCGATAAATCATCTGTATGTCTCTCCTCTGGCACTGGTATCTCAGTCTCAAGAGAAGAAGGGTGGTCGAGGGGGAACAGGGCGGAGTCGTACTTGGGTTCGGAGAGCGGGTCTGAGCTCCCACGAACCGACCTAGATGAATGGACTGGAGTGCTAAAAAGCGGTGCAGCCAGAGGCTGCCTAAGAGACCTCCTGCCCATCATCGTGATCTGGCGAGTAATGCGGATGAGATCTGGAGAAACTATGATTACAAACAAACCCCTTAGTTCACCAACGCAACGCAAGCTGAAGACCGTAAAGGCTCGGTCAAATAATCTTGTCAATTTTATTTTGGTGAACAAGCAAAATATCAGAGCGATTACGTAACCTTCTGGGATACCCGATACTCTCCCAACTGACTGTCCCGCACAGAAGAGTCGGTAATCAATCGATAGGAGAACCGGAAGGCTCTACCTAATGTACGGGTCACTCTCTCGCACAATCAAACCAAACAATGAGGGGGTTGTTCTCCCCAAGACAGATTTGTGGGTCAAGTGTCTTTTAGGGTCAATAGCTTAAATAGTCCCAATTTTATTGTTTTTTTAATCTTTTTCAATACAAACAAAAGGGCCTAACGAATTTTTCGGTTCTCCTGGTTATTAAGTCCAAAACAGGGGGGAGAAGACGAAAAAACTGATGCGCGAGAAAATCAATGATGTATGCAAAGTCAGAAATGCGTACCTGGCTCCAGCACTCTACATGCAATATGATCCGCGCAGAATTGAAAGACAGAAAATAAACTACCTATATGGTGCAGCGGGAAAAACCGAGTCCTAAACAGACAACTTCTACTCGGAAGAACCGTCTAGCTGGTCACCAACCTTCGATCCAGAGAGTCCGGTCTAGACCCACCCCTCCTCTTCTTGACAGGTCGAGTTCAGGAGTAGCGCTTGACGGGGTAGGCTCGCGGCGCGTAGGCTCGAAGGTGGTGATTCAACTATTTTTATTAATGTTTTATTAGTAGGTCCAATTATCGAACTATAGGTGCAGGTAGATAATTAAGTGTGTGGATCCTACTAAGTACGGCACAGTCAAGCAGAAATTCCTAAGTCTAGGGGCTGGAGAAAAACCGCGTAAAACCGTAAAAGGCAACGAAAAATCTAAAAGCTGCGAAAAAGCCGCGAAAAATCTAAGCTAATCAAAAGGGTGCCCCGAGCACACCGGTGCTCGGCGAAACAGACCCGAAAGTCCAAGTGTCTGAGTGTACCTATATTATTACAATAATCAAATGAGAAGGAAATTATCTAAACTACTCCTCTCTCACTCGGCTACTCTCTCGCTCTCTCCTGCGGCTCCGTGAAGAAGGGAGCCGCCTCCGAATCTAACGGTTGCGCCGGCTCCTCGAAAGTCGCCTCCTCGGTCCTCGGGCCCTCGCAAGAAAGTAAACAAGTGTCACAGACCAAATTATTATATAAACAGTGTCGGAAAAATATATATGCAAAAATCTATACAAAAAGCAGCGAAAAGAAAACCGCGGAAAAAATCAAAACTGACTACTAAGCCGTGTTCCCCGGCAATGGCGCCATTCTGATGACACGAAAATTCACCTCAATCAATCCGGGATGAAATAATCACTCAAAGGGTCGTTGTGACCCGGATCGAGAGATAAATCAGGTCAATCAAGAAAATTGAGGTTCAGACCACCAAAATAAGGGAAAAATCAAATAAACATAATAGCGGTCCTGGCTATTAGATTAGCCTGGTATAAGGACCAGGGTCAGACTCATGGAGCACATGATGGCCTTGTGGCCTACGAAGTAGTCGAAAATAGCGAAGAATAAAAGGAAACTATTTTGGTGGATTTTTAATTTTTATATATTTTTTTGGATTTTTGGTTAATAAGGAAAATAAGAAAACAAAGGAAACAACCAACTTCAAGCAATTATTTAATGCATAAAAAATTACTCAAAAATTCAAATAAAAATGTTTTTATGTATTTTATGATTTTTACTGTTTTTGGTCAATTTTTGGTATTTTCTGATTTTTATTTAATTTTCTAAAAATAAAACAAGGCAAGGAAATGAAGGTGCTGTCCAGTCAGGAGTAAAAGGCCAATTTAAAATGCAAAAGGGCCTATTTAGCTCCTGGAAGTAATTTTCCTATAAACTAGATAGTCTATGGAAAATTAAGGCACCAGAAATATTATTTTTGGATTTTTAGATTATTTATTAGAATTTTTATAAAGTTTTTAGTGTTTTCAATTTTTATGAGTTTTATATAATGAAAAATGACCAAAATTGGTCAGAAAATCAACCAAGCCAAAATACACAGTTACTAATTTTTTTTGTAATTTTTAGAAGAGTTTTAATATTTTTTGTGATTTTTTAATCAAATAGTAAAGATAAAGGCTGTTTTTGAATTTTTAAAAATAGCAAAAGGGCTCAAAAATGTTTCAAAAATTTAGTGAAAATTTTACACTATGGCAAGAGCCACGTTCCAATTTTCACCAATTTTGGAGTTAATTTGATATTTTATTCAAAATAATCAAAAGCCCACATTGTACAAGGACCTGATTGTAAAGAAAATAAGTTTGGAGGGCCTAACAGTAACAAAGAGTGAAACCACGGGGGTCCTGGTGCAATTTAGCCAAGAACTCACGCGCGAGGCGCGTGACCTGGGCACACAAGGACCTATGTGCAAATACTTTAGGTCCCTGGACCAATTAGTAACACGTACTAAAGATCCAGGGGCTAAAGTGTAAAAAGCCCACACATTTCAGCACATGATCAAAAAAATCAGGAACAGGGGCATAAGTGCAAATATAAAAACTATCAGGGCCTCTATGCAAATATCCACAAAAATCACGTGTCGAAGCACGTGTCCACAATGCGCAGGGGTATAAATGCAAATAAAATAAACTCCAGGTCCAAAGTGCAAATTATCCAAAACTAAAACAATTGTATTCTATATTTACAGTACTAAATAATAAAAACTAAAAACAGAGGGGCCTAAGGATAATTACCCCTTATTTAAGATCCAAGGGCGGAGCGCACGCCACATGGAGATCCGAGGGTGGAAGAGAGGAGGCGCTTCGCTCCTGTAACCCTTGGCTTGATCGGACGGCTGAGACGAGGGCACGTGGAGGATCTGACGGTGACTGCTCAACTACGCCTCATCTTAGGATCGAACGGTCTGGATCAACTCCTCCTTTGATCGTGCGGTGCTGGCGCTCGTGGAATGGATGGTTCAGATTGAAACTGGAGTTGGAGGGCGATCCAACGGTAGCTGAAGGTCGAGGAAGAACTGATGGCCAGCGAACTTCACTGGCCCGCTGCGCGCACTCCCGGCCTCCTCGCGGGGCTCTGATGATCGACGAAGACTCGTCGTGGGCTCCCGCGTCAAACGGTGCTCTCCGATGAATCAACGGAGCTCCGGAGGGCTCTGTCGACTCCGGCGGAGGGGGAGCTCCGGTGCTCAAGTGAGAAGACCTCAGATGGCCTTCCTTGAACCTGCAAAATGACACCAAAAAGCTCCTGGGTCGAGGGCAAACTGCCTCGACCCCGTAAGCAGCGGTGAAGGTGAACAGTGCGGCGAGGTGATCGAGCTCCGGCGATGCGACGACGGAGGAGCTCGAGATCCCAGCTCCTGTGTGAGCTGGGTTGAATGGATGGGCGGAGAAGGTGCGCGAGGGAAGGGCGAACGTGATGGGGGATTCCGATGATCGAGACTAAGGCTAAGGTGGTCAGAATCAAAGGTCGTCGGCGACGACCGGATTTGGGTGAAAATTGAAATTAAAGAAAAGGAAGAAGAACTACGGCTACCTGGGTGAAGGACTGGACTGTGGGTGAGCTTAGGCAGCTCTGGGTCTTCGCCTCGCGGGTCGTCGACCCGAGGCTCAAGCTCCACCTCTGGGCGGAGCACGGCGACGCTAGCTCGCCGGTTCGATGGTCTCGCACTCCCTCCTCGCTGCAACACCACGAGGAGCGAGTTGTCACTCTCGCGGATGTGATGGAGGTCCTTGGGTGGAGAATGGAGGAGCCAAAGATCGGGAAATCGTGCGGCGGAGCTCGGGATTTATACTCGCAGGGGTCTGGCTAGGTTTGATCGGGTAGGGCTGCTTAGAGCGTGGATCCCGAGGCGGGTGTGTCGGCGAGGGTCTCGGATGCACGAAGAAAGAATGGGACCCGGTTTTTAGGCAAATGGGTCTCGGATCATGCGAGAAAAATTTGGAGAAATGCGGGTCGGGCGCGAGATCCGCAGGGGTTTGGTCCGCGGGGGAGAGTTGACCGGGGGTCAACAAACCCCCGTGGACCAATCAGAATCAGCCCCGTCAAAAATATTTGAAAATTCAATTAAAAATAACAAATGGCTGAATTATTAAAAATTTAAAACATGAAAAATATTTGTTTTATTTTTTTCTAATTTTTTGTGATTTTTAATTAATTTTTCAAAATAAAAATAGGGTATTTACATAGTAGGGCTATATATAGGTATATGTACAATATAGGATTTTTATTTTTGATTTTTAATTAGTTATTTTTGTGCATTTTTATTCCTATTTTATATTTTATTTATTTATAGCATAAAATTAGGAACAAAAGAGTATTTTTATTTCATTTTTATTATTTATATACAATGGTTAAATAAATAGATATGTACATCTATATACATGGTATATTTACAATATTATTTTTGGTTTTAAATTTTGTTCTTTTTATTTTGTTTTTATTTTAATGGTTTTTATTTTATTTATTTACACCATAATAGATAGAATATTTACAAAAGTTTTAGAATTTTGATTTATTTATTTATAGGGTGAAATAAATATAGGAGTGGTTGTATGTATATGGTGGATATATACACAAATGACTCTTTTTATTTTCTTTTTAATTTTTCTATTTTTATTTTGATATTTATAATTATAAATATATATACAATATATACACACCATTTTATTCTATAATTTTTTTAGAGGAAAATATTTTTATTTTATTTATAGGTATATTTACACATATGAGTCCCTATCTCCCTCTACTCTGGCTTTTATGCGGTCAGGCCCATGCTGAGCCCTCCCTTAGGGTTTGGTTGCTCAATATTTATTCTAAATATTTCCTCTTTTTCTTTTGTCTCTTTATTCTTTTATTTTTGCCCAAAAACATGCTAATTATTAAACTTTATACAATGCATGCTTTTAGCAATGATTTGTATTTACATGAATATACATGCATTTGCAAAGGTTTTTGTAGCTAAAATATAAGAATAAAGAGTGATGAATGGGTATTCATCAACGTAGTACTTAGCGTTTTTGTAGAAACACCCTCGGATGCTTTGATATTTGTATTCAGCCCGCAAGTTTGTTAAATCAGTTATAATTTTCTGTGAAATTTAAGTCTGCCCCCTTAATTTTGTGCATATTACATTTAAAGCTCTACTAGGCGCGCGTGCCTAAGCACGCGGGCTTGGCATTTTTGCGAGGATACCCCTAGAGTTTTGACTATTTCTAATTGGTCCAGGGAGTTTTTTATTGAGTTATATAGTTCATGTAATATTTGCACGCATGCCCTTACAGTTTCTTATATTTACATAAATACCCCTGCCTGTATGTATTTTCTTGACGTTTCTAGTATTTATTCCATGCATCTCTAAATTGCCACAAAAAATCCACAAAAATTACATTAAGCTCATGTTAACTTGCTTATTCAGACATATTTTTGCATTGCATTTGTTGCATTTTCATATTTATTAAAAATCAAAAACATGCATTTTCAAAACTGTTTGCATTAGAAAATTCATAAAAATTATAAAAAAGTTTTGAAAATTTCCAAAAAATTATATTTTGGTTGTCTTATCATATTTTAGTGTTTGTCCAAAAATCATTAAAAATTTCAAAAGAAAAACTTAAAAAATAGAAAACCCTAAAAATCTTCATAAAAATCTAAAAAATCCTAGAAAAATCCTAAAAATCTAAACTCAGTTCTTGTAGTTTCTCTATTTTATTGTCTTTATTTTAAAATTAATTTGGGAAAATTTTGTTACTATTTGGTATTTTTCATTCCCATTCTAATTTCGGCCAGCATTGTTATTCATTGTTTCCTTGTATTTTGCCTTTTAAAAATACCAAAAGTATTCTGAAAAATCCCTAAAAATCCCAAAAACAGTAGAAAAACATAAAAAGACCAAAAACATTTTATTCCCTGATTTTTGAGTATTTTTCCTTATTTTTATAAATACCTTATCTCCTCTTTCCTTATATTGTCTATATACCTTATTATTGAAAAAGAAAATAGAAAAATATAAAATATAAAAAGAAAATAAAAAATCAGAAAATTAAAAACCAAAATGCAAATTAAAAATTAAAAATAAAAATAAAAAAATATAAAATTAAAAATCCACAAAATATTTGCATAGTGTAGACAACACTTCACATTCACATTTGGTGCATCATTGCATAGATCTATCCTGCCTTGCTCCCTGTGTTCGAACTCTCTACATACTTGCTTCTATACATCTTTTATGTAGAGTTAAAAATAAATTTGACTCCACATTTTGTTTGTCATTATTTGATATTTAATTGTGGGTTCATTGTTGATTTTAGTTGGATTTTTGCGTGGTCGACGCATCGACTGAGTTCCTACCTTGTGTGGAACTTAAGACCACCGAATTCCTATTAAATCAAAGGGCGCCGTTGCCGGCGAGCAACAGCGCAGAGTTCGGCTTTTTGTTTGTGATTGTGATTGTTTGTCTACTTTCGCGGCTTTTATTTCTGCTTGTTATATTTTCCTTATTTTTGATATACCTTGTTGAATTGTCTAACCACTCTTCTTGTTTGGATTTTGTGCGAGGTATGCGGAACGAGGGAGGAGCCCCTCTTAGAGCACCTTCGCACCCACGTGAGGCGGCTTTTGCCTTGCACAAGGAAGGACTTGGAGAATTTTGAAGACAAATTTTGAGCACCATATTTTTCTTGTATTTACTTGTGTAATTTTAGCGAGAGAGACCAATATTATTTGTAATAATACAGGTACCCCCCTACTTTGGACTTTTGGGCCCAATTTCCAAGTGATTATTCACTTGGGGGCTCACCGCGTATTTCTCGTGTTTTCTTCGCATCTTTTTCCCTTTGTTTTCTCGATTTTGTTTTCCTTACTTTGAGTGATTGAGCCCTTAGTTTTAGAATTGCTTGCGATAGATTAAGGCCAAACACCTAAAATTTTGCATGTACCTGTAGACTCGTTTGGACTTAGTCAAATTTAAACAGTCGCCTCATCATCTTCAAGCCTACGTGCCGCAAGCCCACCCTGTCAAGCGCTACTCCTGAACTCGATGTGTCGAGAAGAGGAGGGGAGAGCCTAGACCGGACTCCTGGATTGAAGATCAGTGACCGACTTGTGGTTCTTCACGATAATAGCAATTTCTGAAACTTAGGACGATTTCATCGGTTTGCATTTGCATATAGATAGGTTACAATTCTGCTGAGCATCTTTGCATGTAGAGTGCTGGAGGAAAGGTGAGCATTTCTTTTTAGCATACATCATCGTTTTGTCGCTTGCATTGCTTTTCTGCCTCTCTACCTCTATTTTTGATCACCTAGGTGCTAAATAAAGTTGACTCCTCGTTAGATTCATGCATTTCTGATTAAAAATCCAAAAAAGTGATAATCAATAAAATTGGGACTGTTAACACTACTCGACCCTAAAATCAACCAAAAAGAAAAACATTGTCTTGGGGCGAGTAATCCCCTCATTGTCTTCGCTTTTACTTGCTCGCGCACACACTAAGGATTAGTGCCCAAATCCCATTGAGCCCCTAAGTGTTTGCGCAATTTTGGACTTCTCACCTAACTCTAAAAAAAGACAAGATAAAAAGACCGCATTTGTGGTCTTCACCGAGTTGAGTAGGTGAATTGAGGGTTTGTTTTGTGAGTTTGATTGTGCTTGCTTGTGTGTATCCTAGATCTTCTCTGCGCATTTGCTCCTTCTTCTTCACTCTCTTGACTTGACTTTCGTGCTCTCCCGATCATTTTTCTCTTGTTTCGAGATGGATCCCTGGAGCGATTTTTATCCGAATTTTGCGGATTCCTCGTACCCTCCAGCCGGTCCACCTCCCTTTTATCAGGAGGATCCTCCTCCTAATTTTTCTGACTATTGTACATATCCGCCTCAGCCGCAGTATCAGACCTCGGACTTTTACCCACCTCCACCAGTATATTATCCACCTCCACCTTCACATCCACCCGAGTCTGACCTGTTAGAGTCACCTCCCTTGATCTCTATAAGTGATATCTTGAACCGAATGACAAAGCGCATTGATTTGATGAATAATAATATTGATATTTTGAGGAAAAACCAGATTAATGCTCCTTTCGTCGAGGATACAGATTTACTTGTAGATGATCATGGGATCTTGCAATCGCCCAAAATTCAAAAAATGGGAAAATTTTAAAAATCCAAAAAGAGTTTGGGAGACCTTTGGTTGATTCAGACCGTGAGAAGAGTGCCCATCTGCCAGAATTTTTGACCACACAACCATTCACACACTGTCCCACCTCTGACCCCGAGGATGCTGCTGTACAAACTACTTTTGGCATGCCTCGTGTAGATGCTGATTCCGACTTCCTCCCTTGTATGGAGGAGGTCCAAAAATTCAAAAAAATGCTATCTGAACCGGAAGTGGTGGCCACTATTCATGAGATTATCCGTGCCCCACTTCAGCAGACCATGACTGATTTATCTGCCCCTCTTCGCAAGAAGAGAAACCGGAGGAGCAGATCTGAGCGTCATATCTTGACCATGGTCACTGTCCACGCCATCACACACCGTCCCATTCCTAGAAAGAAGAAAGCAGCTACTCCTTTCATCACCTGCACCATCTCTGACCATATATGTGATCACACTTTCCTGGACGGAGATGCTTCTATTAGTATATTACCCTTCTTGCTGGTACAATCTCTTCACTTAGGGCCTCTCAAGAAAACTAGGATGATCGTTCAGTTTGCTGATGGATCTATCAAGAGGCCGAAGGGTATCCTTGAAAACGTCGTCATTTCGATTCAGGGCACGATCCATCATGTTGACTTTGTCGTGTTGCCCATGGAGTCCTCCACAGGGGAGACCTCTCCAATCATCCTGGGACGACAATTCCTCGCCTCTGCGAGGGTCGTTATTGACTACGGATCAGGAGAGATTCGCTGCTGTCCTATTGACGAAAGCAAAGTGTTGATCATGTTGGAAATGCGAGCCCACGACGAGCCATTATGCAATAAATGTTATTGCAAATATCATTCCCAGATCCGAAATGAAGAATGAATAATTTGTATAATAGGTCCCTTAGTACAACTAGGGTTATGTACCATGGCCATCTTGATGATCATACAGCCGTTGATTCAACTATTGAATCATAGAGGTTGGTGCTTGGATGAATATCTAAAGAGTTAGATTGAGGACTCATCAAGCACCATCAAATGATTGTTAAGAGATGATCTCCAGCCTGAGTAGGAGATGGCAATCCTTATCTCTTTAGGCTGATATCTGACCGACCTCTTGATGCAGGTCCTCTGCATAGGAATAGAGATTCGGAGGTGTCAGATTAGTTAGGTCAAAGAGTTGACTTAACGAGATCGAGATAACCAAAGTCCTATATCGTATGATGTCATGATATAGGCACGCATCCTCTGACCAGAGACAGATGTGTTGCTATATGTATAAGTATGTACATTTGGCAGACTAATAGGTTGATTACCTAATCAAGGTCAATACACCGACGCGCTAGTGTGCATATAAGGGCATATGAGTAATACGATCTCTCAAAGGGATCATACAGGTTCAGTTACTGAACCGGAAGGCATGAGCTCACTCATGAGATATTGGGATGAATCAAATTCCATGCGCATGGTCGTCTCGCTTTGGAAGCTTGACTGAATTTGTAGGTTTGATATATACTTTTAGTATATGATCAATACCTAGGTATGATATACGCTTTTGGAAAGTGTATGATCGATACCAACTCCCAATGATCGAATGAAAAACTTACTGATAAAACCATGAAGTAGACGGTATAAAGTTGATCCAATACTTCGGGTTTAGTCTGAGTCTTCCAGTATGCAGGACGTACACGTATTGGGAATAACTGAGGGTGATTTGATCATAAACGATTGTATAACCATGACGCTTCCATTCCTAGGGAGTGATGAAACGGGTCTGGATTTTAGTGACTCCTCTCAGTAGAGAAGTGATCTGATCTTGGTCCAAGTGTTGGACATTGATCTGAATGTGATTCAGATACAATGAGAAGATTAGATTTACGGTCTTGATTCAATCAAGCATCTATGGGAGGCCCGTGATCTGGATTTGAGATATGATCTCAATATCCATGTCACTATACGTGGAACAATACAATCGCCCTGTCCTTATCTCCAAGTATCTGCGGAGAGATTGCATTATTCTTGAATGGTTCGAGAATAATTCCATAAGATCTAAGCAATGAAGAAATGATGATTAAATGTGATTTAATCATATTGATGTGTGAAGAAATTATCCAATTTAATTAAATGTGCTTTAATTAATGTGGATAAGAATAATGTGGATAGAAATATCCAATTATTCATAATATATTATAAATATGATTTATAATGTATTAGAGAGAGCTAGTTATAATTTATATGTGTTGATTAATTATTATGTGTATTGGATACACATTGTGTAATTAATTGACAATGTAAATTATATGTTGTTTTGGGTTATGAATATGATTCACAATTTTTCCATGGCAAGATTGCAATATTCTCAAATATAATTGTGAATTATTTTTGAAGAATAAATTCCAACAAATAAATAAAGAGAGATTTCCATGGAGATATGCAATCTCATGAATTATCATGAGATTGCTCTCCACATGGAAATAAGTGGGCGGCACACCATTCCCAATAGGAATGTGTGGCCGTCCACATGGAAGGTGCATGGAGATGAAATCTCCATGTACATTCTCTCCTTATTTATTAGGTTTGATTTAGGACTAATTTATATTTGATTTTGTCAAATATATTTTAATCCAAATTTGTTGGTTTTACCAACAACAATCTTGAACATTGGATTGACATAAATCAATCTCATCCATCGATTTTATATGTCACATGGATTGAGATCCATGGATCTCAAAACCCTATAAATAGAGAGGCATACCATGCTCTCTATTAACACATGAATAATGGAGCTCTCTCTCTCTCTCTTTCTTGGTACACATCTACCCTCTCTCCCTCTAATTGGTGGCCGACCACCAAACCCTAGAGGAGAGAACCGTCGTCGCCTTCGCCACCGCACCGCCGCTTCGACGTTCTTCGGTTCTCCGTCTTCTTGGAGAGTTCCTCTCACGAAGGAGACGATTGATCTCGTGCGACGAGATCAGAAGCAACCACGCTTGGATCATCTTCTTGGATTGCGAGGACAACGCGGTTCATCCCCGCGCTCGCAAGCGGTCTCGCCGACGATCGGACTTGAGACAAGAGATCTCTTCCTTTAGAGACTCGATCAACCACGCTTCAAGAGGTATTGCACTATACTTGTTGTGTTTATAGATGAAATGATCTGAGAATGGTTCTCGGATCATGTGGTTTCATCGAATAAAATTTTTAAATTCCGCTGCACCGAACAACTAGTACGACTAGTCGTTTTTCGTCGTATCCGATACGACGATCACACTTCCGTGATGCGCTTGAGGATAATTCCATATCCTTCAAGTGGTATCAGAGCCTTAGGTCGATGGTTTCGAATATGATTCGAAAAAACTGAGGACGACTTGGGTTCGTTAAGGTCGCGAAAGTTTTTATCGCATTTGATTTCGCAGATCTGTTTAGTAAATAAATTCGGCACTGTTTAAATTGTTTAAACACGAATTTAATACTTCTATTTTGTTCCCCATTACATAAGGAAACCATAGGGTCTGAGTTTGCGTAAATCGGATTTTGTATGCTCTAGATATGGTTGTTTTAATGGACATGTATGCACTGTTGCGGGAACAGTAGATTTTAACATAATTAAAGAGTTAATTACTGTTATCATCTGCCTCAAAATGCGTGCAACTCCACTTAGGTTCTGTCCTAAATCATGTTAGCAATCTATGAAAATTGAGTTTGCTTAATTTGGATTTAAATTGATTGAGATATGTTAATTTTAGTGAGTAGGGGTCCTTACTGAAATTACATTCCTAATCTAGAACCAAGTGATTGTCAATTAGTGAAATTAATTGTTAATTTCGTGAAATAATCTTGAAAAATATTTGTGAAATATTGACACATGATTATTCGCCTAATTGACTTGTCCCTAACCAATTAATTGATTAGATTTGATCTAAATCATAATTGGAAAACACAATCTTTCAAACTTGATGCTTGAATAGGATTTGGGAATTTGTCTAGCAAATTTCCTTATAATCAAAAATGTTTTGATTATTACTATATGGTACAATTTCGGTTGAAGAACCGATGATCATCTCAAGTACAAATTAATCAATTTGGCATTATCCTTTCCCGAGGCGGATATGGTGCCTAGTCGGAGAGCATTGGGGTTGCGGGTTGCAACGTATGTGGTCCGTCCCACTCTCGTCGGTACTGGCCATGACAGCGGGTAGGGCCGGGATAATGTCCGAGGGATTAAGATGTATTTTTCTAATTATTAAAATTCGAATTAATACGTATTTTGAGACATTACCATATATGTATTCAAGTAAAATAATCAAGTTTGATTGATTGAATTGGATTGATAATTAATTTAATATGATTAAGTTGATTATGTCCAATTAAAATACTCTAATATGATTAGAGTTAATAATTCTCTTGGATGAATTAATCATAATGAATATGATTCATAGTGATTAATTAAAATTTGAATATGATATGGAGGATCACATAAGTGACATCCATGGTCTCCCGTCAAGGCGGAGAGTTCCGTCGCCAGGGATTGTATGTAGGAGACGCCTGTCCGAAGTGACAGCTCCTGTATGCAAGCGCATCTGGATCGGGCTCTTCGCTTCTCGAAAGAGTAAGGACGTATGCGTAGTGACCCCAATATCGGGTCCTCATATTATTGGGGCGATATTGGATTGCGCATAGCGAGTTGTATTCCTATTGACGGTTGGTTCAATTAATGACGGGTCAACATCGCCTTAGGGGTGGTGGGCTCGGGTGTTAAAGACCGAATTGGGAGATGCAAGTTGGACTTGCAAGGAGGAATGTGTTCCCGCTTCTTTTTATCCGAGTTGTAGGTTCTCATATTATTGGGATGCAACAAAGATAAGGAAGGAGATCCCAGATCTTGCTTGAGATATAATGGTAAGTATATCTCTTACATTGAAAGTGATTAAGGGAATGAACTTTCAGTATTGACAGGCAAGACAACTTTGATATAAAAATTCCTAAATCAAAGTAAAATATGTATTTATAAATACATACATTTATTCAAATTTCTTATTTCAGATAATCCTTCATTAAAACCCACTCAATGATATACTCAATAGTAACCAGTGAAATATCTTGGATCGGACTCATGATCCAGATATTGTACTTGCAATTGAACACATAATGTATGTGATTGCAATATGCAAGTCTCCTCATACTAATGAGGAATGACAATTAAATAGATAATAGGACTACAACCCTAGGGTTTGTATGTCTCTATAGTCTTGATCTCATTGGATGTACTTTGGAAGTAACATGTCGATGATGATCGCAATTGTCAAATAATTCTTATAAAATCAATGAAGATATTCTGGCATACATATGTGCTCTTGATATTTAATCATGAGTGACATGGTTCTCTGCATCATGCAGAATGGGGGCTCTATAAGAGGTGATGTATTCAAATTGTTTGAGTACCTACCTGAATCTATGTTTTAAGAGTTTAGATGGATGTAGATGATGAGTGTCATCATTCTACTATCTATACTCTAGTCATTCATGAAGCTTCATAATATTCATATTGTATGAATTTAATGAAGCATGTATAAATGTTGAAATGCTCTTATATTGAATTTTTTTTTGAATTTAACATAAGAGATCCTTAGTCTTAAGCAATGGTTGTTTATAGATAAAGGGAGCACAGTGGAAGCATGGGTTGGACCCAAGTAAGAAGTATAGTCAAAGAGTTGACTGTACCTCTGTGACTTCCATATGACATCCAAAGAGTTCGATGAATGCCAACACTGCAATAAATTGATGTGTTTATAGTACGACTATCAAGTCTGTCTAGAATCCTCAAGGACTCGGATAGAGCATCAAAATAATCCACATAAATCATTGAAATTGACTTTCTTATTTGATAAGATAGAGTCTAATAATTATATCTCAATCTTCTGACAACACTTGCAATGGGTTGCATATGTTTTAGAAGACTAGAAAAAAAATTGATCTTAAGGTTTATAGTTGTCCAGATAGACATTGATGCAATTGTTGCAACAATTTCCATTGGATCACTAGACTTCATAATTTCAGTGGGAGAGCCCTTAGTCTTAGAGAATGTCTCTATGACCTAGACATTAGAATACACTCATTGTTTATTTCTAAATGTTGGAAATAAACATGAATTCTAGAATGGACCTAACATAAAGAGTTATGATGGAGATATTTCAGACAGTAATCTAAAATCTAGTGGACTCCACTAAGTTAGAAATTAATGAATGGTTCATTAACATTTCTAAATACTAAAATTAAACCTCAAGATCAATAGGAGGATGAAGATCATTTGACAATGATCGAGCATCAAGCCTTGGACATTTGTCTATTGATTTGATCAATAGACTAGTAAGAGATGAAACTTTAGAATGTCTAAAATTTCAAAACTTACATGCTCATGAATATCGTATTCGAAGTAAAATGTCCGATACACCCTTCTTAAGAGAAAGGTGTAAGATGCCAAGGTATTCAGGATCTCATACACATTGATGTATGTGGATTATCTATATCATAGTGAACATTGTGGATATGTGATATCTATTGATGATTATGTATGATATGAGATTTCTTCTCTTCACCTAAGAAACCTTTGAAATGTTCAAAGATTTCATAATTTTGGTTTAGAACCAAAGTTTGAAGGAAGATAAAATGAATTTAATCTAATCTAGGTAGCATGTACCTGCTGGATAAATTCAAAGAATACCTTATAGAGATATGAATATCATTTCTATCTCAATCCTCCTAACACACCTTAACTCAATAGAGTTATAGGTAGATACAATTGGATCATGTGTGACATGATCTTACCAATGATGAATTTTAGCATAATTATCCCTTAGTTTCCAGGTATATATGTGTAGTAGAGACTACAATGTATATCCTTAATAAGGTTCCATGTTTGTTGGAATCTAGCACTTGGGAGTGCTGCTTCAGTAGGAAAATAAAGGATGGTATTGGATACCTACTTTATGACCTTGAGATTCTTAAAGTATCTCATCTCTGAGAATGTGATTCTTAGAGGTTGAGACTCTTAAGAATCAAGATGAAAATGAAGTGTAGGAACTCATTCAATCTTGAGAAGATAATGAGACTCCTGAAATTGGAAAATAAAAGGACAATTAATGATGAAATACTAATACCTCTTCAAATGAGTTTGAGGATGGATTCCATGTGTTAGAGAAATCTGACAATGATCGAACTTCATGTGATGAAGCTTCTGAAGATCATAGCATGGATAGATGGATGTTAGCCATAAAAGTGTAATGTAGACTTCATATACAATTGTTGTATATGGACCCTCGAGGATCCACCTATATGGGTAAGACCTGTAAAGGTGTAAATGGATCTTCAAGAGAAAGGGAACCTGATGAGAAGGTAGAGACCTTCAAAGCACGGTTCGTAGCCATGAGCCACACACCGGAAGGGAAGACATTGCTTGCAATGAGACTTGCTTTTCAGTGACCATGCTTAAAACCATCAGAATATTGCTAACCTTAGCTACACAACTTGACTATTGCATCTTCAAGATGTAAGTCGATACTGCATTCCTCTATGAATACCTCTCTGAGGATATTCACATGAAGTAGCCCCAGGGCTTCGTGGTTGAAGAAAGCAAGGTGTGCAAGCTAAGGAATCCATTTGTGTACTCAAATAAGCTTCTTGAAGTTGGAACTTCAGATTTGATGAAATCATAAATGTTATGATTTTAGATAGAATCTTGACAAACCATGTGAAGCTTAGTGGGAGTGCCATTGTGTTCATCATGCTAAATGTAGATAATATCCTAATCATTTGGAATGATATAAGGATAATAATAAGTGTTTTATGGACTGGCTATTCCATATCTTGAAATATGATTTCAAAGATACCTCTTAGATCTTAGTTCTGAAGTTGTTCAGGAGCAAAGAGAAGAGGGTACTGGGACTGTCACATTAGTAGTACACTTTGGACATATTCCATTTTATGGAAAATTCCTAGAAAGGCTTCCATCCCTTAAGATATGGTACTAACCTATCTAAAGGGATAGCACCTCAAAGAGTTGAGGAAGTGAATAATAGAACTGCTTGCACTTGTGCATCAGTTACGAGAAGCTGAGTGTATACTAGATGTGTACAAAAGCCAGATATCTGCCTTGCAGTGGGAGTAGTAAAGTGTTGCTAATCCTACTATGGAGATAAAACACTTGATTGCAGTAATAACAAAAATCTTCATAGATGACAAGATTTTTGAGATAGTGATCTCAAAGTCTTTTTAAAAAACTTAAGACTTTATAGATAGTGATCTAAAAGGTCTAAACTGTGGATACCTTAAGAGATAGTGATCTCCAGGAATAAGGGTATTCTGATAAGGGTTATGGAAATACTAGTTATGATAATTGTTAAGCTGTAGTGTCAAAGAAACTGTAACTAACTAGATTGAGTATTGGTTGCATAAGATGCAACATTCGCATTAGATGCGAGCACTGTTACTGGGGATATGCATGTGCCGTAAAAGGACTTGGCGTAGTCTCGCGGGAACAGAGTGACTGATCAGCTATCTAGCTATTTTCTAAATAGCCTATGATTGTCACATGAGTGTGGGTTTAAATGATTAGCCCATTAATGGCTCTTTGGGCTAGTGAAGATTGTTGGAAATGCGAGCCCATGGCGAGCCATTATGCAATAAATGTTATTGCAAATATCATTCCCAGATCTGAAATGAAGAATGAATAATTTGTATAATAGGTCCCTTAGTACAATTATGGTTATGTACCATGGCCATCTTGATGATCATACAGCTGTTGATTCAACTATTGAATCATAGAGGCTGGTGCTTGGATGAATATCTAGAGAGTTAGATTGAGGACTCATCAAGCACCATCAAATGATTGTTAAGAGATGATCTCCAGCCTGAGTAGGAGATGGCAATCCTTATCTCTTTAGGCTGATATCTGACCGACCTCTTGATGCAGGTCCTCTGCATAGGAATAGAGATTCGGAGGTGTCAGATTAGTTAGGCCAAAGAGTTGACTTAACGAGATCGAGATAACCAAAGTCCTATATCGTATGCTGTCATGATATAGGCACGCATCCTCTGACAAGAGACAGATGTGTTGCTATATGTCTAAGTATGTACATTTGGCAGACCAATAGGTTGATGACCTAATCAAGGTCTATACACCGGCATGCTGGTGTGCATATAAGGGCATATGAGTAATACGATCTCTCAAAGGGATCATACAGGTTCAGTTACTGAACCGGAAGGCATGAGCTCACTCATGAGATATTGGGATGAATCAAATTCCATGCGCATGGTCGTCTCGCTTTGGAAGCTTGGCTGAATTTGTAGGTTTGATATATACTTTTAGTATATGATCAATACCTAGGTATGATATACGCTTTTGGAAAGTGTATGATCGATACCAACTCCCAATGATCGAATGAGAAACTTACTGATAAAACCATGAAGTAGACAGTATAAAGTTGATCCAATACTTCGGGTTTAGTCTGAGTCTTCCAGTATGCAGGATGTACAGGTATTGGGAATACCCGAGGGTGATTTGATCATAAATGATTGTATAACCATGACGCTTCCATTCCTAGGGAGTGATGAAACGGGTCTGGATTTTAGGGACTCCTCTCAGCAGAGAAGTGATCTGATCTTGGTCTAAGTGTTGGACATTGATCTGAATGTGATTCAGATACAATGAGAAGATTAGATTTACGGTCTTGATTCAATCAAGCATCTATGGGAGGCCCGCGATCTGGATTTGAGATATGATCTCAATATCCATGTCACTATACGTGGAACAATACAATCGCCCTGTCCTTATCTCCAAGTATCTGCGGAGAGATTGCATTATTCTTGAATGGTTCGAGAATAATTCCATAAGATCTAAGCAATGAAGAAATGATGATTAAATGTGATTTAATCATATTGATGTGTGAAGAAATTATCCAATTTAATTAAATGTGATTTAATTAATGTGGATAAGAATAATGTGGATAGAAATATCCAATTATTCATAATATATTATAAATATGATTTATAATGTATTAGAGAGAGCTAATTATAATTTATATGTGTTGATTAATTATTATGTGTATTGGATACACATTGTGTAATTAATTGACAATGTAAATTATATGTTGTTTTGGGTTGTGAATATGATTCACAATTTTTCCATGGCAAGATTGCAATATTCTCAAATATAATTGTGAATTATTTTTGAAGAATAAAATCCAACAAATAAATAAAGAGAGATTTCCATGGAGATATGCAATCTCATGAATTATCATGAGATTGCTCTCCACATGAAAATAAGTGGGCGGCACACCATTCCCAATAGGAATGTGTGGCCATCCACATGGAAGGTGCATGGAGATGAAATCTCCATGCCCATTCTCTCCTTATTTATTAGGTTTGATTTAGGACTAATTTATATTTGATTTTGTCAAATATATTTTAATCCTAATTTGTTGGTTTTACCAACAACAATCTTGACCATTGGATTGACGTAAATCAATCTCATCCATTGATTTTATATGTCACATGGATTGAGATCCATGGATCCCAAAACCCTATAAATAGAGAGGCATACCATGCTCTCTATTAACACATGAATAATGGAGCTCTCTCTCTCTCTTTCTTGGTACACGTCTACCCTCTCTCCCTCTAATTGGTGGCCGACCACAAAACCCTAGAGGAGAGAACCGTCGTCTCCTTCGCCACCGCGCCGCCGCTTCGACGTTCTTCGGTTCTCCGTCTTCTTGGAGAGTTCCTCTCACGAAGGAGACGATTGATCTCGTGCGACGAGATCAGAAGCAACCACGCTTGGATCATCTTCTTGGATTGCGAGGTCAACGCGGTTCATCCCCGCGCTCGCAAGCGGTCTCGCCGACGATCGGACATGAGACAGGAGGTCTCTTCCTTTAGAGACTCGATCAACCACGCTTCAAGAGGTATTGCATTATACTTGTTGTGGTTATAGATGAAACAATCTAAGAATGGTTCTCGGATCATGTGGTTTCATCGAATAAAATTTTTAAATTCCGCTGCACCGAACAACTAGTACGACTAGTCGTTCTTCGTCGTATCTGATACGACGATCACGCTTCCGTGATGCGCTTGAGGATAATTCCATATCCTTTAGATCACCACACCCACAGTGGACCAGAGACCTGCATCTGATACACCTTCATCGATTCTAGCTGACTCCGAGGCATGTGACCGATCTGATGATATTAGAGATGTTTGCATAGCGACCTCTGATAAGACCCGACGAATCCCCCGAAAGGGGAGGAAATCGGAAAGCATAGACCTTGTAGCTTCTCCTCCTGGTGTATGGAGATGTGGTTATGAAATCCAAAGTATTTACGTGATTGATCCCATTGAGCGGCAGGCAGATACCAAGAATAGACAGGACGGACCTGGTTTGACTACTTCTACTGATAAGTCCGTTCCTGGTCACTCAAAAGTAAAGATGATTGAGGTCGATTATGATGCTGCCCATTATTTGGAGAGATTCATGCCTTTTGATGAAAAATATGATCCAGGTGAGATTCTTGAGGACGAGCAGAGTTTGTATACTTCCACTGGTGATTTCGTTCCTTTTGATTTTGACCTGGACGATCCCTCGCAAAACGACTCCGATTACACTTCTTACGAGGATGATGAGTTTGTCCCATTCCACTTTGATATCAGCGAGACCACCAAGGCCGAACCTAGCCATACTACTTCCACTGATCAGTTCGTGCCTTTTCGATTTGATTCCACTGAGGGCCTTCACCCTGTCGACCCTGATCGGCATCCATCTGCTGTGGACCCCGATGTGGACTTGCACCACACTAGATCTATCCCTCAGCGGTCTCGCAAGAAGGTCTTCTTTCTACCTTCTTGATCATATGTACATCCATTTCTGTTGTATATTCATCTGCTTCCCTCTGTCTATCTTCCGTTTTGCTCGTCCACCCAGTCCTCGTGTTTGCCTTTCTTAGGACGCACTTTGTCCTAAGTATTGAGGGGTGGACGAGCCGAGTGTTCCTTCATCGTTTCATGTCATCACTCATGTTGATGCCTATACTTAGGGCTTCTTTTACCCTAAGTATAGGGGGAGTGGTGTGTACATCCTCTAATCTTGTTTTTCATTTTCATCTCTTTCCTTCTTTTCTTCTTTTCCTCGTCTATCTTCTATATCTATCAAATAGGTGTCGCCCCTTGTTGTCAGTCTCTACACTTAGGACGTATTTTGTCCTAAGTATAGGGGGTGTGCACCCCGAGTTGTTCTATTCTTTGATCCTCTCCATTGTCTCCTCTTCTTTTCTATACTTAGGGATATCTTACCCTAATTATAGGGGGAGACAATCTGAGTACGATCTGTTCATTCCCACCCCTGACCCTCCCTGCTTTGTGTACAGTCTGCTATACTTAGGATTATTTGATCCTAAGTATAGGGGGGATGGTTGATGAATGCGAAATCGACCTCTTTAATAATCGATAATTGTAGTATAGGAGGCGGATTTCGGTCGTCAAAATACCACAAGCTTTGAATGTTGTGGAATATTTTTACTTGGTAAGTTTACCAAGGTCGAACACAGGGAACGATGGTTTTTAGTTGCTTGGTCTTAAATCAAATTAAATAATTAATTAATGCTCGATTAATTTGTGTGTTGCAAAATATACAATGCAATGATGCGAATGTGATGCGAAGGAATTGAATAGAATTTACGCTCAGGATCTGTGATTTTTCACGATTTAAATCATCAATTAATAAAGTCAATTAAGCCTCAAATATTATCACAAATCGAATAATATTAACACCCAGAAAGATCTATCAACTCCAAGTTGCTGGTAAAGATATTAATCAGTGAATATTCCTGTCAAAAATTTCATGTAAAAATGCTCTCAAAATTAATCATCGATCAACCAAATAGAAAGTTAAATAATTAATCCTCGATTTAACCCCTGTAAAGATTTAAATTATTGAGAATAATCAGCAATGATCACAATGGGTCAATCAAATTGAAATTCTCGACCGAACTCCTGCAACAGATTTATCGTTAATTCTTCAAGCATCAATATGTCAAAAATTAACCTACAAAAGTCAATGATGATCTTCACATAATCATTGATAACAAATACCCTCAGATCTATTCACAAGCTATACTAAATTATAGAGCATGGAAGTAGCTTCAAAATGACATATTAAATGCTAATATCGGAGTCTGTATGACAAAGATATGATAAAATAAAATTCCAAGGACTAAAATGTAAATAAAATAAAGTTTTCTTTGCAAAGAAGTCCCTGGGAGGATTATCTGTAATTAATAAAAACTTAAGGGGCCTTTTTGAAATTTACCCCTACGGGGGTATTTTTGCAATTTCTAAAAGTATCAGGGGCTTTCTTGCAATTTACCCCTAACGTACATGCCTCGCATGTGCTTGCGCAGGCTTGGGGGAAGCGGGAGGCTCGGGTGGCCAAGCCTAAGGTTAGGAACGGAGCTGAGGTTCGGGGGCTCCGAGGCGAAGGCTGGGGCTGCTTCGGATGATCCGAGGCTACGGCTCGGAGTCAAGGTTCGGCTGTGCCCACCTGGAAGGCTTCGGACTGTCAGATCAAGGGCTATCAGCCCAGATTCGACGGCAACTGTGCGTCAGTGGGCCAGCGGGGCGGTCGAAGCACCTGGGAGGCGCATGCGACCGAGGGGCGGAGCAGGTCGACGCGGAGGCGGAGGCACCGCGCTATGCAGCTGCGGCGCTGATGACGGGCGGTCGACAGCCCCTTGGCCGATCGACACACGACTGGTCAAGGCGTAGGAGGCAGGGTCGAGCAGCCCGCGACTGCTGCGTGCGGAGGCACGCGGTGGATGACCGTGAGGCGGTGGCGACGGTGAGGTCCGGAGCTGGTGCGAGCAAGCCCTCGCGCGGAGGTGGAGGGGGTGCGAGGTGGCTGGCGCGCCTTCGCGCGGCGGAGCTGTACCCGCAAGGTCAGAGCAGAGAAAAAGAAAGGGGGGGTGTGCACGGCGATGGGAGAGGGACCCCGGCCTGTGCGAGGCCGGCGATGGACGCGAATGGACAACTGAGGAGTGTTTACCTGGGATGGTGGGAGTTGCGTCGACGGTCACTCGACCGGAGCAGAGGGAAGCTTTGACGAAGAAGCTGCACAAGGCACAGGCCTTGGATCACGCCTCAAGGTGATTGCCGCTGTCACCGGCCAAGCTGGAAGTAGGGCGGATGGGTTGTGAAGGCTGCGAGCGAGTGGTTTAATAGGCGACGAGATGGGTAACGGCTGCGGGGATGGAGTAATTGTGCGGCGACGGTTACGAGGGAGGAGGAGGCGAGGGGGATGTCGGCCGTGCATGGCGGAGGCGCAAGGGCAGGAGGGGAAACGACTGGAGGTGGATGACAAGGGGTCACGTGCTAGGCACGTGACCCAGGGTGGCCTGGAGTGAGTGACAAAATGGAGTGCCACGTGGCAAGCCCTGGAGCTGCCACGTGGCACCCCAAAAAAATTCAAAATTAAAGATGAAGGAATTTAGAAAAGAAATAGCAGGAGACTCAGATCGAAAAATTTCCTTCACGAAAGTTGTTCGTCTTGTCGAGATCTACAACTTTCATGAAGGACCCGGGAGCAAAAGAGGTCACCTATGCGAAGTGGTATTTTTGGTGGCTTTCCATGTGTATATAGAACCGACTTTTTGGGTTTTGTAATTTTTTTGGTGATTTTAAAGAGGATAAAAAATCTAAAAAAATACGATAAAATATAAGAAAATTATTTACATATTAATCTATTTTTTTATTTTTAATAAATAAGAAAATAGGAGAATAAAATAAAGGTAAGAAACACACAACTTTTGTACAGACCGACAACGGACACTTGAACTTGGTCAGTTTCTTTGATCTCAGTTTTAATCTGGATTTGAATTTTTGAATTTCTTATTAAAACTTTCATCAAAGGACACAAATGAAAAAGAAATAAAATTAAAAGGATTAATTACGTACATAAAAACTCAGGTCAAAAACAGCAAAAAGTCAAAATGCGCAAAAGAGGCCCAAAACCCAACTTTCACATATGAGCTGCGAATTTTATGTAATTGGTCTTGTTTTGAAGGTATTTGAAAATGGAGTACTCTAAAAGTGAGTAGACCAAAATCAGATACTGTATGTGGGAGATATGCTCATTTTAGTCTGTCAGATGTGAAATTTGACTTTGGGATTATTTGACAGTTATTGGAGTTAATAATTTTTTGTATTTTTTTATTTAATAAGATTAGTAATATCTACACATTGAAGGTTGTTTTGGGTCAATCGGAGTTAGGATGAATTAATTAAAAAAATGAGAAGTTAGCAGCTTTTTGGGCTAATTTACACTTGGGATTTTTAATTCAATTTATGCAGATGAAATGTAGATATTATTTACACATGCATGATGGCTAATAATGCTCTATTAATGATTAATTACAGGTGTATGATGGGGGACAGAGCCTAAATGACCAATTTTAGCATGATGAATACGAGATTCATCATACCCCTATACTTAGACCATGCTCGTCCCCGAGCATGAATAATTGACTTAGTTGAATACATCCCTGACTGTGTATATGAATTTTCAAGGCTTAATTCATAGAAGACCCTTAATTTGAGCGACCCTAAAATTCTGGGCTCAACCAGGCTTTAATCAAAAGGAATCCAACTTTTCTAATTTTCAGACTCTCTATTTGTACATATAATATAAGGATATGATTTTAAGTGTACTGCATTTCATGAGAGTCGAGTCGGGGCATCACTCAAAGTTCCAGTTCCAAAGATCCTCCTCTAGACCTAATCCTCAACACTAGGGAATAAGTCTATTCTTGTTTCAGTCGACCGTCTCATTAGTTTGTCAGACTTGAAAGTGTATATGGACGGCCAGATGATGGAGGGCATAGGATTGTGTCTGATTTTCTCTCCCTTTCATTGGAACAAGGTGCCTCTCGAGTGCCTTATTACTCAACACAAGTATATTTTTATTTTGTTGATCAATGTGTCCGTCAAGAGAATTTGGAGTCGTCTGCACTTGTTTTTCTGGGAGTACACCAGGGTGTGTCTCTTTTGAGTATCTAAGATACCTTCGACACCCAGACTTGTATCGCTTACGATGCAGTGTCCTTTTATGGTGTCAGCCCGACTCCTTGGTCCTAATCAGCGCTTGGTCCAAGTGGACACTTTGAAAATATTTGGGAGCGCTCGCCATTGGTGGAAGCTCATTTGGAATTTGATTTTGGATGATAGAGCTTTTCTTTGACATTTCTTTTTCTTTTCTTTTGTTGGCTAGCTCCACTGCTTTTACCAAAAGTTGGCGCACACTGATCAACAATTTTCATTAAGTTTCATCACACCCTAGCACTTAGGTCAATATCAAAAAGATAGCATATGAATCTTGTTCACATACTGGCTAGAGTTTTGCTGACACTCAGGTTTTCTGAAGCCTTCATTAACTTTATCCCATCCTCGAATATCATCAGATCGGGTCTAAACTCAAATCTCTAGTCCTAGTTCCTCAAGTGATATCTCAACTCATCTCATCAATCATGCAGTTGTGGGAGTGGTTGTGCTGATCATATTCTTTTTGAGGTTAGAGATGAAGAGTGCAATATAGCGCTCAAATCTTTCAAACTAGGGAAGTGTGGATTATTAAGTTCAAAACCCTAATGACTAAGGCAGGCTAACTCAGAATCTCAAGATCTCAGAAATCAAGTGTCCTTAAAAAATCCTCAAGCCTTGAGTGATGGTGAATGTATCAGGAATATATCGACCAAGGAATGGATGAAATGCTTGATGAAATGCAAGACCATGAGTGATGATTTTTTTTTGCAAAAAGTTTTTCCTTTTTTTTCTTTTTGTTTTTCTTTCTTTTTTTTAAGTTTTTTTGGAAAACATGTAATATACACACTACTTGTACCCATCCCCGATGTTAGATAAAAACGAATAAAGTACGAGCTATGGATAAAGTAGATAAAATATATACAAACACCCCCCCCTATACTTAGCTAGTGTTATGTCCTCATGGCACAAAGTGAAATGTTGACATAGCTCGTACTAAATATAGAAGGATTAAAAAGAAGAAAAGAGATGTATAAACAATGGTAGCGGTCCCCCTATACTTAGGTTCAGGTCAGCCTAAGTATAATCGGATAATTACAGATGGGGAACTAGGAAGAATTCCGGATGTACAAGAGAGTGTAGGTTCCAGAGAAGTGTGCTATCTGGGCAGATCAAAATTTTCGTCAAAATCTATGCCCTGAGTGAAGGAGATCTGTTCAACTTGTACTAATTGCTCATTGGATTCGACAAAATGTTTAAGCAGCTGACCGTTGACCATAGATGTTTGCCTGCTATCTGCGGTCTCTGAGATCTCAACACTCCCATTATTGTGTACCTCTCTTACAATGAAGGATCCCGTCCGTTTTGATTTCAATTTCCCTTGGAAAATTTTCAACTTTGCATTAAATAGCCAAACTTTCTACCCTGGGACAAAGATCTTTGTTCTAATGTTCTTGTCATGCGATCTCTTTACTTTGTCTTTGTAGATGGTGCTGTTTTCATAAGCATGATTTCGGATTTTAGACAGTTCATTCAAATTCATCTCTCGATTCTTCTTTCCTTGGTGACAGTTCCAATTAATCTTTTTGATTGCCCATTCTGATTTATGCACGAGTTCTGCGGGCAAATGGCATGGTTTTCCATATACCATTCTAAATGGGGAGGTGCCCAATGGGGTCTTATAAGCTGTCAGGTAAGCCCATAGAACTTGGTCCAGGAGTTGGGACCAGTTCTTCCTGTCAGGGCGAACGAGCTTCTGTAAAATTCCTTTAACCTCCCTGTTTGACACCTCGGCCATGCCATTGGATTGTGGGTGGTAAGGAGTAGCGACACGGTGCTCGATGCCGTATTCCTTAGTTAACTTCTTCACCTCCCGGTTGACAAAGTGGCTTCCCCCATCAGATATTAAAACTTTTGGAATTCCAAACCTCGAAATAATATGATCTTTCAAAAACTTACAAACAGTTTTGCTATCTGCAGCTCGAGTAAGGATAGCCTCCACCCATCTAGATAAATAATCAACCGCGAGAAGAATATATTCAAATCCTTGGCTATTAGGGAATGGGCCCATAAAATCAATGCCCCATGCATCGAATACATCACAGATGATCACTGGTTACATAGGCATGGCATCTTTGGAACAAATGGTTCCTCCCATTCTCTGACAGACTGGGCACGACCTCACAAAATTGTAAGCATCCTTAAACAAGGTCGGCCAGTAAAATCCACATTGCAATATCTTCTCAGCGGTCCTCTTCCCAGAGTGATGTCCTCCCGCCTCCAAGGTGTGGCATAGATTGAGGATACTTTGATATTCCTCTTGAGGAATACATCTTCTCCATATGCAATCCGGTCCTTCAAAGAAAAGGAAAGGATCTTCCCAATGATAGTGTCTCGCTTTCGATATGAGTCGATCGATTCTGTTTCTGGGCCAACCTTGAGGAACTTTATTGGTGACGAGATAATTCACCGTGTCTGCATACCAAGGGAGAGAGTCAATAGCAGAAATTGACTCGTCTGGGAAGGTTTCGCGGATGGATTCAGATTCCGGAATTTTGTTATGTTCAATCCGTGATAAATGATCAGCCACGACATTCTTAACGTCAGGTTTGTCCTTAATCTCCAAATCAAATTCTTGAATCAGTAGAATCCATCTCAGAAGTCGTGCTTTTGCGTCCTTTTTGGCCATTAAATAGCGAATGGCAGAATGGTCTGTGTAAACTGACACCTTAGATCCTAGAAGTATTGATCAAAATTTTTCCAAGGCAAAAACCACAGCAAGCATTTCTTTTTCGATCACAGTGTAATTTTTCTGAGCAGGATCTAAAACTTTGCTTGCATAGTGAATAGCATACGGGATTCCATCTTTTCGTTGTCCTGATACAGCCCCTACAACGAAATCGGATGCGTCTGTCATGATCTCGAAGGGAAGAGACCAGTCGGGAGCTTGTAGGATGGGAGTCTCAATGATCCTTCTCTTGAGTAATTCGATTGCTTCTAGACACATGATCTACCACGAATTCGGTGTCTTTCCCAAGATGGTCAGTTAGCGGTCGGGTAATTTTTGAAAAATCTTTAATAAATCTCCTGTAAAATCCGACATGCCCTAGAAAAGACCGTACTTGTTTCACATTTGTAGGTGGCTCAAGCTTTTTGATCACATCAACTTTGGCAGGGTCAACCTCCATTCCCTTCTTGGAGATGACATGCCCCAATACAATGCCCTCATTCACCATGAAATGGCTTTTCTCCCAAGAGAGCACCAGATTCACTTCCCTACACTTTTGGAGGACTCGATCCAGGTGCACTAGACAATCATCGAATGAATCACCATGAACCGAGAAGTCATCCATGAAGACTTCCAGAAAATCCCCGACCATGTCGGCAAAAATCGCAATCACACATCGTTGAAAGGTGCCGGGGGCATTGCAAAGCCCAAAAGGCATTCGCTTGAATGCGTATGTACCGAAGGGACATGTAAAAGTAGTCTTTTCCTGGTCCTCGGGGGCGATGGCTACCTGATTGTAGCCCGAGTACCGGTCTAAGAAACAGAAGTATTCTCTCCCTGCCAATCTCTCCAGGATTTGATCAATAAAAGGTAGCGGAAAGTGATCCTTCTTCGTTGCGGCATTCAGGCGCCTGTAATCCACACAGACACGCCACGACGTAGGTACCCATGTCGTAATCTCTTCTCCCTCCTCATTGGTGATAATCTGGAGTCCTGACTTTTTCGGGACTACATGCAAAGGTGACACCCATTTGGAGTCGGAGATGGGATATATGAACCCAGCTTTACACCATTTTTCGATCTCAGTCTTAACCACTTCCCGTAAGTTTGGATTCAATCTACGTTGGCATTCACGGGAGGGTTTAGCATTATCTTCCAAGTAAATATGGTGTGAGCACAGGGCTGGGTTAATCCCTGGGAGGTCAGACAATCTCCAGCCTATAGCCTTGCAGTTTTTCTCCAAAACATTAAGCAGGCGGATCTCCTGCTCTTCGGTCAGATGTGAGCTGATAATGACCGGAAATTGTCCCTTTTCTCCAGCAAGGAAGGCATACTTAAGTGTAGGGGGCAATGGTTTGAGTTCAGGTAAGTCAATGATGTTTCTCGAATCTGGTTCTGTCAATGATGTTTGTTGTTGTGATGTGGACGCTTGTAGTGTATCAATGTTGGCCACCATCATGGTAGTATCAGGGATCAGATCGCTAATAATGGAATGAGGTGTGGCAATCGCCGCGTCCGATCCGTGTACCTTACTCAAGGATTGTCCATAAGGAGAATGGACTGACAGGTCCAGAGTGGCCTCTGAGTCTCCTAGAGTATAGGTAGATGCATGAATGAGCTGGCAGACTAAGTCATCAACAATTTCCTCACCAGATGAGGTTGATTCTATCATAGCAGTTGGGTTTTGTCTTCAGGGCCCACCTGTTGCTTCTGTAATTTCAGTCTCAGTTTCTAATTTTTCAGACTCGGTGCTCGACTCAGTGTCAGGTCTTTGGAACCTAGTTTGCTGCATTTTAAGTTCAACTTTTCCAAACTGGATTCTCCCGGATGTGTAATCAAATATAGCTCATGCGGTCCTAAGGAAGGGTCGCCCTAGTATCATCTGGGAATCTTTCCAATTTTAGGGACATCCATGTCAAGAATTGTAAAATCCACTGGGTAGTTTTGTCCCTCTATGTTGATGAAAACGTTTCGAATCTCTCCCCTAGGTCGCTTAGTTGAGGTGTCTGTGAATTGAAGTACGGCTGTAGATTGCTTAAGAGGACCTAGATTGAGATGCTCATATAGGGTTGTGGGCATGAGATTGATGGATGATCCATTGTCTAACAATGTTCTTGCAAACTTGATTTCCTTGATGTAGCTAGTGACGAAGTGAGCACCCATGTCTCTTTTCTTTCTTGGCAGCTCATTTTTATAAGACGAGATGTGGCTACTGAGAGAATGTGTTTCTTTGTTCGGCTAGGAGTTTGTTTGCTAGCCCTAGTTGGTGTGCATCTCACCTTCAGGTATTTTCGAAAAGCCGAGTCTCTTTCTATCATCTCGTCTAAGGTTAGAGTGACCTTAATATTTTCCTTACAGATGCGGGCCATCTCTTCATCATTTTTTTGGTTTTTTATGTTTTTCTTCTTTCCTGCCGTAAGAGCACGGGGGAAAGGAATGGACTTGGTATGATCAAGAACATCACTTTTATTGAATGAGGAATTTTTTACAAGACTCTGACTCGGACTAAAAACAGGGAAATTTGTGGTTAGAGGTTGGTGTCTTGGTGGCATAGCTCTGTCTGACTCAGACTCAGACTCTCCATTATATCTGGGCGGTGTGGGTGGGACTTGTTCTTTCTCCTCCTGTCTTCCTTTGTCAATTCCCCCAGGGTTGTGTGAATTGGTGGACACTGGGGCTATGTCTTCGTGTTCCTTCGCTCGATCAGGCATGGTTACGGTCCTTCCGCTCCTAAGAGAGATATGATAAGAGTTATTATTCGAGAAGGGCTCAAGTTCAGGTACGAAATAGTCAAAGATTAATACCTGATTGTGTCCAAGGCTATTTGGGTTAGCCTGGACTTGGGGTGGAATCACGGTTTAGGGTGCAGTCACCTCGTCTCTCCAACGAGAGAGTTGATTTATGTCGACTCTCATATCATGAAGCTCATCCAGCACTCGCTGGAGCTCTAGAGAGATAGCAGAAGAGGAGGACCCTTGGCCCTGCCTTGCCTGAGGTTGCTGATACTGGCCTTGTTGGCTTTGGCGTTTGTTCTGTTGTGGCTGAGGTTGCGGGTTCTGATAACCCGTGCGATATTGCTGCCTCTGCTGCAGTTGAGGCGGGTAGGTGGGCTGGGCTTGCGGTGGACGAGGGTTTGGAGTAGAGTTTTGGCCTGAGCGATTGACTGGTTCCAAATTATACCAGACTCCGTTTATCTCCATGACCTGTGGAGGTTCCTCAAAATCAGTCTGAGCGGAGGTTTCATCAGTTTGAGAGGACAAGACTTGGTCTCCACCCCAATTGCTATGTTGCCCTACCCCTTGACCTTGAATGTAGTGAATTTGGTGTATGGGTGCTGGGGGTGCAATCTTTGATACCATGTTAGCCAATTCCTCCATTTGTTTAGGAAATTTAGATAATTTCTCCATATCAGATGATTTATGGATCTCATCCTGCTTTTTATAAATCTGCTCAACCATAGTTAGCTTATCAGCTATTATTTCCATGTCAGCATTGTGGTCGGTTGTCAGATTATTCACCATCTTTTTGGAGCCGGCTATGTAAGCCCGGCTAGTGGTTTGTGCACGGCTAGATTCAGCAAGTCTTTCGAACACCTTGTAGACGGTCTCCTCGTGGAGCCCCATGTAGCTTCCTCCGCAGGATGCACTAACCAACCCTTGAGTCTCAGGGTTCAGCCCGCTCACAAGACTTTGGACCAGCATCATTTTACTTATCCCGTATCCTGGGCATTTCTGTACTAAGTCTGTGAATCTTTCCCAGGTTTCATGAAATGGTTCATTCGGGTGCTGGGTGAAACTCGTGAGCTTGATCCTCATTTGATTAATTCTACTAACTAGGTATAATTTCTTTAAAAACAAAGTCTTGAATGTGGCCCATGTAGTGACTATTTCCCCTAGATGTTTCAGCCAGTAAGCCGCCTTATCAGTCAATGCGAAGGGGACAACTCTCAACCTTATGTAGTCTTGGCTATCCCTAGGGTGGCAGAGGTTAGTACAGACTAACTTGAAGTCTCGGAGGAAGATATATGGTTCTTCATGATTATTTCCTCCGAACTTTGGCAACAGTGCAAGGAAATGCGGTTTGTGTTCGAACGCATCCTCAGTGGGAACATGTCTCAACCAATTATAGTCTTCATCTAATTCTGGGAGATATGTGTCTTCCATAGCAGCCTTGCCTTGTTGTATTATTTCCAACTACGTCCTAAGTAGTTCATTGGTTTGTTCAACATCTGTTATCCTAGCCAAGAGTGCCGGGATAGGGTCATTGTCGTTCTCATCGTCCCCAAAGTTCTTCATGGGAGGCATTATGATTCACCTTCAGAGAGGAAGAGTTTAGAGATAAGTGTTGTGATTAAAAGAGGAATTTGCTAAGGGTAAGAGATTCCTTAGCGGAGGAGTAAAAGATGAAACTTCTAAGACAAGGAGGATAGAGAGAGAGTCCTTACGAAGAAGCAGACACAAGCAAACACAAGACAATTCTCAAGTTCACCACTCAACACAGATGAATGCACGTCAGGGTTCGGCTGCTTATCTTTTCACTTTTAATTTAATGACAAGACAATCTTGCAAATTAAGCGGAGCTGTTAGGTACCGAAATATTCCTCAAAGACTGTCCCGAGTTCGTACAACTAGTTGCATCTACTCTCAGCCAGTATAGGTGGAAGTACGGACTGTTTAAACGGCTACCCGTGTTTCTTGAGGACGATGCCTTCCGCGATGTCCTCTAAACCACCCACTCTGCTAAGGGAAGTCGGACCGTAAAACGGCTACCCGAGACCCTCACTGAAAAGTAGCTAATTGTTTTTAAAAACAGTAGTCTTTGTGAAATTTCTCAGTTTTGGCTCTATCCAAAGTGTGTGTTCTAATCCTTACAAACAATGAGTGGGTTTCTCTCCACCAGATACAGGTTAATTTTAAGTCAGTTTGTTTACAGTCGCCTTGATTAGCAGTCCCAATTTTAAATTAAGGTTATCACTGAAGTTTATGTGAGCACAAAAATTCACGCCTAACGAGCAGTCCCAATTCCGTTAAATCCTAAGTTATAAAACTTTGAGGAGGGAGGATCGGAAAAGCCGATGCAACGTAAATCAATGATGCATGCTTAAGAGAAGGACTTACAGTGAATCCTCGTGTTCTTCATGCGGGATGCAAGACAAGGAATTTAAATTTACACTAAATGATATGCACAGATGAAAACACCCTAAACAGATAGTTCTATTAGTGGGAAGAATTGATTTAAGAATTTGGCTAATGTTGAACGATCTATAGTGCGTATATTAGTGAGAGTGTGGCGTAAGAATTACGAGCACAATCAAATAATAACAAGCAAGCGTTTATGTGCCTAAGTCCTACGCCACTCAAGTCGGATCCCAACCACACAGAAGGGGTGGAAACAGACCCGACACACCACAGAATGTTTAGTCTGGAATTATTACAAGGGTTCAAAGAGAGGGACCCTGAGAATATTGCAGAAAATAAAATCTATGCTAACTCTCTCTCACAAAATTAAAACTCAGTCTTCATCGCAGATCCTTGATTCAATATCAAAATCCAGCTCCCAGAAGTCTGCGAAGAGAGAATTTGCGGTTAGTAGCAGAAGTCAGAGAGAAATGCAAAATAAAATGCAGAAGAGAAAAAAAATGACACAAAAATTAACCTCACAAAAATCAATTACAAAAATGATTTAAAACCCTAAAAATTCACCGTTCCCCGGCAACGACGCCATTTGATGAACGCGAAATCGACCTCTTTATTAATCGATAATTGTAGTATAGGAGGCGGATTTCGGTCGTCAAAATACCACAAGCTTTGAATGTTGTGGAATATTTTTAATTGGTAAATTTACCAAGGTCGAACACAAAGAACGATGGTTTTTAGTTGCTTGGTCTTAAATCAAATTAAATAATTAATTAATGCTCGATTAATTTGTGTGTTGCAAAATATACAATGCAATGATGCGAATGTGATGCGAAGGAATTAAACAGAATTTATGCTCAGGATCTGTGATTTTTCACGATTTAAATTATCAATTAATAAAGTCAATTAATCCTCAAATATTATCACAGATCGAATAATATTAACACCCAGAAAGATCTATCAACTCCAAGTTGCAGGTAAAGATATTAATCAGTGAATATTCCTGTCAAAAATTTCATGTAAAAATGCTCTCAAAAATAATCATCGATCAGCCAAATAGAAAGTTAAATAATTGATCCTCGATTTAACCCCTGTAAAGATTTAAATTATTGAGAATAATCAGCAATGATCACAATGGGTCAATCAAATTGAAATTCTCGACCGAACTCCTGCAACAGATTTATCGTTAATTCTTCAAGCATCAATATGTCAAAAATTAACCTGCAAAAGTCAATGATGATCTTCACATAATCATTGATAATAAATACCCTCAGATCTATTCACAAGCTATACTAAATTGTAGAGCATGGAAATAGCTTCAAAATGACATATTAAATGCTAAAATCGGAGTCTGTATGACAAAGATATGATAAAATGAAATTCCAGGGACTAAAATGTAAATAAAATAAAGTTTTCTTTGCAAAGAGGTCCCTGAGAGGACTTATCTGTAATTAATAAAAACTTGAGGGGCCTTTTTGAAATTTACCCCCAGGGTATTTTTGCAATTTCTAAAAGTGTCAGGGGCTTTTTTGCAATTTACCCCTAACGCGCGTGCCTCGCACGTGCTTGCGCAGGCTTGGGGCCGAAGCGGGAGGCTCGGGTGGCCGAGCCTAAGGTTAGGAACGGAGCTGAGGTTCGGGGGCTCGGAGGCGAAGGCTCGGGCTGCTTCGGATGATCCGAGGCTAAGGCTCGGAGTCAAGGTTCGGCTGTGCCCACCTGGAAGGCTTCGGACTGTCGTATCAAGGGCTATCAGCCCAGATCCGACGGCAACTATGCATCAGTGGGCGAGCGGGGCGACCAAAGCACCTGGGAGGCGCAGGCGACCGAGGGGCGGAGGAGGTCGACGCGGAGGCGGAGGCCCCGCGCTATGCGGCTGCGGCGCTGATGATGGGCGGTCGGCAGCCCCTTGGCCGGTCGACACATGACCGATCAAGGCGTAGGAGGCGGGGTCGAGCAGCCCGCGACTGCTGCGTGCGGAGGCGCGCGGTGGATGACCGCGAGGCAATGGCGACGGTGAGGTCTGGAGCTGGTGCGAGCGAGCCCTCGCGCGGAGGCGGAGGGGGTGCGAGGTGGTCGGTGTGCCTTCGCGCGGCGGAGCTGTACCTGCAAGGTCAGAGCAGAGAAAAAGAAAGGGGGGTGTGCACGGCTATGGGAGAGGGACCCCGGCATGTGCGAGGCCGACGAGGGACGCGAAGGGACAACTGAGGAGGGTTTACCTGGGATGGTGGGAGTTGCGTCGACGGTCACTCGACCGGAGCAGAGGGAAGCTTCGACGAAGAAGCTGCACAAGGCACATGCCTTGGATCATGCCTCAAGGTGGTTGTCGCTGTCACCGGCCAAGCTGGAAGTAGGGCGGATGGGTTTTGAAGGCTACGAGCGAGTGGTTTAATAGGAGGCGAGATGGGTAACGACTGCGGGGATGGAGTAATGGTGCGGCGACGGTTACGAGGGAGGAGGAGGCGAGGGGGATGTCGGCCGTGCATGGCGGAGGCGCAAGGGCAGGAGGGGAAACGGCTGGAGGTGGATGACAAGGGGTCACGTGCTAGGCACGTGACCCGAGGTGTCCTGGAGTGAGTGAAAAATGGGGTGCCACGTTGCAAGCCCTGGAGCTGCCACGTGGCACCCCAAAAAATTTTCAAAATTAAAGATGAAGGAATTTAGAAAAGAAATAGCAGGAGACCTCGGATCAAAAAATTTCCTTCACGAAAGTTGTTTGTCTTGTCGAGATCTACTACTTTCATGAAGAAACTGGGAGCAAAAGAGGTCACCTGTGCGAAGTGGTATTTTTGGTGGCTTTCCATGTGTATAGAAAACTGACTTTTTGGGTTTTGTAATTTTTTGGTGATTTTAAAGAGGATAAAAAATCTAGAAAAAATATGATAAAATATAAGAAAATTATTTACACATTAATCTATTTTTTTGGATTTTTAATAAATAAGAAAATAGGAGAATAAAATAAAGGTAAGAAACACACAACTTTTGTACAGACCGACAACGGACACTTGAACTTGGTCAGTTTCTTTGATCTCAGTTTTAATTTGGATTTGAATTTTTACATTTCTTATTAAAACTTTCATCAAAGGACACAAATGAAAAAGAAATAAAATTAAAAGTATTAATTATGTACATAAAAACTCAGGTCAAAAACAGCAAAAAGTCAAAATGCGCAAAAGAGGCCCAAAACCCAACTTTCACATATGAGCTTCGAATTTTATGAAATTGCTCTGGTTTTGAAGGTATTTGAAAATGGAGTACTTTAAAAGTGAGTAGACCAAAATCGGATACTGTATGTGGGAGATATGTTCATTTTAGTCTGTTAGATGTGAAATTTTACTTTGGGATTATTTGACACTTATTGGGGATAATAATTTTTTTGTATTTTTTATTTAATAAGATTTGTAATATCTATACGATGGAGGTGGTTTTGGGTCAATCGGAGTTAGGATGAATTAATTAAAAAATGAGAAGTTAGCGGCTTTTTGGGCTAATTTACACTTGGGATTTTTAATGCAATTTATGCAGATGAAATGCAGATATTATTTACACATGTATGATGGCTAATAATGCTCTATTAATGATTAATTACAGGTGGATGATGGGGGACAGAGCCTAAATGACCAATTTTAGCATGATGAATACGAGATTCATCAATGGTCAACTTCTCATTGGTTTATTCATTCATCTCTTATTCATTTATTCGTTAGACTTTTCTATACTTAGTACGCGTTATGTCTTCTCTTTTCTCTCTGATCTATGATGACATAGCTCAAGCTAAGTATAGGGCGGTCGTATATACTGCGTATATACTTTAGCCATAACTCGTACTTTCGTATTTTTACTAATAACTGTGGCTAACTGTTCTTATAAAATTCATTAAAAACACTGAATAAAAAGATGTGATTATTCCTCAAATACTTTTTGTAATTACTGATTAATAAATCAGGTGAAAATATTTTTTGCAAAATGTTTGAAAAATAGTTTGAAAATCTTTGTGAAAAATCTTTTGAAAACTAATTTGAAAATGTTTTGTTACATGTTTTCAACCTTTGTAAAAACATTTTGATTGTAAAAATTATTTTCTTTGTGTGAAATAAAATGTTTGAAAAATGATTTGAAAATGGTTTGAAAAATGGTTTCAAAAATATTTGAAAAATCCATATATACTGTTTGGAAAACCTTTGCAAAATGATTTTCAAATGTGTGTACATGTTTGTAAAAACTGTTTATAAAAATTATTTTGGACTACAGTTTTCAAAATTGTTTGAAAAACCTGTGTCAAATAAGTTTGAGGAATATATACATTGCACTAAAAATCACTATATATACCTATAAAATTGACCACTTACCCTGTAAAATCTTAAAATTCACTTCGTGTATATATAAGAAGCATTCCTGTGTAAATATTTTAACCTAGCTTTTAGGCAAAATCTTTTCTTTTCAAAAATTCCAAAAACATTTGCAAAAATTAAAATCCAACTACATTTGAAAAACTTTTCAAAAATCTAAAAAATGCATATGCATCATCTTTTCAAAAATCCATAGAAAGCAAAATCTTTGAAAATTGCATCACAAAAATATTTTCTGCATAGCATTTGCATGGCATTCGCATTTTTCGGATTGAGTTTGATAGTTGAACGAATCTAAGTAAAATCTGAAGATTGGAGCTTGGTTGAACCTTAAAATCTACCTAATTAACAGGAACCTTATAGGAACTGGGATTGAGGTACTTCAGGTCTAGTTGACTTAATTCTTGTAGGATCATGAGACTTGGTTCAATGGATTCTTGACTGCCTAAGTAGAGTATTTCGGAGCACACGCTCGACTCTTGTTGATAATGACTTAACTTGGACACTTGCACCTTTCACATGGCTCAACTCAGTTGGAGTGGTGAGGGGGTTGGATTTGCCGGTATGAGACGCACACAGGTGGAAACACTTGTCCTCCTCGGAGGGAAGTGCACCCCAACCCGTCTAGTGATGATGAGTTTCGAGGATAGGAGACCGTGGGTTGCAATAAAACTTCAAAACAGGGATAGTCTACTGGCTCAAGAGGAAAAACTCCCTATGTAAATGTTGTTGTATATAGTATTAAAAAAATGCAAAAGCAAAAACTCCAAAAATGTGGACAGGGTTGTACAAAAATAAAAATGCCTGCCGGAGTGTACATATGTTGTAAAGTCAAATAAGCAAGCTTGAGCTTCAAAGTCAAATCATGTGAGCCTGCAGCTGGATGACTTGACTACACTGGTCTTGCATCCGAGGATAGGTAGCTACACTGGCTACCGTCCATTCTTCTCTTCACCCCCTCCTCTTGGGTCGGTTGCCACTTGAACTTAGAAGGGAATACCCTGCTCCTTGAGGAATGAGTTGTTGGATTGGGGAATCATTGGGTTGTCATATTGGAGAAGTCAGTCTCTTTGTCATTTCAGTTGGGGAGAGCCACCATCACTCACACTGTACGAGTCAGATTCATAGTCATAAGGGTTTGCATATGAGTTGAAATATTTCTGACCTGGCTATTGAGGAGACTTGAACAGAGTTTTGGGATTCTCGGAGGCTGTTGGATTTCAAATCCGGTTTTCGTTAAGGTTCCACCCGCACTAAAATTCCAAAGGTCTAACTTAAGCTCCAAACTTTGATTTTCTGAAGACAAGTTTGATAATCAAATTTAATCCATCTTCTTCTTTTTCTTTTCTTTCTTTTTCTTTCTACACTTATTGCATAAGTGTTTGCTAGGGACTAGCAAAGGTAAAGTATAGGAGGATGATGAATCCACATTTCATCATCTTTATTCTATCATTTTGGCCTCAAAAACCTTAGCAAATGCGTGTAAATACCCTTAATTAGAGCATCTTAGCATTCATGCATGTGCATGTAAATAGTGTATAAAATACTGTAATTAAAGCTAAAATTATAGAATAAATAACAGAAAAGAAAAAGAATAAAATATTGTACATATTTTATGACCCGAAACCCTGAGACCTAGGCATCTAGATGAATATGTCGACAAGGAATAAAGTAGGGGGAGATAAGGGTCAAAATACAATAGAAATTCCTTTTATTTTATTCATTCCTTACTCATTTTGGGACCTATTTTTGGTTTCACTTTTTTATCTCAAATAAGGAAACTTTGTACATGAAAGTTGTGTATAATTAAATATAGAAAAATACAAAATTGATTTCACACAAAAATAATGTCCAGATAAAAAGTTATGATCTGAATAAAATTCCAGAATCCCAACTTCCCAGACCCGTATCTCATAAATAAAAACTCCAAATGCATCAAACTCACCTTTAATTGTATATAGCTATTTAATAATCTACTTAATGGAGGTGGTTTCCTATTTTTCGGAGTTACGGTTTGAAAGTTGAGTTTTGGACCCCTACTTGTACACTTGTACAGATTAAAATACATTTTATTATTTATTCATTATTTTTGTATTTTATATTTTTATAATGTTGTAAATATTACTTATAACATATTTGTACATTGAAATCAGAATAAAAAGACAAAAGAAACACAAATAAAAATACTTGTATATATACTACATAGGTATAATACCTATACATATACCTATATAATACATACTTATATTTTAGTAAGTGTATTAAATACATCAGAAAAATAAAATAAAAATATATTTATGTGTATAAAAGTATTTTATAAATATATAAAATAATAAACAAAATTAAATAAATTAAAAATACAAAAAAAATAATAAAATATGTAGGTAAAGATACCTATAAAGGGCATAATGGGTAACTTATAAAATTATACCTCATAAAAATAATTAAAAATCATAATAAAATAATTTACAAAATAATAAACATTTTTTATTAATTAACCTTAAATTAATTAAGTCATTTGTTATTTTTAATAAAATTTACAATACTTTTATTTATGTTTTGTCTTTTTGCGGATGACGTGGCCCAATCATGCCACACCATCCGTTGACCGGGGGTCAACTCCATGACCCCAGGTCAGTACCCCCCAGATTCACGGAGGAGCCGCCCTTGGTCGATTCAAACCCGACGGGGGCTTGTTCTTCAGGTGTTCTTGCTGGGCTTCTCTACGCCGTCCGATCAACGAGCCCTCTCTAGAACTCGTAGCAGTCGTAGGATCTCGCCCATCACCAGCCTCTGGATCATCAACGAGCATCTAATCGTGTCCGCACGTAGCGAAGGGGCATCGCGGGCCCAGGCCGTGACACGTGTGTAAATGGGAGCACATCCACCGTCTGCCAGCGCTTCGCGTGGGTATTTTGCGGTATTTCCCTCGCATTTTGCGTACTTGTTTTAGTAGTATTCAAACTTTCCTTGGGCGCTTTAAACTGTGGGGACATTTGCGAAAGGAACCCCCAAAGTTTTGTAATATTCAGGTTGGCCCCTGCCAGGCGCGCGTGCCAACGCACGTGGTGCTTGGCGTTTTTGTAGAAACACCGTCAGATGCTTTGATATTTGTATTCAGCCCGCAAGTTTGTTAAATCAGTTATAATTTTCTGTGAAATTTACGTCTGGCCCCCTTAATTTTGCGCATATTACATTTAAAGCCCTACCAGGCGCGTGCCTAACCACGTGGGCTTGGCATTTTTGCGAGGATACCCCTAGAGTTTTGACTATTTCTAATTGGTCCAGGGAGTTTTTGATTGAGTTATATAGTTCCTGTAATATTTGCACGCAGGCCCCCACAGGTTCTTATATTTACATAAATACCCCAGCCTGTATGTATTTTCTTGACATTTCTAGTATTTATTCCCTGCATCTCTAAATTGCCACAAAAAATCCACAAAAATTACATTAAGCTCCTGTTAAATTGCTTATTCAAACATATTTTTGCATTGCATTTTTGTTGCATTTTCATATTTATTAAAAATCAAATACATGCATTTTCAGCACTGTTTGCAATAGAAAATCCATAAAAATTATAAAAACGTTTTGAAAAAATCCAAAAAATTATATTTTGCTTGTCTTATCATATTTTAGTGTCAGTCCAAAAATAATTAAAAATTTCAAAACAAAAACTTTAAAAATGAGAAAACCCTAAAAATCTTCATAAAAATCTAAAAAATCCTAGAAAAATCCTAAAAATCTAAACTCAGTTCCTGTAGTTTCTCTATTTTTTCTTTATTTTAAAATTAATTTGGGAAAGTTTTGTTACTGTTTAGTATTTTTCATTCCCATTTTTAATTTTGGCTAGCATTGTTATTCACTGTTTCCTTGTATTTTGCCTTTTAATAATACAAAAAATATTTTGAAAAATCCCTAAAAATCACAAAAAATTAGAAAAACATAAAAAGACCAAAAACATTTTATTCCCTGATTTTTGAGCATTTTTCCTTATTTTTATAAATACCTTATCCCCTCTTTCCTTATATTGTCTATATACCTTATTATTGAAAAAGAAAATACAAAAATATAAAATATAAAAAGAAAATAAAAAATCAGAAAATTAAAAACCAAAATACAAAATTAAAAATTAAAAATAAAAAAATATAAAATTAAAAACCCACAAAATATTTGCATAGTGTAGACAACACATCACATTTACATTTGGTGCATCATTTCATAGATCTATCCTGCCTTGCTCCCTGTGTTCGAACTCTCTACATACTTGCTTCTATACATCTTTTATATAGAGTTAGAAATAAATTTGACTCCACATTTTGTTTGTCATTATTTGATATTTGATTGTGGGTTCATTGTTGATTTTAGTTGGATTTTTGCGTGGTCGACGCATCGACTGAGTTCCTGCCTTGTGTGGAACTTAAGACCACCGAATTCCTGCTAAATTAGTAGGCTAGAGCGAACCATCTTCAACCGATTTGCATAGAGTTCATATGTAGTACTGATCATCCTATAATTTGTCAATAAGTGACAAACATGTGAATTAGCATACCTTTTATATCGTTTCTTTTCAATCTTAAAAGGTTGCCAAAATCATCTCCATGATGGACCCCTGGAGAATCATTCGAAATTTATTGGACACTTTTAAGAGTGTGTGTGTGTGTGTGTGTGTGTGTGTTTGCATTGCAATCCTATCCTATCCTAATTAAAATTTGAACAGAGTTCAGTTTTTTAGCCTCTTTATACTACGAATTTGGGTAACCGCAAATTACATACATCCGTTGCAAAAATGGTAAAAGTCCAAACTTACGATTTTTTTATTAAGAGATTATTGCTTTTATTCGTTTTCCAACTTTTCCATAATATCTGCATTCCTACTTATTTCAAAATATATAATAACGTTTAAAAAATATATTTATTAACACTTACACTCATGCCGGCCGTTAACCTTGATGAGTCCAGCCATCAAAGTAATGATCAACAGACTAAGCTAGAATCATCACCGACCACCGATCTCGATGATGTTCTCTAATCATCTAGGAATTCGAAGCGTAAAGGGAAGAAGGGTATAGAACCCAAGAAGTCGATTTCTTTGTGGAAATATTCGGAGTGCCTAGCATGCGTCGGAGGTTGAAAAGAGTGTATACAATGATGAATAAAGAAGAAAGAACCAAACTAGGGACGCCAGGCGAAAGGAAGTTGTGATGATGATGATTCCCTGCAATTTAGATTGGGGTAATTTATGAAGGAAATCAGGTTTGCAATTTTCAGAAATCAAATGATTATATGGCCAAAGGGAATATGTCGCGCAACTCAAAATGGTCCTTCTTTCATTTTAGCTAAAATCCATGTTAAGACACATGTAAATAAACACTAATAATTATACTTTAACACATTAACATACATTGTTAATAATACATGTTTAACAGATAAGACGCGTGTAAGTAAACACTAATAATCATACTTTAACACATTTCCATTAATTATTAATAATACATGTTTAATACTTATTTACACCAAAATGAAATAGTAAATAATAAAAAGAGAGAGAAGGATGTACATATGTACCATACATACATACTGATCCTAAATCCCGAGACTAGGTTAGTATTGATCAATCGACAAGATAAATTAGTAGGAGAAGGTATGGCCAATAACGTATAAAACCCAAGAAATTCAAATATTCAACTATACATATGTAGCATATTCATTGTAGAAATATTTTGTGCTATTTTATTTATAATCAAAATAATTCCAATGTTTTCTTCTTCAAACTTGTAGATAAAAAATATAGTAAATAATAAAAATATGCTTAAAAATAAAATCCGTACAGTTAATATGGTGCAACAAATCGAAAGCCATAAAACTAAAATTCAAAACAATATATCATCTTCGTATGAACTCAAAATTCATAAAACTCAATTTCATTGTATTCATAACAAAATATCTTTAAAATGATTGTTGTTTCATTAAAATCAGAGTTAAAAAGTGAAAGTCGACTTTGAGTGTATTTTATTATCTATATAAATGTATATTATGTGCACAATATTTTATTTCTTGGATTTTATTCACATATTATATTTTTATTGTGTTGCATATATTTTATAAATATTATATAAATTTTAAGTAAAAAAATGAAAATTCAAAATACACAAAAATAAATAAAATTACTTATAATTTAGGCAAAATATGCATATATTGTAAATATCTCTATTTATTAATATTTGTGAATATATTTATAAAAATATAATATACATATCTTTAAAACCAATTTCATGTATTTTGAATATATAAAAACATGAATAAAAATATATTAAGATAATGAATAAAAATATTTTTAGTTAGTATATATGTATAACGTATCCATATTGTACATATTAGTATTTATTTTTATATTTAAATTATATTAGTAAAATAAAATAAAAATATATATTTATAAATCTTAAATAATATATTAACTTAATAAAATAAAAAATAAGAGATAATAAAAAATAATAAATTGGCAATAAGTAAATTATTGTATATATGTATAAAATAGCTATAGATTGTATTATTTAATTAATTTAAGTATTTAAATAGCTTAAATTATACTATTTTTGTGCAATCACCAACATGGCTTAAGAAGGATTATATGAAAAACATGATTGCTACCAAATAAATCCATTGTAGTTGGAGTCAATCTATGAAGAGTGTGATCTCTCGCGACAAAACTTGGATCATTTGCAAATGATCATATTTTTTAATAAATTACTATAATCTTCGTCGTCCTTTTTATTTTTAAAATTTGTGGATAAAACATAAAGATTTCCATTCATTGGCTTTATGAATTGCTCTTGTGTTATCTATATATGTAATTCTTGTAACCTTTCTTGTACAATTTGTGCAAAGTTAAATTACCTCAAGCACTCCCTCAAAACTTGGAATTGCATTGCTTTTGATCATATCCAAAGTGGCGTTCTTGATACTGAGAGTCAAACCAATTGTCTTGAAGACATGCTTATTGATTCATGGGATGGCAATATAAGTTCTTCTCTTCTTGATGCTCGGTCAAATCTATTAGTGACATATATTTTTCTAATGATTCATTACATATTAATTTTGTAGCTTGATTAACATTTCGAATAGAAGCTCATATTAGCTCTTTGATGAAAGTGTAGAAAAGGTAGAAGATGATTCAAAACCTAAAAGTGATTCTAAAAGATTCTGCTTGAAGATTCAAGATTCCGAATCAAAATGACGAAAGAATTAAAAAAAGGCTCAATTCCAAAAGTTTGAGTTTTGAAGACTTAGAAACCTGGTGTGACACCCATGATCGATTTTATTAAAAATAGTCTTATAGTTTTTGCATAATCTTGATCAACAAGAAAACTTAAGCCATAATCATCAATTTCACAAAAAAAATTAATTTTGGACATATGATCGATCATCTTAAAACCCTTAATCGACCACTTTGTTCTTCATGATCAATAAACCATATTGACCATACTTCTGAACATGATTGGTCACTTTTTGAATTTCAAACCAACAGTCAAATATAATCGACCATTTTTGTGATCTGATCGATCACCCTTGATTGATCAACTTGTTTTAATGTCGATTTTGTATGGATTTTGTAAACGAAAATGTTGAACTTTCTATTTTTGGACATCAACCGTTCTTTTAAGGCCAACCTTATATAATGGACCTTATGGTTTACTGTTTGATATACACAACCAAGAGAAACATCTTCTACTCTTAGAAGAAAAGAAAGAGTGATCGTTTTGTTCCATAATCGATCTCTTACAATGTTTTTGCACTTCCAAACTCTCTTCAATTCAAAGCTTTTTGTTACTGAAGTTGTTTGTCCTCTCTGCTCTCTACTGTGATCATCATCATCATCATCATCCTTGAGTATATTTTGTGATGAAAGTATGTAAACTTGCACATTCAAGTTTCATTGCTTAAGTGTATTTTGTTTAGCATTTTTATATAGGTATCCAAGTTGTGTATTCCTTTCTCTGTGAGAGATAAAATAGTTATATGGGAGTTGTCCAAGGAAGGGTACATGTTGCAAGAGAGGTTGTGCTACACTCGATTTAAAGTAGCTTTGGAATAATAGAAACAAGCTTCGTCGAGAGATCAAAGGGGAAATCCTAGAATAGAATTTTGGATCATGGTTTTCATCTAGTTAGGTTCCCACGTAAAAATTATTGTATACTTTGTGGTTTGTTATTATTCTGTCTTTGTGGTTTCGAATTTTTTTTATTTGGATATTGTTATTGGGATATTGTACCCCCTCCTCTTGTGTCAGACTCACAAAATGTCCATGATGTAAACGCTCTCCTCTCATCTTTTCTCGAGGATAAAGCTGGACTACCTTGGCTCAAAGATGGAGATTCAAATTTCATGTGCTTTCATCTTGTTATTAAAAAAAAAAAAGAACTCTTAAGTCCGTCTCAAACTCCTTTATTACTTCTCTTGGAAATGGAGATTTTAGCACTACTGCTTTAATGCCTGTATTTTTTCCAACCTCATGAAGATGAAGATACGTCACTGGATCCTTCTATCTTAAATACTATTCTGTTTTTGGTTAATGCCTCAAATATTTCCATTTCTATTATCCCAACAAAAAGTTAAGTCTTCTAATATTTGTAAAATGAACTGCAACACTAGTCCAAGTCCTGATGGCTTTACCTCTGCTTCTACTTGGGACATTGTAGGCGATAATCAATCTTGATGTGCAACAAGTTTTTGCTCACCGCACCTATTGTCACGGTTTTAATCCAACTATTATTTCTCCAATCCCAAAAAATAGTGACATTAAGTCTTTTATGGATTTTAATCTTATAAGTTTTTGTAATACCATCTACAAAGTTTTATCTTTTATTATTGCATTCAAGATCAGGATCCACCTTCCTTCCCCCCCCCCCCCATATCACCTGAACAAATTTGCTTCATGCAAAATCATCCCATGTAATTATATTGCTACTACATTTAAGTTGAATCAACATCTCAACTACAAAATTAATGATTTCAATATCTCTCTACACTTCAACACGAAAAAAAGCTTTTGTCACGGTGAGGTGCTCTTTTCTTTGGAATATTGAATGCTGTTAGAGTTGGTCATGGGCCGTCTGCCTCACTAAGGGCCCGTTCGGTAGGAGAATAAGCAGGAATAAGGATGAGGAATAAGGAGAATAAGGGTCCATTCTCCGTTCAGCTGGAGGATAAGAATAAGGAGAATAAAGTGAAATAAAGGTAGGTAAGGTGGGATAAAGATATGAATAAGAGTGAAATAAGATGAAATAATGGAGAATAGTCGTACCACGGTGAAGCGTGTTGGAAGCTTATTCCCCTTATTCCATTCCCCCTTATCCTCCAAACGAACACCCAATGTTGTCCATCTCAATCTTGGATCATCTCTATCAATAAATGTTGTGTTTGTCACAATGGCTTTATTGTCCTCATCGATGGCACCACCACTACCTTTTTTCTTCCACCTAATCCTCTCTCTCCTTACTTACCATATCACAAAGGGAAGTCAAATCAAAAGTCCCATATCACTTCCTACTTTATCAATCAGTATACTTACGCACCTACCTAGTGTATATTTTTTTATATTTTGGAGAACTTCTCTTTGTTGACTGGTCAATCTCTTAACCTCAATAAAGCTTTCTTTTGTGTTGATGACAACTTCCCTTCAACACGACTGTATAACATAGCATCTATTATTTGTTGTTCTCAAAGAACTTACCCTTTCACATACCTCAATTGCCCCCATTAACTCATGGTGTCTTAAACTTTTAAATTGCCTCTCTTTGATCACCGAAATAACAAAGAAGATTATGGATTGTCAAAGCTGAAATCTCTCATTTTCTAGTCGTCCTCTTCTTATTACACATGTTTTGACATCCATGCCTATTCACTCCTCTGTATCCCGAACTCCCCAAAAACCATTTTCTGCAACCTTAAATGCTCCTTTTCCAACCTTTTCTGAGGCAAACCTTATTCTGTAAATAATTATCACTGGGCTCAGGGATGGAGACTGGCGGAGGCGGGAGGGGGCTTGGCTCTCCATCTCCCAATTAATTCTTTTATATATATTATATTATTATTATTATAGAATATGATTTGTATATAAATAGTTAACTATAAATAATAATAATTCGTATATAATGACTCCCATGTCTCATTTACAAGTTATATAGATATGAATATATCCGTATATGGTCCGTCATTGTATCCATATCATACAGATTTTCACATCTCTATCTGCATATGTTTTCAAAAGTATATATATACCGATACGACATTTATATCAACAACAATCTATATTCATGTCCGTATATATATATATATTTATTTATTTATAGATAAATATAGTTGTACATTTATTTTTAATTTACATAACATAATCGTGTACTGTCTTTTATCATATTTGGTATAATTGTTATGGTATAAGCACATTTAGAATATTTATATAATTTGTATTCCAACCAGTACATGTATATTTAAGCTAATATATGGAGTATTTATACTTTTATTCCTATGCGATCGGTACTCATTTTATATCGATATCCATTTTTTTCAGATATGGTGATATATTTTTCATCCGTTAATATCTTTATATGCATCACATTCATATTTAAAATCAGATAAGGATATTGTAACACCTATATCCATATCAATATCCATTTGTCCGCTACCCTAATCCCTCCAATCTATCAATAAAAAATCATAATATGACATGAATGCAATAATCTAATTACCAACATTTGCAAGTTTTACGTAACTACGTGTTACACATAAGCCAACAACAAAACAACTATAGAGTGATATTTTTTAATTCATCATCATAATGTCTCTTTTTAAATCATGAATGACATATATTATTTCCTTGTGAAATGATCTTTTTTGATCCATAATTTATTGTTGAGGGCTAGCGTAAGATAAAGTACAAACACGAGAGGATAAACAATTGAGATGAAATATATAAGTATAAAAAAATCCGAACCAATCCGATCCAATCTATAATCCGATGAATTGGATTGGTCTGGATTCAGATATTTGATGGATTGGATTCGATTGGATTGGAAAAAGTTAAATCCGTTAAGGTTGGATTAGATATGGATTAAGCTAAAATCTGATCCATATACACCCGTAATATGCAATATTATACGAAATTGGTGCATATATATCTCCTTTACATTCCTACATTAGGAGCGATACAATATTAAATTTTTAAAATCTTAGTTTTAATGATAGGACTTAACATTGTGTTAATGAACGTGCATTTTTCTTTGAAGAATTTTGTAACGATCCTTTTGTCGATACAATATTTGTTGGGATAATTATGTGAAATTGTAAGTTTACAAGGGTATCTTTGTGAAATATACTTGTAAACATTATGAGAAATAGTAACAAAGATTAATTATATATGAGAAAAATGAGGTTGCCCCTAGTGGCTACTCTCGCCCCATTTTTCTCCAAATTTTTTATTTTTTTGAAAAATTCTACCATATATTTTCATCACCATATCCCTTTAATACGTTATTCTAATTTTGTTAGAATTGTTATAATCGACCTATTCTGGATTGGGCATAGGAGTCTCAGTTTCTGACTAAATTGAAATGACATATTAGAGGGATATAGTGATGAAAATATATGGAGGAATTTTTCAAAAAAATAAAAAAATTAGAGAAAAATGAGGCGGAGACAGCTCGTTGGTTGCCCTTTGGAGGCAGCCCCATTTTTCTCATTATATATAGTCTCAATAAATTTGGTCTCCCCAAGCAGAAATTCCTGGCTCCATCCCTGACTGGGCTGCCTAGCTTACTATTTGCAAGGGTCGTTTCCTGAACAGGGGAGGGGGGGATTTTATCGAAATGGGGACGGCGTGAAAATATTTCCCAGAATAGTGATATATCGGCAAAGGGTTTGCAGTAGTGCAACAAATCGTTTGCCGCGCTATATGAACATACAGGAGGGGAGTCGGGGTTCCAGATTTTCATCGCAGGCTTAGATTTTGACCATCCGTGTGGCATGACAAATCATTTGCCGTGCGTGGAACACGAAGCGGCAAATGGTTTGTCGATATATGCCTATTGTGGGAATTATTTTCAAGCCATCCTCATTTTAAAGAGATTTTTTCGCTGAGGGGTCCCCATTTTGGGGATTATTGCAACTTTACTAACTTTGGAGAGATTGGAATTTAGGATAATAATTCCTCTCTCATCACCTTCAGAGCCGTAAGGGTTTGGAACTTCCCTCCAAGTAGAAGGTGCCTGCTTGAGGAATCTACACATTTCCATTTTAAGATCAACTAGTTTATTAGAAACAAAACCCTATTGAGACATTTGATCAGTCTCTTTCTTTAGGGTTCCTGTCGAGACTTCTCCGACATCAAAAGACGAGGAATCTCACTTGCCTCCCTCTGTTGTTGCTGTTCAAATTCTTCCATTGAATCTTGGTATGATCTCTTTGAGACAAGTGCCATCTATTGTTCTCGATTGGGGTTAGGAAAAAGATGGAAATGTTCCTACATCTCTTCCTGCACATCCCTTTTTATCCATTCATGGATTTTCAAATTATTTTCAAAGACAATTTCTCATCCCAATTGCATTTTCCTATTGGGATATCTGCACTATTTCAAACTCAATTAAGCATATCAGAATATCTTTCTCTGGTGTTTATTCTCTCACTGATCATTGATACTACAACTTAGGCCTTCATTTTCTTTTATAGAATTGGAAAATGTGATTGCTTTTGATGGATGTGCGTGCAGCTAAGTCAATATGTTTTTTTCTTAAGAAATTATGTTTATCAATGATTATTTTTGTATAATTACAAGTGTTTTATTTAGATTTAGTTATATAATCATTGTTCGTATCAAATCCGTAACACCTATCTATTATTTTCTCTCTTAAAAAGTAATTATCTGTTTTCTTTGTATTTATCCATAATTTCATACTAATTTAAAATCACCATTCAAATGTCGAGGTCTAGTGTGCAACACGCTTGATCATATACTAAGAAGTTACAATATGCGAGCAAAAAAATCGGATCCAATATAGCCGGGTGGATTACGGATTGACCTGGAAAAGCAAAATACGTTATGGGTTGTACGTGAATTAATCCAAAATCTAATCCATGTGCACCCTTATCTGTATTTGTTTCCATATTCGAATCTTAAAACAAATAAGAATAATTTAAAACTTATGTCGGTACATGTATCTATCGTTTTGCATCCTTTTGAATTTATGGGAGCACCAGAGGAAGTTTCGAGTTGGGTATCCGCTCTTTCGCATACTTTTTTTGGATGGGATATTGGTTATGATATAACGGGTAGCCGACCTGGTATTTTAAAAACTTGTCAGTGGGTCTAGAATCAAAATTGCATTGGTCAACTTGAGTATCCGTCGACCCGAATATTTTGAAATGTTACTTGCTTGCACTATACAGAGTGCAAAGATATTAATGATAATAGCGATAAATCTTTCATTTCTCAACTTACTGATTTATAGGCATCGTCTGACACAATTAAGAGTGTTATTATCCGACCCACTTATTATATTTGATGAAGTCAAGGAAGGACAGCTGTTAGATGAAGATGGTTTATAAAATCCGGGTGGATGACGATGATGCATAGAAGCATCTCATTGAATCATAGGATTTTATTAGCACTATAATACTCGTCACGTATCTATCATCAAAAGAGATAAACATAAGAGCAGAGGAAATCAAAGTTGGGAAGAAGCTACGGCCGAAAACGATTAATTGGTTGTTATCATATTGCTTCGAAAGCCAGATACGAATAGGAGCGTCGTACGAATTATATCCTCAAGTACAAATACGAATGCATAACAGATATTCACAATCTGAATATAGATATTTTAACAAATGAATGCAAATTAATTTACGAATATTTTATATGTCTAAAATTACTTAAAATTACAAGAATATTTAGTTTCACAATAATATACAATATATAAAAAGCACTTCAAATATTTTAATAACAAATATGGACCTAAAAGTAACTAAATCGTAAAAGAAAGCTTAATTACCATGTCTACTTGTATGTGTATCAGATTAATATTATTATCTTTCATATTCTAAATATCCTCTATTCAATGAACGCGGATACAAACAGATACATGTGTGTGTGTTCAATTTTCATTCCTAGAAGAAATCCAACGTGAGGAGAAATCTTTTCTCTACATGAGATTGTCAACAATTTCTCTTTCTTATTTTACTTAAAATTTCGTTATATATGGTTACTGATAAATCTATGATTATTCTTATATGTATCAATATATTAAAATAGATATACTTAAAGATATACAAATATTTACATATATTAAATAATATCTTTATCTTTATCCATTTAAAAACAATGTTGTTAAATTAAAATATGTTTAAAATAATACAATAGTAAGGCGGATACAAATATGTCGACACATATATTCGCTTCCAACGGGGCATATATACATTGCTCGGACCAGAGACCTCTCCAGTAGCCTCGCATGCTTCCACAAAGTCACAAGCACGCTTCTTTGACTTGACCTCGGACTCAAGAGATTGATGCACAAACATGATCCATATTTGGTACTGGACCAGAACCTCTCCAGTAGCAAAAGTCAAGATGCACAAACATGATCAATCAAGCAAGATGCAAACACTTAGATTTACAAGGTTCACATGTAATTTGACTACGTTCTTGGGTGGTTCACTATTTGTGAAGAAAAAAGAAAATACAACGAAACTCATGTTTGGTAGTGTAAGATACGATGTGGCAATGCATACCACGATTCCGAAAGTGAGTTCAACAGAACAAATGATTATGATTCAAGGCATACCAACAATCTCCACTTTGAATTGAATCATTTGAGAAGCTTTGCCAAGTTTCTCCACGCTACCGCATGCCCCTCCTTGGGTTATTGCCAACTGTCAACATTAAACAAGTTCAAACAATGTTGAACTTATTTCCATAAGTTGCCTTTGTAAATATATGGGTTGGATTATCTGTTATGCTGACCTTCTTCACCTTGATCCGCTTCTCACAATGAATGAGGTGATATCCTCGCATGATGCCCATGATTGTTGGCTAGGCACATGGCACTGATTAGATTGTCACAACATGTGATAGCTTGATCTTGTTGTAAACCAAGATCTCCAACCAAACCTTTCAACTAGATGGCTTATTTTCGTAGCTTATGTGAAAACCAAACATTCGAAGTCATACAGTCTACCCATGTGATAGACATAATAAATAATGATTGTATAGTAGCCTTTCAACTAATAACAAAACTTCCTAAAGTGAAGACATGGTGGGTTCAACAAAACATGTGGTTAGGATAAGGCATATTAATAATGTAATTGTGAGGTTGACTCCTCGATCTATTCTAACATGTAGATGTAAATACTTATGTTTTACTGGACAATCACAATTCATGGCATTTGAATCTTCTACTTTAAGCATAGAGTGACATATTGTATGAAATATTATTCTGAATTGAAATAATTTTAAAATAATCGCTTACGTTTCAAAATGTATCAAATCTGGATCAATGGTAAGATGATCGTCCAAAAAGTTTAGATTTATATACTGATACATTTATATACTCATGCATTTGGCCTATGAAAAGACGTGATAGAAGATCTGGCAATAGAAAGTCCTTGCAACAACAACTTATTCTGAGCTCGATCACTAAGTGGGGCCGTGCAGACGGTTTCATCACGTGGGTGGGTGATTTTTTGAAAAGCGATCTACCCGAGGCTTTTCATAGTCAGAATAACTCGGTAGAGGATAATAAATATCAAAGCTCCAGCATCAGGCAATGTCTTTGTAAAGGTTTTGTGCTCTTCGAGAGTGGCTCCGTTTAATCAACGCACCATGAAGACTTTAGAAGCTAAACATCCGTATAAGCCACCTCCTTCCCTGCCAGATACCTTGATGTCAGAGACTCCTCTTATAGCTGATGCATATGCTATTTTGCGGTCTATCAAATCCTTTCCCAAAGGGACATCCTGTGGCAGAGATGGACTGAGAGCTCAACACATTTTAGATGCGCTTTGTGGAGAGGGATCGGTAGTTGTCATTGATCTATTACATGCTATCTCCATGGTGGTTAATCTACGGCTAGGTGGGAGATACCCATTGAGTCTGGCTGAGTTTGTAGCCTCCACACCTCTTACTCCACTGCTCAAACCAAACAACGACATTCGTCCTATTGATGTAATTACTATATGGAGGCGTCTTGTATCCAAAGTTACCATGATGAGGTGGGAAAAGAGATGTCTAAATATCCCAATGACTTTCAATTTGAAGTTGGTGTATCTGGAGGAGCGGAAGCCATCTTACACAACTCCAACAGATTTTGAGCAAGCTTCACGGTGACGTGTCTCTCTCCATGCTTACAGTTGATTTCTCTGATGCCTTCAACATGATAGATATATCGTTGTTGCTTTCTAAAGTTAGAAGGAGATGCCCATCTATTTCTTCATGGGTGAAGTTTATATATGCTCAACCATTCAGATTATATATTGGAGACAATCATTTATGGTCAACCACCGGAGTACAATAAGGTAATCCTTTAGGTCCACTTCTTTTTTCTCTTGCCTTGCACCGCCTTATTCATGAGATACGAGATAATTGTAAGCTCCTTCGCCATGCTTGATATCTTGATGATGGGACTATCATCGGGGATAGAGGTAGTCAAGGTGCTTGATATTATACATTGCAAGGGTCTAGAGATGGGGCTTGTGCTGAATATGAAAAAACTAAACTTTTTTGGCCTTCATGTGATGGATAGAAGACCCGCGAAGGGTTGTTTTCCGTGGATAATGGGAGGCATGTGCTGTGAGTGAGGCTACTGGAAGATGCAGTGAGTAGGGACAAGGACTTTGTTGAAGGCTTGGCTGTGATGAGGGTCACAAAAGCTGTTGATTTAATGCATTTACTCCCTCAATTGGAGGATCCACAAAGTGAGCTTCTTTTATTACGATCTTGTATGGGCACTGCCAAGCTCATGTTTGGCCTAAGGACATGTCAACCTGCATACATGGAATGAGCTGCTACGTGGTTTGACAAAGGACTTCGCGGAGCTATTGAGGATATTGTGGTTTGTGGAGGAGTTTTTTTGGCGACCTTCAATGGCGGATGGTATCACTACCCATCAGACTTGGTGGTTTCGGTCTTCATTCAGCTCTTGAGGCTTCCTCGTATGCTTTCGTGGCCTCTAAAGCTCAATCATGGGTGCTCCAAGACCACATTTTACGAGACAGTGGTATACATGGTATGGATTTTGACTTTCTATACACTTTAGAGGACCTACGTACCACACTTCTGTCTCCCGGGTTGGATCCGCGGCTATAATTCGCAAATGAAAATGGGAATCAGCTCAATTCGTGGAGTTAGAAGTCTGAGTTCCAAACACTTCCATCTCTCCATCTTACATGTTTTGCTAACAAGGATACCGTCTCCCTAAAGCCCATAATGCTTTGGCGAGTTCTCTTTCTAGCAAAATTGTTGAAGAAATGGAAATTAAGTTTGACATGACTGTTAGGCAAAAAATAATTTTTCATTGTTTACAGGATGACCATGCTCAAGACTTCCTCCTTGCTACTCCTATTGAGGGCCTTGGGTTGCATATGTTACCTATTGAGTATCACACTATCCTCAAGTATCATCATATGATCCCTCTTTTTCTAGCCGATGAGCCTTGCCCAATATGCCACAAATCATACTTGGACGCTTTTGGGGAGCATGAAGTTTATTGTTGTGAACTCTCAGGTTTTAAATATATACATGATTTTGAAGGATATGGAATTATCCTCAAGCGCATCACGGAAGCATGATCGTCGTATCGGATACGACGGAGAACGACTAATCGCACTAGTTGTTCGGTGCAGCGGAATTTTAAATTTTTTTCGATGAAACCACATGATCCGAGAACCATTCTCAGATCGTTTCATCTATAACCGCAACAAGTATAATGCAATACCTCTTGAAGCGTGGTTGATCGAGTCTCTAAAGAAAGAGACCTCCTGTCTCAAGTCCGATCATCGGCGAGACCGCTTGTGAGCACGGGGATGAACCGCGTTGTCCTCGCAATCCAAGAAGATGATCCAAGCGTAGTTGCTCCTGATCTCGTCGCGCGAGATCAAAAGTCTCCTTCATGAGAGAAACTCTCCAAGAAGACGGAGAATCGAAGAACGTCGAAGCGGCGACGTGGTGGCAAAGGCGACGACAGTTCTCTCCTCTAGGGTTTGGTGGACGGCCACCAATATTAGAGGGAGAGAGGGTTGACGTGTGTAGAGAAGAAAGAAAGAGAGAGAGCCTCAATATCACATGTAAAGAGAGAGCATGGTATGCCTCTCCATTTATAGGGTTTTGAGATCCATGGATCTCAATCCATGGGACATATAAAATCAATGGTTGAGATTGATTTATGTCTAATCCAATGGTCAAGATTGTTGTTGGTAAATCCAACAAATTTAGGTCAAAATATATTTGACAAAATCAAATATAAATTAGTCCTAAATCAAATCAATAAATAAGGAGAGAATGTGCATGGAGATTTCATCTCCATGCACCTTCCATGTGGACGGTCACACATTCCTATTAGGAATGGTGTGCCGCCCACCATTTTCCATGGAGAGAGCAATCTCATGGAAATCCATGAGATTGCATATCTCCTTGAAAATCTCCTTTATTTATTTCCAACAATTTTGTTGGCTTTTATTCTTCAAAAATAATTCATAATTATATTTGAGAATATTGCAATCTTGCCATGGAAAAAATTGTGAATCATATTCACAACCCAAAACAAAATATAATTTACATTGTCAATTAATTACACAATGTGTATCCAATACACATAATAATTAATCAACACATATAAATTATATTTGGCTCTCTCTAATACATTATAAATCACATTTATAATATATTATGAATAATTGGATATTTCTACCCATATTATTCTTATCCACATTAATTAAATCACATTTAATTATATTGGATAATTTCATCATACATCAAGATGATTAAGTCACATTTAATCATGATTTCTTCAATGCTTAGATCTTATGGAATTATTCTTGAACCCTTCAAGAATAATGCAATCTCTCTACAGATACTTGGAGATAAGGACAGGGCGATTGTATTGTTCCACGTATAGTGACATGGATATTGAGATCATATCTCAAATCCAGATCGCAGGCCTCCCATAGATGCTTGATTAAATCAAGACCGTAAATCTAATCTTCTCATTGTATCTGAATCACATTCATATCAATGTCCAACATTTGGACTAAGATCAGATTACTTCTCTACTGAGAGGAGTCACTAAAATCCAGACCCATTTCATCACTCCCTAGGAATGGAAGCGTCATGGTTATACAATCATTTATGATCAAATCACCCTCAAGTATTCCCAATACCTGTACATCCTGCATACTGGAAGACTCAGAATAAACCCTAAAGTATTAGATCAACTTTACACTGTCTACTTCATGGTGTCAGTAAGTTTCTCATTCGATCATTGGGAGTCGGTATCAATCATATACTTTCCAGAAGCATATATCATACTCAGGTCTTGATCATATACTTTCCAAAAGTATATATCAAACCTACAAATTCAGTCAAGCTTCCAAAGCGAGACGACCATGCGCATGGAATTTGATTCTTCCCAATATCTCATGAGTGAGCTCATGTCTTCCAGTTCAGTAAGTGAACCTGTATGATCCTTTGAGAGATCGTATTACTCATATGCCCTTATATGCACACCAGCGCGCCGGTGTATAGACCTTGGTTAGATTATCAACCTATTGGTCTTCCAAATGTACATACTCAGACATATAGTAACACATCTGTCTCTGGTCAGAGGATGCGTGCCTATATCATGACAGCATACGATATAGGACTTTGGTTATCTCGATCTCGTTAAGTCAACTCTTTGACCTAACTAATCTGACACCTCCGAATCTCTATTCCTATGCAGAGGACCTGCATCAAGAGGTCGGTCAGATATCAACCTAAAGAGATAAGGATTGCCATCTCCTACTCAGGCTGGAGATCATCTCTTAATAATCATTTGACGGTGCTTGATGAGTCCTCAATCTAACTCTTTAGATATTCATCCAAGCATTAGCCTCTATGATTCAATAGTTGAATCAACAGCTGTATGATTATTAAGATGGCCATGGTACATAACCCTAATTGTACTAAGGGACCTATTATGCAAATTAATTACTCTTCATTTCAGATCAGGGAATGATATTTGCAATAACATTTATTGCATAATGGCTCGTCGTGGGCTCGCATTTCCAACAGATTTTGTAAGGGATGTCCTTTATGATGTACTCAGACATGCTGGAGTTGCTTCAAAGAAAGAGGCACCTATGAACTTTTTGACGGATCCTCTAGAGGGGAGATCGACACTCAGACCTACAGATGTTCTAATATTTGGATGGGCTGGAGGGAAGCATGCATGTGTTGATCTGACTGGAGTTTCTCCATTGGTGAGTCCGATAAGGAGTGATTTTATTGCGGGACATGCTGTAGAGAAAGCTGCCTCGGCTAAAGTTGCTAAGCATGAGAAAGCATGTATTGACAATCAACATTTATTCATTCCTTTTGGTTTTGACACCTTCGAATTTTTAGCTACTGAAGTAGTAGAGCTTCTCACAAAGGTCCAAAAAATTGTACACAACAATGTTATGGGTCCCAAATCTATAGATGTCGTATTTTGAAGAATTGAATTTACCATCCAAAAGGGATTGGCAGCGCAGCTTAATGCCCGTCTCCTATCAATCTCTCTGTAATAGTTTGGGATATTTACACCCATAACCCTGAGTAATATGGTAATTACCCCAGGAACCCCGCGTAAGTGCGAATTACGCTAAAACCCCCGAGTAATGCTTAACTCTTGCATAACATAACCCTGTGTTAGTGGACGTTTCTTTTTGCTGGACGGCCGTTAGTTTATGGACGAAAATGCCTTAAGGTTTGAGGGGCTCCAACGACTAGAAATAGATCCGTTGGGTGTCTCCCCTCCCATGCAAAAACCTATAAAATGACTTGTAGAGGCCCCATAGAAATATTATTTTTGAGGAAGGTTGCTGGTAAATCCACAACAGAAGGTGCGAATATTTTTTTTCGTTATGTTGCAAGAAGTCGATTTTTTTTGTCTACAAGTTATTGTTTGAAGATGTCTACGTTAATTGCAGAAAATGCAGTCGCGTTCCTTTGAATCATCATCTAGTATGCGTTGCGTTTGCGGCGTCGAGGCTGTTTTGAAGACCTCCACCAAACCATGGAGCAAAGGAGCACGATTATACACATGCACCTTGAAGACTTGCGATTTCTTTCGTTGGATGGATGAACCTTGCAGCAAAGAACCACAATCTTTCGGCACTATGAAGAAGCCTCCAGCGACAGATGCGAATGTTAAGCTAGTATTGAAGAAGCTTTCAGCAATATTGATATGGCTGAAAGCAACATTGATATGTTTGCTATTCATATCCATGTTAGTCACATACATTGCTTTCTAATAATATTTCGCAACAAAAAAGAAATCTCATGTATACATGACAAAATGGCGATTGCTCATGCAAGTATCCAAAAACAAATACATAGCACATGTAAGGATTGTTCGTCTAAATATACAAAAACCGACATCCAGACAATCTACCACATAATACTTAAACTATTGTCCCATCCAAAAAATATACATATAAGAAGTTTGTTGTGCATAAAAAAAACACCCATCCAGAAGTTCACATCCCAAATTATGTATTAGCTGAGCTTCTCTTGTCCATGTAGTAGATCCATGAGCTCAAACGGTCTCCAAAATAACTTCCATTTCCATTTCCCCTTTCTGCACAGTCCCTGCAATGAGAAATAACGATTACATTGAACATTGTCACAACAAAGATTTAATGATGATGCGAAGTGATGTACCTATGGATCCATCGAAAGTGGAGGTCCATCTGGAAATGCTTCGAAATTTCTTGTTCTTTTTCGTCCACGCCCCCTTCTTTGTAGGCCTTCGCCCCTTCTTCCTCTTGTCCAAGAACCTCTTGACCTGCACCCAATTCCACTAGGAAAATACAGATGTTTTAGGTTTATGATGTTTCACAAATAAAGATCTAATGTAGATAAAATGCAAGACAATCGAAATTAATACCTTCTGTTGGCCAAGGAATTTTGATTGCTTGTTGAAGCTTGCGTTGAGGGGCCTAGTGGTACCTCTTGGTTAGCTCGTACTAGAGGCGATGGTGCATTGAGTGGTTCTTTGCAGGTGCAGGCTTGGTGCCCGAACTTGCTACACCTGCTGCATTTATGCCTTGATTTGCCATCATTCTCGTCCCTTGGCCGAATGCGATTCTTTCGTGGATGTCCTGGTAGCCTTGTGGTGTGAGGCGGTTGCACCTTGAATGGCAGATTGACCATCAACCACTGCGACTTGTCGGGCATTGGTGCTATGTATGCACAAGTGTAGGCTTTCCTATAACGATCAACCTTGTAGTAATCAGGGACGTAGTTCTCCCACCGCACTCCTCTGATGGTTCCTAACGCGGCTGCTGCATGTGTGCATGGAAGCCCACACAGTTGCCATCTTCGACACGAGCATTCGCGGGCTAGACATATGAAAGGTCTACATCCTTGAATAAAACCTTCCCTTTGTGCTTTCAACGATATGAAAATACGTAGAAATGAATCGTCCTTCTCAGTTTCGTAGTGAATTACACTTGAAGGATTACGATTCTTCAGTTCATAAATGAGAGATGGAAGTCTCTCATATGACTCCTCAACTTTTCCTCTGATCTTATCTAGGGCAATCCTTCTTCCCCTCCATATCCTCATGTAAGGTAAACTGACTTGGAATTGCTCGGCAAGTCGTCGAGATATGGCATTGACAGTCATTTCTGGGTTGTCTTTGATCCATGGATCAATGTACTTGGCTATCCACTCTTGTGAAGCCAATGAATTGCCAATCCTACTGACAGATGAACAATTGTGCTCGCCATGTAGAGTCCTGACTCGGAATCGCATGCTATCTTGGAGTCTAGAAGCATGGATTCGCCATTTACAATCATCTCCCCTGCATATGGCTGTCACCCGTGCTGCCTCACTCTTTATAAATCTCACATCAAATTCATTCCTCAGACAATAAGTGCTTAACGCATGTTTAAATTCATCGTGTCCATCGAACTCGGTTCCAACCGCAATGTCAGGAATCTCCATGTCGTTGGTGGATATTCTACCTTCGAAGTCATCAACATCCTCTAAATCTGAATCTAAGAGATAGTGGTAGCTATTCTCAGACTCAAGACCGCTGAGGTCATCGTCACTGGTACTTGAGCTATCAACAACAAAATCAGAATCTTCTGATTCGCTTACATCGATACATACGGTTTGAGAGCGCAACACTCTCTTCGATCTCATTATACGCGAATGTTGAGAACTCAACATCTGTGACTCCATGGCATTGGGACTGATGGGTGCCCTTGATTCCTCCTCTCTTGATTCATCCCCAAGTGGCTCTTCAAATAGGGGATCATCATCCATCTCCACTGCCTCATTCGGGTCGATGTCCATTTGCACAACTTCATCCTCAAAATCCATGGCTTCAGTAGTAAATCCCTCCACTCCATCCCCTTGCGCAAATTCGGTATTAGCAATGCATTGAACTGTCTCCAAGGATTCATGCGTAACCGATCCCAACTCCTGCAAAGCCTCTGTTGCCTCATTCGCATCAGTCCCTAAGGACGTGGGAGTTGGATCTTGACCTGCAGTCGCATCCGCTTCCTCCGCAGCAAGTGGTTCAACATCTTGAATAAACTCCACCACCAACTCAACTTGCGTCCCATCTTGGTGCAAGTGAACATTTCCATCATCTGCTTCTCATCAGATAACTTCGCATACCTAACGAAGACAAAATGCGAGTACAGTTCGTATACCTAAATAATAAGCGAGTAGGCCAATAACATCTCACACCATGACATAGTTTCATACCTGGATGGATGGGAATTGGGAATTTTGTAGCTCAATCGTAAGGAATCCTTTGCTTGCCATGGAACAACTTCTGCGATGTCATCCAAGATGTCGAACCAACACGTGTAATCTGGGTCTGTCCCTATGACGATTTGCTGTCCCAGCAAGTATCTATCGCCACCACGACCTCGCACCTTCTTGAAGTATCCCCCATACCGGACGCAAATGCTAAGGACCCCATCACGGCCTTCGAACCAACCCATGCCCTAAGGTACATGCAGGTTTCTTTCTCATGTACTCAGTTGGATTTTACGAAGATTTTCAGAGGCGAAAACGATGGGGGAGGACATACCGTTGCCTTTCGAGTTGCTTCTGGTAGCTTGGTGTAGGAGGAAGCGTGTCGTCGGCGATCGGTGGGGGGCTCTTCTTCTTCCGCGAGTTGGAGAAGATGACGAAGACGATGATCCGAAGGCGGGAACGATCGTTGAGGATGTCGAGGGCGGGCGGGACGAGGGCAAAAACACATACCTCGTCACCCAGGCACTATTCATCGATTCGACTTCCGCTTCCATCTACACCATACACATGGCAGCAACAAATCCCAACCATTTGATCTCCACCTCGAAACTCGGTGGTGGTAGGTGGTAACCCAACCATGGTTACCCCTAACGTCCCAGCGTAACGGAGGGTTACACACGTAATCGTTAAGCATTACTCGGGGGTTTTAGCGTAATTCGCACTTACGCGGGGTTCCTGGGGTAATTACCATATTACTCAGGGTTATGGGTGTAAATATCCCTAATAGTTTTTGATATTATGGTATAATGGAGAACGTACCGATTCAAAGCTATCACAAAATTAATATTTTAAAAATAACTTGAATTATTGATCTTCTAAGGTGGATACTAAATACTTTTTTATAACAACTATTAGTTGTATTTAGACGAAAGATTATTTATACTATAATCATATTTTTTATAGATCATCTATAATGTGATGCATGTATCTTATTACGAAAAATGGGGCTACCTGCACGTCATTTTTCCATAATTTTTTTATTTTTTGAAAACATACCATCTTCTGTATTCATCTATATATCCCTCCAATATGTCATTCGAATTTCGTCGGAAATAGAGACGCACATGTCCTCCATCTAGAACATGTAATCTTAATGGTCTAAAACATTAATTGTTGTACTCTACCTATCCTACATGGAGGATATATGAGTCTTTGTCTTAGACAAAATTCGAATGAAATATTAGAGAATATATAGATGAATATACATATTGATATTTTAAAAAAATAAAAAATACAGAAAAATGAGGTGATGGCAGCAACTAGGGGCAGCCCCCATCAAGCCCATCTTATTATTATGCTTTGTATTATATTCGGAGAAACTCAGGGGTCCAACACTAATAAATATTCAATTCCAGAGACGCAACTAATTTAAAAACAGATATGAGTTTTGACTAACTGACTTCTGCTTTTATTTCGAAAAATTATAGGGACGTCATTTCAGGCATTAAATAGTATATATCCGGTTATTATTTTCAGATACTAAATAAATCATTTACGCTGACAAACAACAACCACGTTAGAAAACAGCGGCGGTTAGAGGTGGTTTAGAGAACGCCCTCCGCTCGCATCACCGGCGATGAAATATAATTGATAATTGCACGATGACCTAAGGAATCTACTCCTTAATTCGGAAGAGTTGAGTTACATGAATTGAAGACTCTCTCTTCCGCTACAAATACCCCCTAAGCTCGTCTCAATATTGAGTGCAGCAGTAGACTACACGAAAAACCATGGCGATCGCTCCCAAGATTGTTATTGTAGTATCTCTTCTTCTGCTGCTGATGTGCTTCTCTATCATGGCCTCGGGTGCTCGAGTCCTTGCTCAATACGGCTGTGGAAGTTGGGGAGGCGGAGGCGGTGGTGGTGGAGGAGGAGGCAGTGGTTTTGGATATGGACATGGGGGTTATCATTCCACTACTACTTATGGAAGCAATGGAGGGGGAGGTGGAGGTGGAGGTGGAGGCGGAGGTGGTGGTGCGGGAAGTGGCTATGGATCTGGATATGGTAGCCGAGGAGGTTATGACGGCGGAGTAAGAGATGGATATGGATGTGGCTATGGAGGTGGAGGAGTTTATAGTGGTGCATATGGATCTGGATATGGTGGTGGCGTAGGAGGAAGCGGTGACAATCCACCATGAGTATGCCATGTTGTCTTCTATTGTATCGATTTGCTTCCCTTCACGCAAATGAAAAATAGTCCCAACTATAGATTTGTACTAGTCTGGAATGAAGTTCTCATGTAATAGATTATTACATCCTCTTTGCATTTCTAATCTTGAATACAGTTTATCTTTCTCGTTTCTATCCAAGCACTTCAACAAAATATATACTTCATCATTGTATGGTTAGCGGATCATATAGCTACTCACTCTAACATATAAAAGTTGATTCTAAACTCATGATATCCAATAAATTATTACTGGTCAGGTATCCGATTCCATTTGACCCATAGTGTGCATGGATCGACCCGAAAGCTTGATCTATAGTCTAACCTTGTGATGTATCTTCTTCTGGTCCCTCCAATCCGGTAGGCAATGCTAATGAATCCGTGAATTGTGATTTTTATTCTTTCATTTTGGCTTAAAATTTCTAGTAAAATATATTCAAATGATGATTTATTCTCACTTTTAAAATCCTTGACATTTGTTAGTATTTTAATTTAACACTTATTTATATCAAAATAAAAGATAAAGAATTATGTACCATATATACGTATTAACTCTAGACCCCCGAACCAAGTCGAGGTCTTGAATTAATAGACAGAGAATAATGTAAGGAGAGATAGGGCGAATAACTTATAAAAATCTCAACAAAATCAAGAGAATCGTTGTGCATGTGAACTATATTCATTTTGTTAATATCCCATACTCAACAAGATCACTTAAAATAAAAATATTTTCTTCTTGAAACATGTACATAAAAATGTATACTTAATAATAAAAGTATTCTAAAAAATAAATATATGAACATATAACATAGTACAATAAATCGAAAAAATTGTAAAATGAACATTCAAAGCTAAATATCCACTCCATACGATCCCAAAATTTACCAAACTCCTTTTTCATTGTACTCGGCATAAAATTATTTTTAAAATGAGATGATTTTATCAAAATAAAGTTAAGATGCGAAAGTTGACTTTTATAGGTTCTATGATATATGTACAACTATATATCTATTTGAGTAAATTACATAATAGATCTCGAAATATGGGGTATGTATCAAAAAGAGTCCTCGTAATCAGAATGTTTTGTTTTGGGGCCCATTCATGTTTCCGTGCACAGGGGTCTTGGGGGGCCGTTGTTTTTCTACTCGTTGAACTAAAATAGACGGATGCAAACGGTCTCATACGGATATAGATATATGTATTACCATATCCTTATTTATTTTTTAATACGAATACGGATGCAGATACGGATATTGACGGATATTAAAACTATCTTACCATATCCTTAAATACGGATACAGATGTAAAACAGATACTTATCGCACACGAGTGATGTTAGAAATACTCTATAGAATCGACTTAAATATATAAGAATTGGATGGAAAACATAGGATATTAATTTACTATATGTGTTTGTACCATAAAATTTATATAAATATGGTAAAAAGTGGCAGAGAATTATGTTAAATAGGGTTAAAAATAAATCTATGACTATATTTATTACGAAAATGGATATATGGATATGTACACGGATGTTTATGGATATTAAAACAATATCCATATATGTATCCATTTTAAAATGGATACGAATACGGATGTCAAAATCTGTATAATAGGGATACAGTGACGGATCGGATACGGATATATCCGTATCCATTTGCATCCCTACTAAAATAGCCATCCAACTTGCAGTCCTAAATCCTAAGTGCCCGTTCGGTTGGGGGGGGTTACCCCCAATTTGGGTGGGTTACCCCCAAACCCCACATTCCTAACCCATTTGTAAGGCACACTCCCTTCCCATAAAAAAATTATATATTATACCATCATATCATCTAAAAATCATAAAATACTCAACTTCTACTCACCATTCCAAACTTTAATACAATCATATCACAAAAATTACCCACTTTTTCAAATGTTAATATAATCATATTATAATAACTACCAACTTTTTCAATTTTCAATACAATCACATCACACAAACCCCCCAAACCCTTAATCCACCACACAAACACAAAAACGAGTTATCCTTCCCCAAATAACCCACAAACCAAACACAACCTAAAGAAACGATTGACAAAACAACAAACCCTTCCTCTTCCTCATGGTTGCCATCACCAAACACCAAATCATCGCGTCCTTCCATGCCATCTTCCTTCACCGCACCCCGTTGCCACCCACCGGGTCAGTGCTTAGTCATAGTTCTTTACACATCGTCACAACCATTTATGTTGGTAGCATCATCATTGTCATCGTCACGATCGTACTCCTCGTCGCCGTGACTGCTGCATCGCCATCGCCACTGACAATGAAGCTACTGCTGCTATCATCTCTGGTCACTTTGCACAGGTTTCTTAACATCCCCCAAAATCGATGTATAATAGAAAACGGTTGAGCCAACCTTTCTGGATGTTAACAATAAAATGATGACCGAAACTTTTCAGGAAAATATGATCTAATGAAAGCTGAAGATTAATGTTCAGATATCTTTTGGATTAATGTAATATAGGGTTTATTTGAAATATTTTCGATAGTTATTTTTATCATAGTCTAGTGGAATTTATTTGTGTTTCAGTTGCTTAATTTTCCTGATTTTGATAGATTCTGGAAATATTTAGTGATCAACTAGAACCATAAATGGTTATTTTAGTGGATTTACATGAGCTTATTTATGATGAATTTCTCCATCTTGTTCAGATGGCATGATGATATGGTCCACATGGTAAGAAACTAAGTTTCAATGAAGAGCTTATTCAAACTACATCAATTCACAACATCTAAGTTTTGATAGCTATGATAGATATATAGATGACTTAGAGGACACCGATCTGAATTAAATTGTTACACAAATATTGTCTAGGGAATGGTATAGATGAAGGAAGTAAATAAAACTTTATGAACTTCGCATCACGGAAATGCTGAATATAAAGCAATTTTTTTGCTTAAAACATTGTATGTTCATCTCATGAATAAGAAATTTAAGCATAGCTTTTTGCACTTTGCGAAATCATTAATTTAGATAAACAACTTTCCTAACAAGGTTTCTAATATTTTAATGGATATTTAGTTGAGATTAGGGTTATCTCTTGAAATGTTAGTCTCTAATGTAAGAGACCTCCTGAATCAAGTTCGATATGCACTTGTCTTTCTTGTGGACACGATGATGAGTTGCGTAGCTTCCCATGAACTTCGATATCATCTTCTTGATCTTGTTCATGCAAGGATGTTCAAGTTCCTAATTTCTTCGCACGAATTTGGTCCTTCTTCACATACAAAGAGAACAGAAAGGAGGCTATCTTCTCCTCCACAAGGACACACCAATGGAGAGAAGAGAGGCTTGATAAACTGGACATGTAAGGGCTTGAAAAGTAGACGTATATGAGAAGAGAACTCTCAAGACTCTTCTCTTCTTTTAATTATCAAGACAAGAGAATATTGGGAGACACAAGCAAGAGTTAATGCCCTCTTTTTTCTATATATGTGGGACATCTATGAGGAGATATCTCCTCATAGTAGATGTCTTCCATAGTGTACCTTGGATGGAGAATCAAGGGCTAAGTTTTAGTCCTTATTCAATAAGATAAAGGACTCTATTTATCTCCTTTTAGTTACCAATTAAATCAATTGATAAATAATGCAACAAATAAGTTAACAAACTTGAGATCCTAATCCAATTAGGACTCTCAAGGTGGTGCCATGAATTTCATAATACATGCCCATCCTTTCTTGTTGGATTGAATTTGTTGCTTAATTATCATTATGATAATCAAATTATAATAATTGGTAATTTATGAGAAAGACAGTCGAAGTTTATGAATCATATTCATACATCCAAATCAAAATATAAATCTAATTTATATTTAAAAACCAATGTGAATCATACTCACAAATATACCTTGAAATAATTATATGAATTATATTCATATAAAAATTAATTATTATGATTCATTATTTACATTAATTAATTATATTTATGAACCATATTCACAAAAATTCTTTACGAATAATAGATATGATAATAACAATTATTGTCTCAATATTGACATCAAGTAGTATGTGTTTAAATCAAATTAGGACTCATGAGATACAAATGAAAAATACTTGGAGATAATATCGAAGAGATCATACTATATATGTATAGTGACATGAAATCTAGATAACTATCCAATTTCAAAGTTTATACCATTTTAGCAAAATTACGTCACTTACGAATGTTAAGCTTGAGTTGAAATACTCCACACTCTAAGTGAGCTCAACTAAATGCATCACACTCTCCATGAGCTAGAGAAAGTGTAAGCGAGCTGAATTCAACTTCCATGACCATTTCTAATCAAAATCTAATAAAACTATTTTGAATTTGGTAATGAGCTCAAGGAGTCTATTTATTTTCATTTCCGTCACCAATTCTATCTCCAACATTTGGACAGTGACAATAAAATTGGAATTGGATACAAATGAAGTGCGACTTAATCTATTTTATTCTCAAATCATCAAGTTAATAAATTGATCCACTAAAATCCATTTGATATCATCTTTCCCTTTGAAATGGAAGTGTCATGGTAGATGATCAATTACGATAGATTTAACCCTGAGTAGTCCCAATACTCATCTGATCTTCATGTAACTGGAAGACTTTGATATATCTGAAGTTCAAACTTTAATATGAATATCTTCTTCAGATCAAATCAATATTTTTCTCTTTTAATATTTGGGTGATGAATACCCATTTCATCATCTTTATTTTATCATTTTGGCCTTAAAAACCCTTACTAATGCAAGTAAATACCACTAAATTGTACAAATTAACATTTATTCTTTACTTCATTTATTATGTATAAAATATTATTTATATTTCCAAAATTATAGAATAAAGAAAAGAAATGTAATAAAATACAAAATGTATTTTATGACCCTAAACTCCAAGACCTAGGAATCTTGGTGATTGGGTTGACAAGGAATAAAGTAGGGAGAGATAATGGCAAATAATGCAAGAAAACCCCTATTTATTTATTCATCATTTATTCATTTTTAGGACCTATTTTATTTTCTACGTTTTATACCTCAAATAAAGAAACTTTGTCCATGAAAGTTGTAGATAAAAATACAAATAAAAATATAAAATTGAGTTTATACATAAATAATATTCAGTATATAAATTATAGTCTAAATAAAAAGCCAAAATCTTAACTTCCCAGACCCATCTCACCTAAATAAAAACTCAAAATATGTCAAAATCACCTTTAATTTTATATAACTTGTAATAAACTATTTAATAAAAGTGATTTCATATTTTTTGAAGATATTATGCGAAAGTTAGGTTTTGGACCTCTATTGTATTATATAATGTATAAAATATTAATTTATGTATTCTTTGTTATTTTTATAATTTTATATTTTTCATAATTTTTAAAAATTATTTATAATATACGTACCTACTAAAATTAAAATAAAACCATCAAGAAATCATTAAAACAAAATATGTATACTAAATACAATGATAAATATACAATAATTATACATATATAATATATACTTATATTTATTTAAGTATAAATATTACATCAGAATAAAAATATATTGTACTTTTATAAAATGAGAAAATAAAATTATAAAATATAAAATAAAAAATAGAAATAAAATACATAAAAAACATATGTAAATGTACCTATAAATAAAACCCTAAAAACAACTTGTAATAAATAAACTCTAAAAAAAATAAATAAAAATAAGAGTAAAATACTACAGAAAATAAGAAACAATTCTTATTTTATAAATTTAATCTAATAAAATAATTTATTATTTATAACTTAATTTGTAAATAATTTTGGGATGGATTTTTCCTAGTTGGTCTACGTAGACCAACCAAGGTGCGTCTAGGGTTGACTCCAATCAACTCCTCTGACATCTAGTATCCTTTGCTAGACCTCGTTTGACCCCAGTTTTGTCGATTTTTCTAGCCCAGTACTTACACCATATTAGGTTGATTCCTTCTTAGATTTTTGTCCTCAATGTATGCACTGTCACACGCGGTGATTGCCTCGTCGCTATGATGCCTGATCCCCCTCGATCCTCCTAATCAACCATCGCCCCTATTTAGCCTCATATACGTCCAACCTTTGACCTTTAATCCATCTTGTGCTACAAAAACCTAATTGTAAGGACCAATTATTCTTCCTAATGACAACAGGAACATCTAGGTCCCTTTGGGTGTTGATTGGTGTCAAATCGAGGCTGGGCCGCTGCTCGCAACCATCCTAGCCGGAACTCTTTCTCTTGTGTTTTGCCGGTAAGCTTCTATTTCTTTCGTCCTTTAAATTCCATAGTATAGCATTAGCGTAGGGTTTGCTTTATATTCATTTAACTCTGTCTAGAATATTGATTTTCCCAATTGATGGCATCCTCGTCGGAGCTTCGGTTAGACCACTCGCTTCCGACCATCCTAGACATACCCACCACATTGATCATCTCCATTGCCTCGCCCTTCATTTTCTCATAATCCCATGCGCTTATTCCCCATGATCAGATCTGGAGATCGGATCTCCTCACATCGCTAGTCGCTGGAGATCTTCGCACCGCACACCCTGCATCCATTCCGACCTGCAAAGCCTCATATGGCTTCACGTTTTTCTCCCTAACCATCTTCTGCATGCAGAAACAAGAAGGGAGGCCCTCTCGAACCTCATCAAACCATGAGTACCTCCCATCTGTAGCTCCCCTGCCTAACTTAACCAAAGATCTTGCCCCCATTTTGAGATCAACCTTAGGTAATAAAGGCCCCTAGGAATGTTTTGAACCACTCCCGTACTTCTGGGAACTATGAATGTGAGAAGGAGGCTGGATTGAACTTAATAAAGGCAGTGTTCTTCCATTGTTCTTCCACATTGCCTTTGCGTCGTCCGATTCAGCCTGAGTTCCAAAATCTACAACAGTCGTTGGATTTAAGGATCAATGATAACACGATTTTTTCAAGGGTCTAAATAGTCCACACAAGGCGGGACCACAATGTTGTTGCGGCGACCGCTCACAAAACCCGTATTAATCAACAATTAACCCACGATATGAAATCAAACAATGACAAGAAAAAGTGGAGTTAAAATTTATTATTAACTCTACATAAAATGTGTATAGTGTGCAAGTGTGTAGAGTGTCGAACACAGGGAGCAAACAAGATAGAACAAGCAAAAATGCCCATAATGTGGTAGTGAATATTTGTCTAAATGTGCTATGTTTTTTTGTGGGTTTTAATTTTATATTTTTTATTTAATTTTTTATTTTTATTTTATATTTTGATTTTTTAATTTTTTGATTATATATTTTTTATATATTATATATATTATTTTTAGAAATAGAATAAATATACATAATATGAGACAAGAGAAGATTAAGGATTTATAAAAATAAGGTAAAATGCTAAAAAATAAGGAGATAAAATGTTTTTGGTCTTTTTATATTTTTAAGATGTTTTTGTGGTTTTTGGAGATTTTTCTAAATGTTTTTGGTATTTTTAAAAGTCAAAATACAAGAAAACAGTGAACTAACCTACTGGGCGAAATTAAAATGAGGATCAAAATAAGCAAACAGCATCTGAAATTCCTCAAATTAATTTTAAAATAAAGGCAATAAACTAAGTAAACTACACAAATTAAGTTTGTATTTTTTGGATTTTTCTAGAATTTTTTAGATTTTTATGAAGTTTTTTGGGGTTTTCTCATTTTTAGGGTTTTTGTTTTGAAATTTTTATTGATTTTTGGTCTGACACTAAAAGATGATAAATCACACAAAATATAATTTTTTTGAGAATTTTTCAAAAAGTTGTATATTTTTTTTATGGATTTTCTAATGCAAACAATGCTGAAAATGCATGTTTTTTATTTTTAATAATTATGAGAATGCAATAAAAATGAAAATTAAAAAGATGGCATTAAACTACAATGCAACAGGAGCCTATGGTATTTTTTGGTAATTGTTCGAGTTAAAATGATGCATGAAACAAATACAAACGTCCAAGCAAAAATACAATACTAGCTTGGGCATAAATGTAAATACACAGGGCCTACTTGCAATTTTTCATAGATATATAACGTTAAATACAATTTTTTGGACTAAAATTAAATATCCAAACCCGCAGGGGTTCGCTGCAAAATGTCCAACTCACGCGCACAAGGCACGTGACCTATCAGGGGTATTTTTGCAATTTGACACAATTTCACGGGCTCAGATGCAATTTAACCAAAATATTACAACTTACTTAAAAAGTTCATGGACTGAAATGAAATAAACAAACCCCGAAGGGGTCCTGTGCAAAATACACAGCCCCCTCATGCGCACGGGCACGTGAGGTGCCGTTGATAGGACCTAAGTACAAATATGGAAACTATGGGGGTCTGGATGCAAATATTACAGAAATATTTAAACTACAATTAAAAGTTTCTAGACTGAAATGAAATACAAAATTTTACGAGGGTGAAAGTGCAAAATACCCACGCCTAATATCCTCGTGCGCGATCGAACGACGGAGGGCCGCTTACTTATCCACGTGGCGCGCGCACAACGCGCAATAACGGTTCGGCGAAGGTCGGCTGAGATCAGATCCTAGGAAGAACTGGGGCAGTAGCTCGATCGAACGACGGAGGAGCGAGGCGGAGGAACAGGGAAGAACGCCGACGAGGCGAACTTCCCTGAGCTCGATCTTGGGTCTCCGAAGGTGGATGGGCTCCAAAATTGATCTGCGAGCTCCTGTGAGGCCAGGCTACGTGCTGGGGTACTCAGCTTCATCAGAGAAGCACTGTGGCGGTGGCGCGATGGCAGCGGAGCTTCGAGCTCCAGGAATCTCCGGCGATGCTCCAAAATGAGTTCCCAGGGGCTTTGACGGTGCTTTGACATGCAAAAAGGGGTGAGAGGGTCCAGGGCAAACTGCTTGGACCCCGCGGAGGCGTAGTGGAAGTCGAAGATGGTCGGTGGAAGGCGAGGGGGCTTCAGCCAGAGGTACGCTCCGGCGATGAGCGATGGGAAGCGAATTGATGGATGGAACTCGGATATTTTTGGGGATTTTTTGATCCTGAAGCTAAGGGAAATAAAATGAAGCAAAAAGAAAAGGGAAAAAAGAGCAAACCTCAAAGGTGGAGGACCTGAGGTGGTGGAACCTCGATGCGGAGATGGCGGAGGTGGTGGAGACACCTCGAGTCTTCCTTGATTCGCCTAACGACAGGGCAGTGGAGTAGTCACCTCCGTCTACCCGTAGAGCACGAAAGGGAGGAGAAATGGTGGCCAAGAAAGGTTCGAAATTGGGCTCGAAGGTGGCGGGTCAGATATGTACATGGTGGTGGTCTGCGTTTAGGAGCTAGAACACGCACAAATGATGAAGATCTGGGGAGATCTGAGGCCTCGGCGAGGAACAAGAATGTACAGAGATGAATTCCCAAGAAGGAATCGAGGGAAGAAAACGCAAGGATGAGGCTCAAAAATTGGGCGAAATCGGGATCGAATCGGGCTGTCAGAAGCTTGCAGGCCTTGGTCAGGGAGTTGACCGAGGTCAACAAGCGGCACCTAGTTGGTCCACGTGGACCAACTAGGAAATTGAGAGCCAAAAATTGTTTGTAAAATCGAAATAAAATAGTAAATAAATTTATTAATTTCAGGGTATAAAATAAAAAATGTTTCTTATTTTATAAAGGATTTTATGGTGATTTTTATTTATTACTATGAGGTTTTTAATTACAAATTACCTTTTATGCCCTATATAGGTATATATATCTATATATTTTATTCTTTTATTTTTATTTTGTATATTTAATTTATTTATTTTTGTTTATTATTTTATAAATTTATAAAATATCTTTATACACCTAAATATATTTTTATTTTATTTTTTTGATGTATTTTGTACACTTAATAAAATATAAGTAGTAATTTTATAGGTATAGGTATAGGTATTATACCTTGGTGTGTTGTACATAAGTATTTTATTTTGTGTTTTCTTGAGGTTTTTGTTACTGTTTTAATGTATATATAAGTTATAAATAATATTTACAAAATTATAAAAATATAAAACTATGAAAATAATGAAGAAATAATAAAATGAATATTCTACTCTGTACAAGTATATAATAGGGGTCCAAAACTCAACTTTCAAACCGTAGCTCTGCCAAATGCAAAACCACCTTCATTTTAAATTATATACAATTAAAGGTGAGTTTGATGCATTTCGAGCTTTTATGTGCAAGATATAGGTCTGGGAACTTGGTATTTTAGATTTTTATTTAGATCATAACTTTTTATTTGTACAGTATTTTTGTATGAAATAAATTTTGTATTTTTATTTATTTAATTATCTACAACTTTCATGGACAAGGTTTCTTTATTTGAGATATAAAAAGTTGAACCAAAAATAGGCCCCAAAAATGAACAATGAAAGAATAAAATGAGTAGGTGTCTGGCCCTTATCTCCCCCTACTTTATTCCTTGTCGACCTATTCATCAAGATGCCTAGGTCTCGGGGTTTCGGGTCATAAAATATTTAAAATATTTTATTCTTTTTCTTTTCTTTTATTTATTCTATAATTTTGGCTTTAAATCCAACATTTTACACACTATTTACGTGCACATGCATGAATGCTAAGATGCTCTAATTAAGGGTATTTACATGCATTTGCTAGGGGTTTTGTGGCCAAAATGATAGAATAAAGATGATAAAATATGGATTCATCATCCCCCTATACTTTACCTTTGCTAGTCCCTGGCAAACACTTATGCAATAAGTGCAGAAAAAAACAAAGAAAAGAAAAAGAAGAAAGTGGATTAAATGTGATTATTAAACTTGTCTTCACAAAATCAAAGTTTTGAAGCTTAAATCAGACCTTTGGAAATTTTAATGCATGCGGAACCTTAATGAGAATCGGATTTGAAATCCAGCAGCCCCTGAGAATCCCAAAACTCTGCTCTAGTCTCCTCAATAGCCAGGTCAGAATACTTCAACTCATACGCAAACCCTTACGACTATGAAACTGATTCGTACAGTGTAAGTGATAGCGGCTCTCCCCAATTGAAATGACAAAGAGACTGACTTCTCCAATATGACAACCCAATGATTCCCCAATCCAACAACTCATTCCTCAAGGAGCAGGATATTCCCTTCTAAGTTCAAGTGGCAACCGACCCAAGAGGAGGGGGTAAAGAGAAGAATGGACGGTAGCCAGTGTAGCTACCTATCCGAGGATTCAAGACCAATGTAGTCAAGTCATCCAGCTGCAGGCTCACATGATTTGACTTTGAAGCTCAAGCTTGCTTGTTTGACTTTACACATATGTACGCTCCGGCATGCATTTTTATTTTTGTACAGGCCTGTCCACTTCTTTGGAGTATTTGCTTTTGCATTTTTTTGTTTTTTTTTGAATACTATATACAACAACATTTACATGGGGAGTTTTTCCTCTTGAGTCAGTAGACTATCCCTCTTTTGAAGCTTTATCGCATCCCACGATCTCCTATCCTCGAAACTCATCATCACTGGACTAGTTGGGGTGCCCTTCCCTCCCTAGAGGAGGACAAGTGTTTCCACCTGTGTGCGTCTCATACCGGCAAATCCAACCCCTCACCACTCCAACTGAGTTGAGCCATGTGAAAGGTGCAGGTGTCCAAGTTAGATCCTTATCAACAAGAGTCACGCGTGTGCTCCGAAATACTCTACTTAGGCAGTCAAGAATCCATTGAACCAAGTCTCGTTATCCTCAAGGAATTAAGTCAACTAGACCTGAAGTACCTCAATTCCAGCTCCTATAAGGTTCCTGTTAATTAGGTAGATCTAAGGTCCAACCAAGCTATAATCTACGGATTTTACTTAGACTTGTTCAACTATCAAATTCAGCCCGAGGAATGCTCATGCTATGCAAATGATGTGCAGAAAATGTTTTTGTGATGCAATTTTCAAAGATTTTGAACTTTTTATGAGTTTTTGAAAAGATGATGCATATGCATTTTTAGATTTCTTCAAAAAGGTTTTTCAAATGCTTTTGGATTTTAATTTTACAAATGTTTTTGGGATTTTTGAAAACAAAAAGGTTTTGACCAAAAACTAGGTACAAATATTTACACGGGGATGCATTTTATATATACAAGAAGTGGATTTTAAGGATTTACAAGGGTAAGTGGTCAGTTTTATACATGTATATATAAAGAATTTTTAGGTGAGATGTTTGTATTCCTCAAATTTATTTGACACAGGTTTTTCACTCAATTTTGAATCTATAGTCCAAAATAAATTTTTGCAAACATTTTTACAAACATTTACACACATTTGTAAATCATTTTGCAAAGGTTTTCCAAACAGTATGTATAGATTTTTCAAAATATTTTTGCAACTATTTTTCAAACCATTTGCAAATCATTTTTCAAACATTTTATTTCACACAAAAAAATAAATTTTACAATCAAAAATGTTTTTACAAAGGTTGAAAACATGAACAAAACATTTTCCAAATAGTTTTCAAAAGATTTTTCACACAGATTTTCAAACTATTTTTCAAGCATTTTGCAAAGAATATTTTCACCCGATTTATTAATCAGTAAGTACAAAAAGAATTTGAGGAGTATAAACATCTTTTTATTAAAATTCGTTAATGAATTTTAACACATATAATTATCCATTTTTAATAGTAAACATGAGAAAGTACGAGTTATAACTAAAGTATGTACGGAGTATATACGACCCCCCTGTACTTAGCTTGAGCTATGTCCTCATAGATCGGAGAGAAAAGAGAAGACATAACTCGTACTAAGTATAGGCAAGCCTAAAGAATAAATAAATAAAGGAATAAATGAACGAATGAGAAGTCGACCGTCCCCCCTATACTGAGGATCAAATAATCCTAAGTATAGCAGACTGTACAATGCAGGTAGGGTCAAGGGCGGGAATGAACAAATCATACTCTGATTGTCTCCCCCTATACTTAGGGTAAGATATCCCTAAGTATAGACAAGAAGAGGAGAAAATGGAGAGGATCAGATAATAAAGAAGATAAAAAAGAAGAAAATAGATCACAGCTCAGTGTGTGCACCCCCAATACTTAGGACAAAGTGTGTCCTAAGTACATCGAAATCATAAGATGAAGACGGGGTGACATACATAATGGAAGACTGAATGATATAGACAAATGGATCTGTACAGAGGAGGATAGAAGTGATAATCATGTATGAGACATATAAGTTGTGAGTCAAAGAGCACGTCTCATACCAGATGAATCGGGGCGATATCAACGATCGGCGGGTCATGATCTAGATATGGTTTCAAGCGCTGACCATTGACTCTAAAAGTGGAAGATGATGAATGTTCAAATATATCAATGCTGCCATTATCATGCACCTTCCGAACCACATATGGTCCTTTCCATTTACTTTGTAGTTTCCCTGGGAATAATTTCAACCTTGCATCAAATAGCCATACTTGCTGTTCTGGCTCAAATTGTTTTTGTCTGATTCAGGAATAGTGCCATACTTTCACTTTCTCCTTATACTATAGGCAACTTGAGAAGGTTGTATCTCTTAGTTCTTCCAGGGCTGCCAACTCTGCTTTCCTCTGTTGTCCTACACTCTTGGGATCCAATAATACCTCTATAACTGCCAGGGCTTGCCATAGATGAGACGAAAGGGAGATGTCCCTAATGGTGTCTTGAAGGAAGTCCGATAGGCCCACAAGACCGAGTCCAAAAGCTGTGACCAATCCTTTCGGTCTGGGCAGACTACCTTCTGTAAAATTGTCTTAGTCTCCCTGTTCGATACTTCAGCAAGACCATTAGTCTGAGGGTGATACGGCGTGGCAACACGATGGTCAATACTGAACTCGTCTGTAAGGGCCCTAACCTTGTCGTTAATAAAGTGAGACCCCTCATCTGAAATCAAGACTCTAGGCACCCCGAACCATGAAATAATGTTTTTCCTCAAGAAACGACATACAGTTTTAACATCTGCGGCTCGGGCGGGGATGGCCTCAATCCAACGACTCACATAATCCATAACAAGCGGAATGTACTCAAATCCCCGACTTTTAGGAAATGGGCCCATGAAATTAATCCCCATGCATCAAAAACCTCACAAAAGTGAATGGGCTACATGGGCATCATGTCTCTCTGTCCGCAAGTACCCATCTTTTGATAGTTAGTACACCTTCTCACGAACTCATCAGAATCCTTGAAAAGGGTAAGCCACCAAAGGCCGGATTGGAGCACCTTCTGTGTTGTCCGTCTCCCAGAATGATGTCCTCATGCCTCAAGCTTGTGGCAGTAGGTGAGGACGCTATGTTGCTCATCTTGAGGAATGCACCGTCTCCAGATACTGTCCCCTCCTTCATGATAAAGGAAGGGATCCTCTCAATGGTACGACTTGGCCTTCGCAAGGAATGTCTCAAGCCGCTATCTGGGCCAACCTTGTGGAATGGATTTGGCAACAAGGTAGTTCACAATGTTGGCATACCATGGAAGAGAGGTGATAGCAAGGATCGCCTCATCTGGAAAAGTCTCAGTGATAGGTGCTATGGGCTCAGATTCCTCAAGGTTCTCCAAGCGGGTGAGGTGATCTGCCACAACATTCTTAACTCCAAGCTTATCCTTAATCTCAATATCAAATTCTTGGAGGAGAAGAATCCATCTGGTTAATCTGGCTTTGGCATCCTTCTTCGACATCAAGTACCGAATGGTAGTATGGTCAGTAAAAATCGTCACTCTAGATCCAAGAATGTAAGATCTGTACTTATCCAAAGCAAAGACTACCGCTAGCATCTCTTTCTCAGTCACTGTGTAATTCCTTTGAGCTGCATCCAACGTCCGGCTAGCGTAGTGTATGGCATAAGGTAATCCATCCCTCCTCTGTCCAAGCACAACCCCAATGGCATAATTAGAAGCATCTGTCATGATCTCAAAGGGAAGAGACCAATCAGGTGGCTAAAGGACAGGAGCCTCGACAATTAAATTCTTGAGAGTCTCGAAGGACTTAAGACACTTATCATCTACAAGGAACTCAGTGTCTTTAGTCAATAAATCCGTAAGCGGTCGGGAAATTCTACTAAAGTCCTGAATGAACTGTCTGTAGAAACCGACATGCCCCAGAAAAGACTGCAACTATCTCAAATTGGACGGTGGATTGAGTTTTCTAATGATATCCACCTTGGCCGGATCAACCTCCATGCCCCTGTTGGAGATGATATGACCAAGGATCATCCCTCGAGTCACCATAAATTGACTCTTCTCTCAAGATAGTACAAGGTTTACCTCTACGCAGCGCTGAAGTACTTGGTCTAGGCATTCCAGACAAGCATCAACCCTGTCGCCATAGACCAAGAAATCATCCATGAAGACCTCCAAACAGTCACCTATCACGTCCGAAAAGATGGACAACATGCACCTTTGGAATGTCGCAGGGGCGTTACATAGACCAAAGGGCATCCTTCTGAAAGCATAAGTCCCAAATGGACAGGTGAACGTCGTTTTATCCTGGTCTTCGAGCGCAATGGCCACTTGATTGTATCCGGAGTACCTATCAAGGAAGCAGTAATGACTCTTCCCGGCTAGCCTCTCGATAATTTGATTAATAAATGGTAGCGGGAAATGATCCTTCTTTGTGGCCTCATTCAATCGTCTCCACACAGTCCCTCCAAGAAGTGGGTACCCGGGTGGCGATCTCTTCTCCAGACTCATTCACAACTGTAGTGATACCCGTCTTCTTGGGTACCACATGTAAAGGACTAACCCACTTGGAGTCGGAGATGGGGTAGATAAAATCAACGCTCCACCATTTAGATATTTCCTTCATGACCACATCTCGAAGATTCGGGTTCAGCTGTCGCTGGAACTCACGCGACGGCTTAGTGTCCTCCTCGAGGTAGATATGGTGGGAGCATAGGGCTGGACTTATCCCCTTGAGATCGGCCACGCTCCATCCTATTGCCTTACGGTTTCTTTCAAGAACCTCCATCAGAGGAGATTCTTGTTCTCCAGTCAAGTCTCCTGAGATAATAACTGGGTGCATTTCTGGTTCACTCGCAAGGAATCTGTACTTAAGCGACTGCGGTAAAGGCTTCAATTCTGGCTTTGTGGGAGCTAGCAAATCTGGCTTCTGATATGTTTATGTGAAAGCAACCAGATTTGAATGTGAGAACTCTCGCTGTATGTGATCATCTAACGAAAGGAACCTTGCTGGTGTGTCTATCATCTGTGCTGGCTCGCTCTCCGTCCTATCTGTCGGCTCATCAGGAAACAAACATGGCAAGTATGCTTCAAAGTCCTTCCAATCAAAGTCTGCCTCCGAGAGATCTGAATCAGAAGAACTGTCAATGTCACCACTCAGTACGTAACTGTCAACCTGCATGGTGTCCTCTACCAAGAATGTGCTCTTCGAACACTCGTCTGCTACAAAAGATGTGTACTCTAAATATGCAGACAGGGCGAGTACTCGTGCTTCTGGATCTTCCCAAACTACTTCATCATCGGTCATCACAAAATCACACACCTGGTGGACGTCTAACTCCGTATCTGTCATCTGCCCTGCATCATTGTTTTGCTCCATGCAGGCTGAATCTCTCGCTCTGATCTCGTCGACCGTCTCTATTTGTATACTCTCGTCCTCTACACGAAAGTATACCTTCCCACTGTCATGGTCGGTCACCACCTTGGTTGTGGCCAAGAATGGGCGTCCTAGTATGATGGGGGCATCTATCACCGACTCAGGGATCTCCATGTCCAATACTACAAAGTCCACAGGGAATTTCATGCCCTGAATGGTAACAAACACGTCTCTCAACAACCCCTTCGGCCTCTTAATCGATCGATCAGCAAACTAAAGGACTGTCCTGCTCCGAAGAAGAGGGCCAAACTCGAGTCGGTCAAGTAAGGCTGCCGGAAGGAGGTTGATAGAAGAGCCGCTGTCTAATAGAGTACGGTCGAACTACTGCTCACTAATCAGGCATCTGACATAAGGAGCTCCTGCATCTGGTCTTTTGGCTGACAGCTGGTTCTGAATGGCGCAACATGTGGCACGAGTGAGCTCACGGATCTCTCCTCTGTTGTTCTGCCTCTTCCTGCGTACAATGGTCTTTTCTCTCATATTCTTTTGGAAGAGGGGGATATGCTCAAGTGCTTCCTGTAGTGTCAGCTGGATCTGAAATCTGTCTATCATCTGTTGGCTGAACTCTAACTGCTGAGTCTTTTTGGAATTTTCTGTTTTATTCCCCTTAGTCAAGCCGAGTGCTTGAGGGAAGGGGATGGATGGGCCCTCCTCAGACAGAGGGTTAGGAGAAGGCTTCTGGGCCTGTGAAGGAATGAAATCTATGCAAACATCATCATTCATTACACATGGACTCGGAATAGATGAAGAAGCCTTTCCTTTATTCATTTTTTGGTCTTTTTGGGGTTGTTCAGAGATACAGAAATCGGCAATACAGGAGGTTGGAATACATCCGAACTCAAAATGGGGGTATCAGCACCACCCAAAATATTCTTCTTCGTGGCCTCAACACCGCGCTCTGGTTCATCATAAAAAACGGTGGTTTTAGCACCACTGTCTGCATCTGGTATTATGACGGTATCAGCACCATCGTCTGGAAGGTTATCCTTGGTGACATCAGCACCACCGTCATCATCATTGTTGCTAGCGGCATCAGCACCGCTCCTCTCCTCATCTGGGGTTCTTGATTCTTCATGGATTCGTCCCTCAGACGAGGCACCGTCGGCTGGTTGTCTACTGCTCCTAAGTGACACAAAGTGAGTCTCAAATAGAGAAGACATGTCATTCATGAATGCACTAGGAGTGGTATCCTTTCTAAACTGTACCTTCTCAGACCTCCTCTTCAAACTATTCGGATTCGGCTCGCTCTGTGCAGGTATGGCAGCTTTGCCTTTCATTATGTCCTTCATTTCCTACCGGAACTCGTCCATTTCCTGCCGGAAAGATGCTTGGTGGTCAGAAAGCAAGCGGACAAGATCATCAAGTGCCGGGTTCTCCAGGCTAGGTGCGTGAGAACCGGAGGTGTTCCCTTGCTGGAAATGAGGTGGTTGCTGCTGCAGATAGTGAGATGGAGGCTGGGAGTGTTGTTGCTGGTACGTGTGCTGTCGCTTCCTCCACTGCTGTCCTTGATAGGTGGGACGAGGACTCTGGTGATACTACTGGTGGTGGGAATACTGAGGCTGCTGCTGCTGTTGGCTGTATTGGTTGCCCTGAGCTGGAGGCTGCTGCTGGGATGAAGTGCCTCCGGTGGACCAACGAAATCCGGGGAGATCACGGTGAATCCCGGGCTGCTGGGGGTACCGGTCGTACCATATCCTGTTGACTTCCATCAACGTCTCCTGCTCAGAGGGTAGAGGTGGTAGTGTTGCCAATGGTTGATCCGACTGATAGACCACCACCATCTGAGTGTCCTGAGATGGTGGCTGCTGTGGATAATATGGTAGTTGCTGATCCAACACTGCCTGGATGTGGTGAACTTGGCGGTACGGGGCAGGAGGTGGGGTCGAGCTGCTACTACGGGAATAACCTGCGACCTGGGAGGCGGATGGGAAGATGATTGTGCCTCATGGATACTCAAGATGTGAGTCTTCAGGTCACTCATGGACTTAGCCAACTGGTCTATCTGTGTCAGACCTTGGCCCTGCTTCTTCTCTAGGATCTCGATGCGGTCCAATTTCTCACTGATTATCCCCATGTCAGCAACTGATGATTCCTCTTGTGCTGCTGCTGCTGACGAAGTATGGGGGCCGGCATCGATGCGGGCGATCCTTTGATATGATCCTGCTCCTTGGGGGGGTTTCTGCTATGTGTAGACTCTGGCTTGGGCCGTGACTGTAGAGTTTTCTGCCATTCCTTCATAAATGGTCCAAACATCATCTTCACCCTTTGAAAAGTACGACCCTTCACAAGAGGCATTAACAAGACCCTACAGCTCCGGTGTTAGCCCACAAAAGAAACTTTGAACCAAATTGGGCTTTGATATATCATGATGCGGACACCGGTCAATGAGCTCTCTAAAGCGATCCCAAGCTTCATGGAATTGTTCATTAGGGATCATCGTGAAATTTCTAATCATAGCTCTTGCTGCATTCGTCCGGCCGAGTGGGTAATGCTTATTTAAGTATGTGGTCTGGAGTTGTGCCCACGTGTCGATGTACCTTCCCAAGTGTTTCAGCCAATAGGCAACTCTATCAACCAAGGAGAACGGGAAGGCAATCATTTTTATGGTGTCCTCAGTAACAAACCGATCATGGATTGTACTGCATATCATCTCGAATTCCTGCAGATGGAGGTGCGGCTCTTCAGTGGCCAGCCCATGAAACTTAAGCAACAATTGGATGGTATGGGGGCGAAGCTCGAAGTCTCCGTATATGGGAGGGACTCGGATCCACCGGTGAGTAAGTGTTGCAGCTGGGTTATGCAACTGCCTCATGGTTGCCGGTGGCGGTCTCTCCTGGTCAGGTCCTCCTCCGCTTGCTGCATCAGGTATTTCTCCACCGCCCTCAGATCTGTCTTCACGGTCAGCTCGCATCTGCTCTATCTCTTTCAGGATATTTCCCATGAAGGTTCCCTAGTCTCTTATCTACTGTTGCATTGTTTCTAGGGATGCCATCAATGAATTGTTGATAGCGGTCTGATCATAAACGAAGGGAGGCTCGCCCTGCTCATGTATGTTTCCCTCACTGCTGGCCATGGGTTCCTCTTGATTTTCTGCAAAGGCAAATGAACCCATTTCAGGTATATCCAACTGAATGTCAACTGTAGTCTCAGGATTTATTGGAGAAGGGTGGTCGAGGGGGAATAGGGTGGTTGAGAACTCAGGTTCGGAGAGTGGGTCTGAACTCTTCAAAACCCTCCTAGATGAGTGGGAAGGAGTGCTCGATAGTGGTGCCACCAGGTGTGGCCTAAGGGATCTCCTTCCCATCATATTGATGTAGAAAATGTCGGATGAGATCTAGAATGCAAAGAGGATGATCAATCAAACCCCAACTTCACCAACACAACACTGGAGCCGATGACCGTGAAGGTTCGGTCTTTTATCTTGTCAAATTTTATTGGGTTATCAATCAATCTATCAGAGCGTTAGAGCGAGCTGTTGGGAACCCTACTTTCGTAGCCGACTGTCCCAATCCACGTTAGATCTTTCCCAACCAGTATGAATTGCAGACCGTAACCCGGTTGTACCCGCTAATTCAATATGCTAAGGACATCGCGCTTTACCGACTACCGAAGAGATCCTCACCGGAGAACGACTAACCACGGCCAGTAGTCAACCAGAATTTTAGGTGTGGCTCTATCCTAGTGTCGGGTCACTTTCTCGCAGCAGATAAATCAATCAATGAGGGGGTTGCTCTCCCCAAGGCAAAATTTTTGGTGATGTGAATTTTAAGTCAAGTTTGCTTTAGCAGTCCAAATTTTTATTGCTTTCACTTTTTATGTATTTTTCTGAACAAGCATCGTCTACCGAATTTTCCAATTTCCTTGTTATTTATAGTCCAATAAAACTGGGGGAGGAAAGCGGAAAAGCTGATGCGCGGTCAAAATCTATGATACATGGAGGGATTGAAATGCGTACCTTTTCACCAGCACTCTACATGCAAAGTGATCCACGCATAATTTAAAGGAAATAAACAAAACTACCTAAATGCATGTACGAGAAAATCGTCCTAAGATGAGAAACTCCTTTTAACGTGAAGAACAAGTAGCTATGACAACGAAGAGAGTCCGGAGTCCGGTCTTGGGTGCCAATCGGTGTCCACCACAATGGATCCTGCGCGCGCTGTATATGACCCCTCCCGGTACGTGGTCTCTAGTGCAAGTCAAATAGCTTTTTCAGTTGATTTTTAGCCAAGTCCAATTACGATCTATAGGTGCAGGCAAGATATTAGGGATTGGGCCTTAGCTTCTTAGTTCGTCACAGTCAACAAAAATTCCTATGTCTAGGGGCTAAATCCTCGTGAAACGAATAGAAAGAAAAGCGAGAAAGCTGCGAAACACACACAAAATCACGGTGAGCCCCCAAGTGAACAAACACTTGGAAATTAGGCCCGAGTGTCCTGGAGTGTCCAAGTTATTACAAATAAAGTCTCTCTCTCACTTTAAATTACAAAATTTTTAAACTACAAAAATTCTACAAAAATGATGGTCTTCTCAAGCCTCCAAGTTCTCCTTGGTGCCAAGCAAGCCTTCACGTGGGTGCCCAAGCGCCTATGATGGAGCACTTCCCTCGCTCGGAGGTACCTCGCACAAAATCCAACAAAAAGGGTGATTAGACCAGTCATGCAATATAATCAAACAAATAGGTAAAAAAATAGGCAAATATCCGCAATCAATCACAAAAGAGTGCTCTATACACTATTGCTCCCCGGCAACGACGCCATTTGATAACGCGGTTTTTGCAAGGGTCTGGATAGTCCACACAAGCCGAGACCACAATGTCGCTGCGGCGACCGCTCACGAAACCCGTATTAATCAACAATTAACCCATAATATGAAATCAAATAATGACAAGCAAAAGTGGAGTTAAAATTTATTATTAACTCTACATAAAATGTGTATAGTGTGTGCAAGTGTGTAGAGTGTCGAACACAGGGAGCAAACAAGATAGAATAAGCAAAAACGCCCAAGATGTGGTTGTGAATATGTCTAAATGTGTCATGTTTTGTTGGTTTTAATTTTATATTTTTTATTTAATTTTTGATTTTATATTTTTGTATTTTGATTTTTTTTAGTTTTCTGATTATATATTTTTTATATTATATATATTTATATATTTTCAGAAATAGAATAAATATACACAATATGAGACAAGAGAAGATTAAGGATTTATAAAAATAAGGTAAAATGCTCAAAAATAAGGAGATAAAATGTTTTTGGTCTTTTTATATTTTTCAGATGTTTTTGTGATTTTTGGCGATTTTTCTAAATGTTTTTGGTATTTTTGAAAGTCAAAATACAAGAAAACAGTGAACAAACCTACTGACCGAAATTAAAATGATGATCAAAATTAGCAAACTGTATCCGAAATTCCTCAAATTAATTTTAAAATAAAGGTAATAAACTAAGGAAACTACAGAAACTGAGTTTGTATTTTTAGGATTTTTCTATGATTTTTTAGATTTTTATGAAATTTTTAGTAGTTTTCTAATTTTTAGGGTTTTTGTTTTGAAATTTTTAATGATTTTTGGTCTGACATTAAAAGATGACAAAACACACAAAATATAATTTTTTGGGAATTTTTCAAAAAGTTTTTATAATTTTTATGGATTTTCTAATGCAAACAATGCTAAAAATGCATGTTTTTGATTTTTAATAATTATGAGAATGCAATAAAAATGCAAATTAAAAATATAGCGTTAAAGTACAATGCAACAGGGGCCTATGGTATTTTTTTGGTAATTTTTCGAGTTAAAATGTTGTATGAAACAAATGCAAACATCCAAGCAAAAATACAATACTAGCAAGGGCATAAATGTAAATACGCAGGAGTCCAAGGGCCTACTTACCATTTTTCCAAAGATATTTAATGTTAAAGACAATTTTCTGGACTAAAATTAAATACCCAAACCCGGAGGGGGTTCGCTGCAAATGTCCAACTCACGCACACTGGGTACGTGACCTGACAGGGGTATTTTTGCAATTTTACACAGTTCCAGGGGCTTAGATGCAATTTAACCAAAATATTACAACTTAATTAAAAAGTTCATGGGCTGAAACAAAATAAACAAGCCCTAGGGGGTCCTATGCAAAATACCCAGCCCCCTCACGTGCAGGGGCACGTGAGGTGACGTGGATAGGACCTAAGTGCAAATATAGAAACTACGGGGGTCTGGATGCAAATATTACAGAAATATTTAAACTAAAACTAAAAGTTTCTGGACTGAAATGAAATACAAAATTTTGCGAGGGTGAAAGTGCAAAATACCCACGACTAATATCCTCGTGCGCAATCGAACGGCGGAGGGCCGCTCACTTATCCACGTGGCGCGCGCACAACGCGCGATGACGGTTCAGCGATGTTCGGCTGAGATCAGATCCTCGAAAGAAGATCCGATGGTGGTGGCGTGACGCGATCCAACGGCGGAGGTCAGAACTGGGGCAGCGGCTCGATTGAACGGCGGAGGAGTGAGGTGGAGGAACAGGGAAGAACGCCGGCGAGGCGAACTTCCCCGAGCTCGATCTCGGATCTCCGGTGGTGGATGGGCTCCAAAATTGAGCTGCGAGCTCCTGGGAGGTCAGGCTACGTGCTGGGGTACTCAGCTTCGTCGGAGAAGCACTGTGGCGGTGGCGCAATGGCGGCGGAGGTTCGAGCTCCAGGAATCTCCGGCGATGCTCCAAAATGAGCCCCCAGGGGCTTTGACGGTGCATTGACCTGCAAAAAAGGGGTGAGAGGGTCTAGGGCAAACTGCCTAGACACCGCGGAGGCGTAGTGGAAGTCGGAGATGGTCGGTGGAAGGCGAGGGGGATTCGGCCGGAGGTGCATTCCGGCGATGAGCGATGGGAGGCGAATTGATAGATGGAACTCGGATATTTTTGGGGTTTTTTTTTATCCTGAAGCTAAGGGAAATAAAATGAAGCGAAAAGAAAAGGGCAAAAAGAGCAAACCTCGAAGGTGGAGGACCTGAGGTGGTGGAACCTCGACGCCGGAGATGGCGGAGGTGGTGGAGACGCCTTGAGCCTTCCTCGACTCGCCTAACGACAGGGCGGTGGAGCTGTCTGAAGGATATGGAGAAATCCTCAAGCGCATCACAGAAGCGTGATTGTCGTATCGGATACGACGAAGAATGACTAGTCGTACTAGTTGTTCGGTGCAACAGAATTAAAAAAAAATTATTCGATGAAACCATATGATACGAGAACCCTTCTCAAATCGTTTCATCTATAACCACAACAAGTATAATGCAATACCTCCTGAAGCGTGGTTGATCAAGTCTCTAAGAGAAGAGACCTCCTATCTCAAGTCCGATCGTCGGAGTAACGGTTTGCGAGCGTGGGGATGAGTCGCGGTGTCCTCGCAATCCAAGATGATCCAAGCGCGGTTGCTCCTGATCTCGTCACACGAGATCGAACGTCTCCTTCGTGAGTGAAGCACTCCAAGTAGACGGATAACTGCAGAGCGTCGAAGTGGCAGCACGATGGCGCAGGCGTCGACAATTCTCTCCACCAAGGTATGGTGGACGACCACCAAGAAGAGAGGGAGAGAGGACTGTCGAGTATGAGAAAGAGAGAGAGATGTGTGCTACAATAGAATGTAAAGAGAGAGCATGGTATGCCTCTCTATTTATAGGGTTTTGAGATCCATGGATCTCAATCCATGGGACATAAAAAAATCAATGGATGAGATTGATTTATGTCAATCCAATGGTCAAGATTGTTGTTGGTAAAAAAACAACAACTTGTGATTTAATTTTGATTAAATATATTTGATAAATTAAATATACATTAATACCAAATTAAACCAATCAAATAAGGAGTGAAAATACAAATGAGATCCACCTTCCCCATTAGATGGAGTGGACGGCCACCAATTCCATAAAGGAATTGATGCCGCCACCTCTTTCCCATATGGGGAGGGCAATCTCATGGATTCCCATGAGATTGCACATCTCCTTGTTTTTCTCTCAACTTATTTTCCAACAATTATTTGTTGGTATTTTATTCACCAAAACTAATTCTCAATTATTTTGGGAATATTGCAATCTTGACACTGGAAAATTGTGAATCATATTCACAACCCAAAACTAAATGTAATTTACATTTTCAATTAATTAGGCAATGTGTATCCAATACACATTAATAATTAATCTACAAAAATAAATTATAATTAGCTCTCTCTAATATATTATAAATCACATTTATAACATATAAGGAATAATTGGATATTACTATCCACATTATTCTTATCCATAATAATTAAATATAATTATTTATATTGGATAATCTCTCATACATCATGATAATTAAATCACATTTAATTATCAATTTCTCTTTGCTTAGATCTTATGGAATTATTCATAAATCATTTAAGAACAATGCTATTTATCCTCAGATACTTGAAGATAAGGACATGGCGATTGTATTGTTCCACGTATAGTGACTTGGATATTGAGATCACATCTCAAATCCAGATCCCACGGACCTCTCATAGATGCTTGATTAAATCAAGACCATAAACCTAATCTTCTCATTGTATCTGAATCTCATTCAGATCAATGTCCAGTATATGGACTAAGATTAAGTCACTTCTCTAATGAGAGGAGTCACTAAAATCCAGACCTGTTTCATCACTCCCTCGGAATGAAAGCGTCATGGTTATACAATCGTTTATGATCAAATCACCCTTCAGGTATTCCCAATACCTGCACATCCTGCATACTGGAAGACTCATGATCATCCCGAAGATATAGATCACTTTTACACTGTCATCTTCATAGTCAGATCATCAAGTTTCTCAATCTTGGTCCTTGGGATATGGTATAGATCATATGCTTTCACAAAGCATATATCTTACATTCAAATTCATATCATTCTTCTAAAGCATGATGACCATGCATGGAATTTGGTCAATCCCAATACCTCATGAGTGAGCTCATGTCTCCCAGTTCACAAGTGAACCTGTATGATCCCTTTGAGAGATCATATTACTCATATGGCCTTACATGCACACCAGCTCGCCGGTGTATAGACCTTGATTAGGTCATCAACCTATTGGTCTGCCAAATGTACATACTCAGACATATAGCAATACATCTGTCTCTGGTCAGAGGATGTTTGCCTGTGATGTGACAGTATTCATCATAGGTCCTTGGTTATCTCGATCTTGTTAAGTCAACTCATTGACTCAACTAATCTGATACATCCGAATCAATATTCCCATGCAGAGGACCTGCGTCAAGAGGTCGATCAGATATCAGTCTAATGAGATAGGATTTCCATCTCCCACTCAGACTGGAGAGCACTACGTGTCAATCATTGATGATGCTTGATGAGTCCTCTATCAAACTCCTTAGATATTCATCCAAGCATCAGCCTCTATGATTCAATCAATGAATCAACAACTGTATGATTATCAAGTTGGCCATGGTACATAACCCTTATTGTACAGAGGGACCTTATAGTGCATTCATTCATTCAATATCAGAAAGGGAGTGAAAAACATAATCAATAACTTTTATTGATAAATCATTAATTACAATAACATTTATTGTAGGAATGGTTCGCCTCGGGCTCACACTGCTAACAATCTCCCACTAGCCCTCAGAACCATTCAGGAACAATCCTTAAACCCATATTCATTACATGCTGGTCGAAAACCTTCTGTGTCAGAGGTTTGTTAAGAGGATCAACAACGTTGTCGGCAGAGGCCACTGTCGTGATGATGATGTCACCACGCTTTTGAATCTCCCGAATGATGTGGTATTTCCTTTCTACGTGCTTGCTCTTCTGATGCCATCTGGGTTCCTTTGCCTGGGAAATGGCTCCCGTGTTATCACAGAGTAGCGGGATGGGAGTATCAGAGGAAACTACGCCAAGCTCCTGGACGAACTTGCGCAACCACACCGCCTCCTTTGCAGCATCCGATGCAGCAATGTATTCGGCTTCTGTTGTTGAATCTGCTATAGTGTCCTGCTTTTTGCTTCTCCAGCTCACAGCACCACCATTCAACAGGAACACAAACCCTGATGTCGACTTTCGATCATCAATATCCGATTGGATGTCAGAATCTGTATATCCCAAGACTTGGAGATCACCATCTCCGTAGACCAAGATGTAATCTTGCGTCCGTCTTAGATATTTGAATATATTGTTTACTGCATTCCAGTGTTGTTCTCCATAGCAGGATTGGTAACGACTTACCACTCCCACTGCATGGCAGATATCTGGCCTAGTGCACATCATAGCATACATTAAGCTTCCTACAACTGATGCATAAGGGCATCCAGCCATGGCTTTCTTTTTCTCAACAGTATGGGGAGCCATTCCTTTAGACAGGTGGATACCATGTCTTAAGGGCAGGAATCCTTTCTTGGAACTATCCATACGGAATCGTTCAAGAATTTTCTTAATGTATGCATGTTGTGACAATCCCAATATCCTCTTCTCTCGGTTTCTGAACAACTTCAGACCCAAGATATAAGAGGCTTCTCGAAGATCTTTCATCTCAAAGGTATGGGACATCCAAATCTTTACACTGGTCATCATCCCTGTATCATTCCCAATGATAAGGATGTCATCTACATAAAGCACGATGAACACAATGGCGCTCTCACTAAGCTTCTTGTATACACAAGGTTCATCAGGATTCTACACAAAATCATAACTCTTTTATGGTTTCGTCAAATCTGATGTTCCAACTACGAGAAGCTTCCTTGAGCCCATAGATGGATTTCTTCAGCTTGCATACTTTACCATCCTCAATCATGAAGCACTGGGGCTGCTCCATGTAGATATCCTCCTCGAGGTATCCATTGAGGAAATCCATCTTGACGTCCATCTGCCAGATGTCGTAGTCAAGATATGCAGCTATAGCCAGCAATGCCCTGATGGATTTAAGCATAGTCACAGGAGAGAATGTCTGATCGTAGTCTATACCTTCTCTCTGTGTGTAGCCCTTGGCTACGAGCCGTGCTTTGAAAGTCTCTACTTTCCCATCAGATCCCCTCTTTCTCTTGAAGATCCATTTGCACCCAATGGGTTTTACCCCTTTAGGTGGATCCTCGAGGGTCCATACACCATTCTTATGAATGGAGTCAATTTCTGACTTTATTGCTAGAATCCATCTATCCATGTCATGATCCGCGAGTGCTTCATCAAATGAAGTAGGATCATTGTCAATTTCACTTGACACATGGAATCCATACCTTTCAGGTGGTGCAACCACCCTCGAACTCCTACGAAGAGGTATGGGTGTTTCATCTTTATTTACTTCTTCAGTTTCTAGTCTAGGAAGCTCAGAATCCTCAGGGGATTCAATGAGTTCATCTATTTCATTTTTATCTTGACCTTTAAGGAAATCATCCTCCAAAAATTTGACATCTCTGGAGACAAAACCCTTTGGGTCTCAGGGTCATAGAGCTGGTATCCAATACCATCTCTAATATACCCAATGAAGTAACACTCACGAGTGCAAGATTCCAGCTTACTTGCATCCACGTTCTTTTCATGGACCAAGCAACCCCAAACCCTCAAGTGCTTAACACTAGGTTTGGTTCCATGCCAGAGCTAATGAGGAGTCTTAGGTACAAATTTGCTAGGAATCTTATTCAGGATATATATTGCAGTCTCTACTGCATATCCCTACAAACTAAGTGGCAAATGTGCTTTACTCATCAATGAACGGACCATATCCATGATGGTCCTGTTGCGTGTTTCAGCAACACCATTAAGTTGGGGAGTTCCAGGAGTAGCGAGATTGGAGACAATTCCATTCTCTTTGAGGTATTCCTTGAATTCATCAGAGAGGTACTCACCACCTCGATCAGATCAAATTCGTTTAATCTTCCTATCGGTTTGGTTCTCAACCAAAGCCTTGAACTCTTTGAACTTTTCAAAGGTTTCAGATTTATGACGTAATAGGAAGACAAACCCGTATCACGAATGGTCATCAATAAATGTCAAATAATATCGATATCCATTTCGAGTCGCGGTACTGAAGGGACCACATACATCGGTATGTATTAAGTCAATAATGCCTTCGCATCTAGTAACCTTGTTACAGAAAGGCATCCTAGTCATTTTACCACGAATACAATGTTCACAGGTAGGCAAAGATTGAACCTGTAGAAAATCTAAAGGTCCATCCTTTATCAATCTATTGATCCTATCAACAGATAAATGACCAAGCCTTTGATGCCAAATCATGTTTGAATGATTTTCATTATTCCTGGATCTTTTAGGGTTTTTATTAGTGGTTGTAACATTCATGACATGCTCATTAAGGCACAATTCGTAGAGTCCTCCAGAAGTCAAAATACCATATGCAATATATTTATCATAATGATTTATGACTAATTTATTACGGAACATGAATGAATATCCACTTCTAACTAGCTTAGATACAGATATTAAGTTCCTCCTGACTTCAGGTACATAAAGACACTCTTTAAGTACTAGGACTCTACCACTAGATAATGATAGCCGACAAGTCCCGACGACGACTGCTGCAACACTTGCATCAGATCCCATCTGGATGACTATCTCCCCTTCTTCAAGTTTTCTAGTTTCCTGAAACAAATGCAACAAATTGCGTACATGAACAGAAGCACCAGAATCAACAACCCAACTTCCTTCTCGTCCTACGAGAAAACTGGTTTCAATGATAAAAGTAGATTTCATACCTGCTGGGGATTTACCTTTGTCGACCGACTTCAGGTAATCCGGGCAATTATGCCTCCAGTGCCACGGCTTCTTGCAGTGGTGACAGACGTCGGTTTTCTTCGACGCCATTAAAGTGGATGCATTAGAAGAAGAGCCAACACTTTGTCCCTTCTTCTTTCTCTTCTGGGCTGGGCCCTTCCGAGAACCATGCTTCCGACCGCACTTCCCTTTGACCTGTGCAACCATTGCACTGCCAGTGGGACCATCCTTCTTCATCACGTCTTCTGTAGACTTTAATGCAGGAAGGAGAGCAGCACTTGTTAATTCCAACTTATTCATGTGGAATGACACCACAAAGTTATTGAAAGATTTGGGCAACGACAGCAGAATTAAGTCAACTTGCATGTCTGCATCCATCGTTGCTCCAAGAGTCTCCAGCTCCGACAAGTACCCAAACATTTTGATTACATGTTCACGGACCGAAGTCCCTTCCTGCATCTTGCAGCGAATGAGGCCTTTCATAACATTGTACCGCTGGGTGCGGTTAATGTCACCAAACATATCCTTTAGATTCTGCATGATCTCCTGGCTAGTACTCATCTCCACATGTTGTTTCTGAAGTACATTGGAGAGAGAACCCAAAATATAGCATCTAGCCAAGACATGATCCTCATCATACTTGTCATTGTATGCTTTATCTTCCTTAGATTTAGGGTTTTCAAGCTTGTTTTCAGAGAGCACATAGCTGATGCGCTCTGCCGAGAGTACAAGCTCCAAATTACGGATCCAATCTGAGTAATTTGGTCCGGTCAATTGGTTGACCTCCAGAAGCTTTCTCAGTGGGTTCATGGATTTCATTTTCTGAAATTGAGAATGCACTATATTAGAACATATAATCATATATTCAATTTAGTTTTATTTGATTAAGGCATTTTAAATCAAATTAGTCTTGCTATGTCAACTATGAAAGTTTATTCCCTTATTCACTTTCAAAGTAGGAGATATACTTGCCGATATATCTCAAGCCAGAAATAGGATCTCCGCTTTAGCTTTGTTATATCCCAATAATATGAGAACTTGTGACTCCAATAAAGAGAAGCGGGAACACATTCCGCCTTGCAAGTCCAACTTACATTTTCCCAATTCGGTCTTTAATACCCAGGCCCACCACCCCTAAGGTGATGTTGACCCGTCATTAATTGAACCAACCGTCGTCAGGAATACAACTCGCTATGCACAATCCAATATCGCCCCAATAATATGAGGACTCGATATTGGGGTCACTACGCATACGTCCTTACTCTTTCGAGAAGCGACGAGCCCGATCCAAATAGATCATATGCAGGAGCTATCACTTCGGACAGGCGTCTCCTACACATAATATCTGGCGACTAAACCCTTCGCCTTGATGGGAGACCATGGATGTCACTTACGTGATCCTACACCTCTTATTCAAATTCTAATTAATTAACATGAATCATATTCATATAATTAATTCTTCCAAGTAAATTATTAACTCTAATCATATTAGAGTATTCTAATTGAATATAATTAATTCAATCATATTTAATTAATTATCAATCCAATTTAATCAATCAAACTTGAATGTCTTACTTGAATATATATGGTATTATTCTCAAAGTACGTATTAATTCGTATTTTAATAATTAGAAAAATACATCTTAATCCCTCGGACATTATCCCGGCCCTACCCGCTGTCATGGCCAGTACCGACGGGAGTGGGACGGACCGCATACGTTGCAACCCGCTACCCCAACGATCCCCAACTAGACACCATATCCGCCTCGGGAAAGGATAATGCCAAATTGGTTAATTTGTACTTGATATGATCATCGATTCTTCAACCGAAATTGTACCATATAGTAATAATCAAAACATTTTTTATTATAAGGAAATTTGCTAGACAAATTCCCAAATCCTATTCAAGCATCAAGTTTGAAGATTGCGGTTTCAATGATGATTTAGATCAAATCTAATCAATCAATTGGTTGGGGCCAAGTCAATTAGGCAAATAATCATGTTACAATATTTCACAAATATTTTTCAAGATTATTTCACGAAATTAACAATTAATTTCACTAATTGACAATCACTTGGTTCTAGATTAGGAATGTAATTTCAGTAATGACCCCTACTTACTAAAATTAACATATCGCAATCAATTTAGATCCAAATTAGACAAACTCAATTTTCAAATATTGCTAACTTGATTTAGGACAGAAGCCAAGTGATGTTTCACGCATTTCGAGGCAGATGATAACAGTAATTAACTCTTTAATCATGTTAAAATCTACTGTTCCCGCAACAGAGCATATATGTTCATTAAAACATCCATATCTTGAGCATACGAAATCCGATTTACGCGAACTCAGATCCTATGATTTCCTTATTTAATGGGGAACAAAATCCAGTATTAAATTCATGTTTAAACAATTTAAACAGTGCCGAATTTATTTACTAAACAGATCTGCGAAATCAAATGCGATAAAAACTTTCGCGACCTAAACGATCCCAAGTCGTCCTCGGTTTTTCGAATCATATTCGAAACCGTCGACCTAAGGCTCTGATACCACTTGAAGGATATGGTGAAATCCTCAAGCGCATCACGGAAGCGTGATCGTCGTATCGGATACGACGAAGAACGACTAGTCGTACTAGTTGTTCGATGCAGCGGAATTAAAAAAAATTATTCGATGGAACCACATGATCCGAGAACCATTCTCAAATCGTTTCATCTATAACCACAACAAGTATAATGCAATACCTCTTGAAGCATGGTTGATCAAGTCTCTAAGAGAAGAGACCTCCTGTCTCAAGTCCGATCGTCGGAGTAACGGCTTGCGAGCGCGGGGATGAGTCGCGGTGTCCTCGCAATCCAAGATGATCCAAGCGCGGTTGCTCCTGATCTCGTCGCACGAGATCGAACGTCTCCTTTGTGAGTGAAGCACTCCAAGTAGACGGATAACCGTAGAGCATCGAAGTGGCAGCACGATGGCGCAGGCATCGACAATTCTCTCCACAAGGTATGGTGGACGGCCACCAAGAAGAGAGGGAGAGAGGACTGTCGAGTATGAGAAAGAGAGAGAGAGATGTGTGCTACAATAGCATGTAAAGAGAGAGAGTATGGTATGCCTCTCTATTTATAGGGTTTTAGTATCCATGGATCTCAATCCATGGGACATAAAAAATCAAAGGATGAGATTGATTTATGTCAATCCAATGGTCAAGATTGTTGTTGGTAAAAAACAACTTGTGATTTAATTTTGATTAGATATATTTGATAAATCAAATATATATTAATACCAAATTAAACCAATCAAATAAGGAGTGAAAATACAAATGAGATCCACCTTCCCTATTATATGGAGTGGACGACCACCAATTCCATAAAGGAATTGGTGTCGCCACCTCCTTCCCATGTGGGGAGGGCAATCTCATGGATTCCCATGAGATTGCACATCTCCTTGTTTTTCTCTCAACTTATTTTCCAACAATTATTTGTTGGTATTTTATTCACCAAAAATAATTCTCAATTATTTTGGGAATATGGCAATCTTGACATTGGAAAATTGTGAATCATATTCACAACCCAAAACTAAATGTAATTTACATTTTCAATTAATTAGACAATGTGTATCCAATACACATTAATAATTAATCTACAAATATAAATTATAAATATCTCTCTCTAATATATTATAAATCACATTTCTAACATATTAGTAATAATTGGATATTACAATCCACATTATTCTTATCCATGTTAATTAAATACCATTTAATTATATTGGATAATCTCTCATACATCATGATAATTAAATCACATTTAATTATCAATTTCTCTTTGCTTAGATCTTATGGAATTATTATTAAACCATTTAAGAACAATGCTATTTCTCCTCAGGTACTTGGAGATAAGGACAGGGCGATTGTATTATTCCACGTATAGTGTCTTGGATATTGAGATCACATCTCAAATCCAGATCCCATGGACCTCTCATAGATGCTTGAATAAATCAAGATCGTAAACCTAATCTTCTCATTGTATCTGAATCTCATTCAGATCAATGTCCAGTATATGGACTAAGATAAGGTCACTTCTCTAATGAGAGGAGTCACTAAAATCCAGACCTGTTTCATCACTCCCTCGGAATGGAAGCCTCATGGTTATACAATCGTTTATGATCAAATCACCCTTCAGGTATTCCCAATACCGGCACATCCTGCATACTGGAATACTCATGATCATCCCGAAGATATAGATCACTTTTACACTGTCATCTTCATAGTCTGATCATCAAGTTTCTCAATCTTGGTCCTTGGGATATGGTATAGATCATATGCTTTCACAAAGCATATATCTTACCTCCAAATTCATATCATGCTTCTAAAGCATGATGACCAAGCATGGAATTTGGTCAATCCCAATACCTCATGAGTGAGCTCATGTCTCCCGGTTCACAAGTGAACCTACATGATCCCTTTGAGAGATCATATTACTCATATGGCCTTACATGCACACCAGCTCGCCGGTGTATAGACCTTGATTAGGTCATCAACCTATTGGTCTGCCAAATGTACATACTCAGACATATAACAATACATCTGTCTCTGGTCAGAGGATGTTTGCCTGTGATGTGACAGTATTCATCATAGGTCTTTGGTTATCTCGATCTCGTTAAGTCAACTCATTGACTCATATAATATGATACCTCTGAATCAATATTCCCATGCAGAGGACCTGCATCAAGAGGTCGATCAGATATCAGTCTAATGAGATAGGATTGCCATCTCCCACTCAGACTGGAGATCACTACTTGTCTATCATTGATGATGCTTGATGAGTCCTCTATCTAACTCCTTAGATATTCATCCAAGCATCAGCCTCTATGATTCAATCAATGAATCAACAGTTGTATGATTATCAAGTTGGCCATGGTACATAACCCTTATTGTACAGAGGGACCTTATAGTGCATTCATTCATTCAATATCAGAAAGGGTGTGAAAAACATAATCAATAACTTTTATTGATAAATCATTAATTACAATAACATTTATTGTAGGAATGGTTCGCTTTGGGCTCACATTGCTAACACTGTCACCTATGTCTACCCGTAGAGCACAAAAGGGAGGAGAAATGGTGGCCAAGAAGGGTTCGAAATTGGGCTCGAAGGTGGCGGGTCAGATATGTACATGGTGGTGGCGTGCGTTTGGGAGCAAGAACACGCGCAAATGATGAAGATCTGGGGAGATCTGAGGGCTCGACGACGATCAAGAATGTACAGAGATGAATTCCCAAGAAGGAATCGAGGGAAGAAGACGCAATGATGAGGCTCGGAAATTGGGCGAAATCGGGCTCGAATCAGGCTGTCAGAAGCTTGCAGGCCTCGGTCAGGGAGTTGACCGAGGTCAACAAGCGACCGCACCTGGTTGGTCCACATGGACCAACCTGGAAATTCAGAGACAAAAATTGTTTGTAAAATCGAAATAAAATAGTAAATGAATTTATTAATTTTAGAGTATAAAATTAAAAATGTTTATTATTCTATAAAGGATTTTATGGTGATTTTTATTTATTTTTATGAGGTGTTTAATTACAAATTACCTTTTACGCCCTATATAGGTGTATATATATATATATCTAGATATTTTATTTTTTTACTTTTGTATATTCAATTTATTTATTTTTGTTTATTATTTTATAAATTTATAAAATATCTTTGTACACCCAAATATATTTTTATTTTATTTTTCTGATTATTTTGTACACTTAATAAAATATAAGTAGTAATTTTATAGGTATAGGTATAGGTATTATACCTAGGTATGATGTATATAAGTATTTTATTTTTTGTTTTCTTGAGGTTTTTGTTCCTGTTTTAATGTACATATAAGTTATAAATAATATTTACAAAATTATAAAAATATAAAATTATGAAAATAATGAAGAAATAATAAAATGAAAATTCTACTCTGTACAAGTATACAATAGGGGTCCAAAACTCAACTTTCAAACCGTAGCTCCGCCAAATGCGAAACCACCTTCATTAAATAGATTATTTTAAATTATATACAAATTAAAGTGAGATTGATGCATTTCGAGCTTTTATGTGCAAGATACAGGTCTGGGAAGTTGGTATTTTGGATTTTTATTTAGATAATAACTTTTTATCTGTACAGTATTTTTGTATGAAATAAATTTTGTATTTTTATTTATTTAATTATCTACAACTTTCATGTACAAGATTTATTTATTTGAGGTATAAAAAGTGGAACCAAAAATAGGTCCCAAAAATGAATAATGAAAGAATAAAATCAGTAGGTGTTTGGCCCTTATCTCCCCCTACTTTATTCCTTGTCGACCTATTCATCAAGATGCCTAGGTCTCAGAGTTTCGGGTCATAAAATATTTACAATATTTATTCTTTTTCTTTTATTTTATTTATTCTATAATTTTGGCTTTAAATACATCATTTTACACACTACTTACATGCACATGCATGAATGCTAAGATGCTCTAATTAAGGGTATTTACATGCATTTGCTAGGGTTTTTGTGGCCAAAATGATAGAATAAAGATGATGAAATATGGATTCATCAATCAATGACCATCAGATCATCGGATGAGGTCTAAATCTCCATCGTCGACCCTCAAAGGGGTATCAGGGCTCTGATATGCGACACATGAACAAGTGAACAGCCTGGATCGTTTGCTTCAGTGTGATGAAAGGTTATATTGCATATTCACCCCCATTCATTTTGTGTATTTATACTTTAGTCGCTAAACTATCATCTGCCGCTTTAAAATTCTTGTAATATTTGCACTGAACCCTCGCACTTAACTTTATTTGCACTTTAGTCCTTGCCAACAGGGCACATGTGGGTCCTCACGTGGTTTTTAGTGTAATTGCACACATACCCCTCTGGGTTTGGGTATTTTTGTTTAGTCTAGTAAATTGAATATTAAGTGTTATATTTTTGAAAAAATTCATGCTCATACCTGGATGTTTTAGATATTACATTGATACCCTTGCCAGGCGGATATAATTTATAATTATGTGGGATATTTGCTTGTTTAGTCCTATAGTTTATTTGATGGGTTTGGGAACCATATAAAACTTTGCTTTAGTTGTATTTATACCCCTTCTAGTATGTATTTTCCTTTTGTTTCCGTTTCTGACTAAAAATAGCTCATGTCATCTAAAAAATCCTAAAAAACTAATTTAAATGGCCTATAACTATATCTATCTCATATATATATATATATATTTGTGGGGTATTTTGAGTTTATTTTCTATTTATAAAAAATCATTTTGTGAGATATTTTTCACTATCTTCCTTAGAAAAATGCAAAAAATATAAAACTTTTCCTTAAAAATACAATAAATTTATTTCCTGCTTGTTTTGATTTATTTTATCATCTAACCAAAAATCAAACAAAAATATAAAAGGAAAACCATAAAAATCTAAAAATACTAAAAACTTTATAAAAATTATAAAAAAATTCATAATGATTTAAAAATATTTTCCTTTTTTCTACAACACATGCTTTTAAGTATTTTGAGTTAAAAATAGTTTTGAGATTTTCTGGTATGGTTTAATATTTTTAAACTCAAAATACTTATGTTTTTGCATTTCCTCATTATTTTGCATTTTTATTCAATTAAAACCTTAAATTTTGCAAAAAACCTTCAAAAATCATAAAAATAGTGGAAAATATAAAAAAACACAAAAACAATTAATTTCCTAATTTTGATTATTTATTATATATTCTATCCATATACTATCTATATTATACATACACCTACCTTTATATCTATAGTACCTTTTATATACATAAAGAAGAGAAACTAAAATTATAAAAAGAAAATACAAGAATATAAATTGAAAACATAAAAGAAAAATGTAAAACACAAATCCATAAAAAAATTATAAAATAAAAAACTCACAGAAACCATAATTTGGTTAAGTGATTGAGAGACATATTGTGCTTTTATTTTCTATCTTGCATTTCTCTACATCATTACTTCTGGAGATCGAGCCCTACTTGCTTGTCACTATACATTTTTAGTAGGGTATAGTAAATTTTAACTCCTACTATTAATTGATTATATTTGTGTGGGTTAATTGTTGAAATCGCCAAGAAATTAGAGTAGTCGCCTCAACGACAAGCGAAGCTGATTTGTCATCTCATTTTAGCGACTCCGATTTTTTCGCTTTTCATTGGGCGACAATATTAATCATATACTTTCTAAAATCATATATTAATATCTCAAATTCATGTCTTATTTCATAAATAAGATGATCATACATGGAAGTCATTACAATCCTAAATTATCTCATGAGTAAGCTCTCTCTCCTGGTATATAGACTATTAGCATGTATGACTTCTTTGAGAGATCATACTTCTCACATGTCTTCATATGCACACCAACTCGTCGGTGTATGGATCTTGGTTAGATTACCAACCTATTAGTATGTCAAATGTGCACACTAAAACATATAGATGCATATATGTCTCTGGTTAAAGGATTTGTGCCTGATCATGATAGTTACGATTCAAATCTTAGTTTATCTAAATCTCATCAAGTCAACTCTTTGATTTGACTATTCTGACACATCCAATTAAAATTCTTATGTAGAGGACATGCATTAAGAAGTCGATCAGAAATCAGTCTTAGAGAAAGATTGTCACCTCTTTCTCAGATTGGAGATCTTTATCGAATATCACATGTTAAGTCAGTTATGTCCTCCCAACTTCATGTCATTCAATGTGTCCATGGTAGATAATCCTAATTGTAAAAAGAGATCTTAGTATTCCCAATCATTTATTTCAAACAGACATGTTAAAACAAAAACCTTTGTTGTATTAATGGGTTGCCAATGGCTTACACTTCCAATAATAGATTGATTATTAGTTTATTGTGCACCTATGATAGTGTTCTGTATGGTTTTGTATCAAGTCAACATTTGGTGTAGATTCTACAATAAAGTCGAAATTTGATTTTTACAAACCTATTTAGTTATTACCAATAGAAACAAGAGTCATCTTTTTCCATTAAAATGTTTCATCCATTATTGATATATCTTGACTGATGGAAAATTGTTGTAGGTGCAATGGGATGATATTACTTTATGTTAGAGATACATCATTCCGATTGTTTTAGTAACTCTTCTGAATATGTGAATGGTCGGGTTCATTTTATCGAAAATGTTGATGCGAACATGATGTCTTTTTTGAAATTGAGGGGTTTTTAACTTAGATTGGTCTAGACAAGAATAAGTGCAAGATGTGATATAAACCTATATCTACGAAGGGGTCGAAGTTAATTTTGATTGATTCAGATGTTGTAGTTATGACCATGTTGTCTAATCATAATGAGCTGGAACTTGTGATGATTATTATCGAATCTACAAATTGTAATGAGAAAGAGCAAAATCTTCTTCATCTTGAAGACAAAAATGATAAAAATCATCATGAGGATAATGATAGTAATACTTGTTCGGATGTTCACGATGATGATATCAAGGGAGATATGAATGAAAGTGACAAGGATCTAGAAGATGCCAAAGGTACAGAAAAAACTGAAATTTATATTATTAGTTATAATGGAGGATGAACTACTTATCATCCCATCATCTCTCATGATGATGACATGGAACTTTTTATCAATGACTATGATGTGGCATATGAAGTCCTTAGTGTGATTAGTGGTAGTCAGGAGGAGGCATGCCATTCATATACAACGTTTCAAGAAGGGAGGAAATCTTGTCCAAATTTAGTTGTTGGAATGAAATTTACTGATTCGGCTGAGTTAAGAGAAGCAATGCAGTATGTAGCATCGGACATGACATAGGTGTCATTGTTGAGTGAGGGAGAGAGATGTTGTTGGAGTAGAGCTTCTTCTGGATGATGTTGAGTAATGAATCTCCATTTCATCACCTTTATTCTATCATCTTAGCCTTAAAATCCTAGTAAATGAATGTAAATAACTTTAATTTGCATAAGTTAACATTCATGCATTGTTGTATAAATATTGTATAAAATACTGTTTTTAATGCCAAAATTATAGAATAATAAAAGAAAAGAAAAAAACTCTAAACCCCAATACATAGGTTTCTTGATGATTAGGTTGACAAGGAATAAAGGAGGGGAAGATAAGGGCCATCAATACAATAAAAATCCCTTTTATTTATTCATTCTTTATTCATTTTTGAGATCTATTTTATTTTATACTTTTTACACCTCAAATAAGAAAACTTTATATATGAAAGTTATAGATAATAAAAGATAGGAAAATATAAATTATTTCATACAAAATCAATATACAATGAAAAAGTTATACTCTGAATAAGATTCCAAAATCCTAACTTCCTAGACCCATAAGTATTGGAAAGAGACCATACGAACGGATCTTAGTTTTGTCGATATAAGTCCAGGATTGACCCAAGATAGATATGATTGGAGGCGAGGAATCCATTTTGCCGATCCTACTTAATTGTGGGAAAAAGGGTTTTTTTGTTGTTGTTGTTGTTATATTACACAATAGAGGGTCCAAAACCTAACTTTCACACCTTAACTTCAAAAAATATGAAACCTAATTCCCTCCTTTAGCCGGCTCAACATCCCAACACTCGCATCTCCTAACTGGTGCATCGACTGATCTTCTTTGCAAATGTACAAACCATCTTAAGTGGTTTTCTCGCATCTTATCCTCGATCGGAGCTACACCAACTTTCTTCCTACTTGCATCATTCCGAATCCGATCTTTACGTGTGTCCACACATCCACCTTAGCATTTTCATTTCTGCTACATTCATTCTCTGCACATGTCTATGGTTCACGGGCCAACATTCAGATCCATAAAGCATAGCAGGTCTCACAGCTGCTTTGTAAAACTTTTCTTTAATTTTTAAAGGAATTTTCTTATCACAGTGAGCAACAGAGGCTCCTCTCCACTTTAGTCAGCCTGCATTTATTCTATTAGTAACATCTCCATCAATTTCCCCATCATGTTGCAAAATAGATCCCATATATCTAAAGGAATCTCTCTTCTGAATGTTATCGTCACCAATCTTCACTTCGATTCCTTCACCATTTCTTCCATCAAAGGTGCACTCCATATATTCTATCTTAGCCATACTTATACGAAATTCTTTAGTCTCCAACTCATGTCCCCAGACCTCAAACTTCTCATTTACTTCATCTCTAGTCTCGTCAATAAACACAATATCAACAACAAATAACATACACCAAGGTAACACATCCTGAGTGTGACTTGTCAACTCGTCCATAATCAAATTAAAAAGAAATGGACTCAAAGAAAAACCTTGATGTAAACCAATGCTGAAGTCAAAATATCCAGTCTTCCAAGACAGGGTCCTTACACAAGATAAAGCCCTATCATACATGTCCTTTATGAGGTTAATATATAGGACATGCACTTGTCTCTTCTCCAAAACTCTCCACAATATCTCTCGTGGGATAGAATCATAAGCCTTCATCAAATCAATAAAGATCATATGGAGGTTCTTCCTTTTAGCTCTATAAATCTCCATTGTTCTCCTCAGCAAATGGATGGCTTCAATTGTTGAGCGACCTGGCATGAATCCGAATTGGTTTTATTTAACGTTGGAAACTTGCCTTAACCTTCTTTCGATCACACGTTCCCAAATTTTCATAGTGTGACTCATCAACTTGATACCTCTATAATTTGAACAATTTTGAATGTCTCATTTATTCTTATAAAGAGGCACCACGATACTCCTACTCTAATCTTCATGCATTTTCTTGCTTCGCCAAGTAACATCGAATAGATTCGTAAGCCAAGTCAAACCACGCTTACCTAAAACTTTCCATACTTCTATAGGGATGTCGTCTGGTCCTACACCTTTCCCGGGTCTCATACCTTCAAAGCCTCCTCTACTTCCTTTCTTTGTATCTGTCTATAGCTTGCATGATTCAAGTAACTTTCACTACTAGCTAGATTACCCAAAGTGATCTCTCTATTTCCTTCCCTAATGAAAAGTTTATGGAAGTACTGCTCCCATCTAGTCTTTATATCCTTCTGAGTAACAAGCACATGACCTTCCTTGTCCTTATGCATCTCACTTGAGAAAGGTCTTTCGTCTTTATTTCTCTTGCTTTGGCCAACCTGAACATATCCTTTTGTCCCTCCTTATAGTCGCTACTGCGTAATATACCGACTAAAAATATTCATTTTATTCATGCTTTATTATTTTTATAATTTTATACTTTTATAATTTTTTAAATAGTATTTATAATATATGTACATATTAAAACCATAATAAAACCATAAATAAAATACTAAAATAAAATAAGATATAAAAATATATACATGAAATACCTATATTTATACATATACAATAAATACACCTATTTATTTAAATGTATGTATTATATGAGAAAAATGTAACAAAATATATTTAAGTATCTAAAAATAAGTTATAATTTTATAAAATAATAAATTAAAATAATAAAAAATACAAAGTAAAAATAAAATACCCTAAAACATATGTAAATATACCTATATATTAACCTTTAAAAGTAACTTGTAATTAAATACCTTTAAAAATATAAATAATAAAATAATAAAATACTTTAAAAAATAACAAATATTTTTTATTTTGTAACTTAAAATCAATACAATCATTTATTATTTTTATATTGATTTTATAATATTTTTATGTCTAATTTTCTTGTTGGTCCACGTGGACCAACCGAGGTCTCTGTCAACTCTCTGACCGAGGTCCTAGAGGTATCAGGCAAATGTTCTGATTGACTTTCTCTACTTTTTTCCTGAGGATTGCAGCAACATCTCGGACTGCTTTCTTTTGTAATTTTTCTCCACGTGCTTTGGTGATTCACGCTTGAGGCATTCATTGTGGTGTAGATCATTGAGGTGCCTGTTCCAGCTCGATCTTCCCCCTCATTTCACCACGTTGTACAAAAGCTACCTCCATCTTCCTTTGATTTTTTGAACCCTCTTGGACCTAGCTTTGTCCTCCTTTGGCATGCTCTAGATAGCAGGAGAGTGACATACTCCTCTCCAACTGTTGGAGGAGAGTCAAGGCATGGTTTGGAGGTTCTTCCACCCATCTCCACCGCCTCGTCGGCATTGAGGTTAGATCTCATGCTTCTGGTCATTGAGGTACAATTTTATTTTGCTCTTTAGATTAATGTTAGTGCTAGGCTTCATTTTACATCTTTAGATTAATGTTTTATTACTCGCATTAGGCGTAATCCCTCCACTCGTAGTTCACCAGAGTTGAGCTCCGACGAACCCTTCATTGTGTGCCACCTTTGTTTCATCGCATCCTTAAACCCTAACTGTCTTTCCCTTACATTTCCCTACACTCTACTCCACTCCTCTCTCCCAAGTCCTCCTTGGAATTGGAGATCCGTGCCTCTACTCCTCCTCTCGTCGGCATCACGACCACCCCGATGCACCTTACTCCGTTCCACCTCACAAACACCTCTGGACCCTTAGTCTTCTTGTGTTCATTCTAACCCTGCAGGTGCTCGTGAGTGATCGCCTCGATTGAGGCGATTTTTTATCTAGACAAAGGCACTTGGAGCCTCGTTCCTCCTCAAGCTTGTTTAGAGCCATCGTTGCTCCAAAACACCTTCTGAAGCCTTCATCTGATGCAGCGGAGACTCCGCTCCATTTTGCCCTTGCTACCAGCCTTCCTGATGACCAGAGAAGCACAGGAGAGGAGACCGAAGCTCTGTTCGATCGAGTTCTTGACCCGTTCTTCCAAGCCCTCGTCCAGCCATTGTATCACTTTGCCGCTCTGGTTACACATGCACCGTTGGATGCTCTGCACCTTAGCCACGAGATCATCTTGGGCATTCTAACATCCAACCGCTAATTGTCAACGGCATCCCCTGTAGCACTACGTGGATTAGTGAGGATACTAGCGTCGTTCATCTCTACACGGTAGGGTATTTTGCATTTAACCCTAACCGGTTTTTGTAATTTATTTTTTATCATTTAAACTTTCATCGACCGGTTTATTTATTTTGTAATATTTACGAACAATCCCCCATCTTATCATATTTTGCATTTTGGTCCCCACCAACATGGCTCACGTGTCTTGAGATTGGTGTATTTTGCAAAAGGCCTTTGTAGCTTTGGATATTTGTATTCGGTCCTTTAATTTTGAATATTAGTTATAACTTTTTGTGAAACTTGCACTTTAGCCCCTGGATGTTATTTTAATTACAATTATGCCCTTGCTAGAATACATTTTCTTTGTGTTGTCTGATTTATTTAAAATATCAATTGTGTCTGAAAAAATATTTCTATTTCTGAATTTTATTTACAATATTTTAAGTATGAAATGAATTTGGAGAAATTTCGACTCTGTTTGCTATTTTTTAGCTCCATTTTAATTCGATTATTTAATTAAACCCTAAGTTAAGGTAGTTTTACTTTAAAAATATAAAAAATTAGCAAAATTTCTAAAAATCACAAAAAATAGAAAATTTCAATTAAAATCTAAATATATTTTATTTTGACTAATTTTTAGTATTTATATCTATATTAGTCTATATTGTATATATACATTTTACGTAGCTATATTATATATTTCAAAAGAAAAGGAAATACAAAATATAAAAAGAAAATATAAAATTAGAAAATTAAAATCAAAATACAAAAATATAAAAAAATTTAAAAAGTTAAAAAATTAAAAACCCACCAAAAAGTAATACAGAAAAAAGACTTATAATCACATTTTTGCGCTTCGTAGCCCAATCTATCTAGTTTGCTCCATGTGTTGGACACTCTACGTACTTGCACTATATAAACATTCTGGAGAATTAAATAAAATAAATTTTAACTCCACATTTATTTTCATTGCTTGATCAATGGTTGTGGGATAATTGATGTCTGAATTTCGATTTCGTGAGCGATCACCGCATCGACTGGATCTCTCACTTGTGAGATTTCTAGACCCTCACAAAATCTTGTTTAACAAATGTCAGTGTTGCTGGGGAACAACAACACTTAGATTGGTTTTTGCTTGATTGTGATTATTTGTCTAAATTTTTCATTTATATATTTTCTTATTTATTTGATATTATTTTGACTTGTCTAATCACCCTCTCTGTGTTGACTTTGTTGCGAAGTTTCGCAAATCGAGGGAGGCACTTTACTCGAAGCATCTGCACACCCCTGTGAAGCAAGGTTCAGACTCTTGACCTAGCACCATAGGAGGCTAAGAGAAATTTTAAGATAGAGCCATTTTGATTCTATTTATTTGTTTTGTAATTTAAGTGAGAGAGAGAGACTATTTTATTTGTAATAATTCAGGAAACTATCCCAGACACTTCACATTTCACGAGGTCCTGTGCTCAAGGGATTGTTCCCTTGGGGGCCTAGTCAATTTTGCCATGGTTTTTATCGCCTTTTTTATTTTCTTTTATGATTTTGTTTTATATGCTTTGTGTGATTGAGCTCTAGTTGTAGGATTTGCTTGACGATAGTATGAGGTCCAAACACCAAATCATCATTGCATGCACCTATAGAATACGTTTTCAATCTAGTCAAATATTAATCTGCTTCTCACTTAGTCTTGGACCCACGCGCCGCGAGAGTCCTCCATACATCACTTGTAGAACCCACTGTAGTGGGCACCAAGGACACTCCAAGATCGAATCCTTAGGTTCCATTCTGAGTCATTAACATTGGTTCTTCAGGTTAATAGCAATTTATATATCTGATAACACGAAATCCGAGCAACTAAGGTAAAGGTACAGAACAGGTCGTTGCGACCTCGGTCACTCAGATGTGTATATCAAGAAAAATGAACCACTTGAAAATATATCAAATCAATAAAATCACGAATAAGCGGTCCTGCTATGAGATTAACCTGGTATAGCACCCAGGGTCGAACTCAAGGAGCACGGATTGGCCGAGAGGCCTACGAAGTAGTCAAAGCAAATCAGAGAAAAGGGAAAAATATTTTTAGTGGTTTTTAATTGTTTTTATATTTTTTTGGATTTTTAAGTTTATTAAGAAAAAAGGAAAAGCAAGGGAGGACACAATTCAACAAATTATTTCAAGCACCAAAAATCAATCAAAAATTCAGACAAAAATATTTTTATGTGTTTTATATTTTTTTATGTTTTTGGTGAATTTTTGATAATTTTCTGATATTTATTTTATTTTCTAAAAATCAAACAGTAGCAAAAATAAGAGGTACTGTCCAGCCGAGCCAAGAAAGCCTAGATAAAATATCTAAGGGCCTCAAAATGGCCTGGAGGTAATTTTCCTGTAAAATAGAGGAAACAAGGAAAATTTAGGTACCAAGTTTATTGTTTTTGGATTTTTAATGCATTTATTAGAATTTTTATGGGTTTTTAAGTGTTTTTAAGTTTTTAGTGGTTTTCAGTGATGAAAAATAGCCAAAATTGGCTAAAATATCAATGAACACAAACTAAACAGTAGCAAATTTTTTTGGGAATTGTTGAAGGGGTTTTTATATTTTTTTGTGATTTTTCGAACTAGACAGTGCCAAAAATAGAGGTTTTTGAATTTTTAAAAATACCAAACAAAATCAAAAATGTCCTAAAAAATCTACAAAAATCCTACACCATGGCAAGAGCCATGTGTCAAATTTTCGTTGGATTTGGAGGTGATTTGGTATTTTATTCAAAAGCAAAGGTAGGGCACTGTGCACAGGGACCAAAGTGCAAATACCCAAAGTTCTGGGGGTCCAGGTGCAATTAACCCAGCAAATCACGCGCCAAGCGCGTGCCTGGGGTACTCAGGGACCTATATGTAATAAAAAAATAAGTCCCAAGGACCAATTGGTAACACGTACCAAAAGTCCGAGGGCCTTAGTTGCAATTTACCCACAAATAAACGCACATGCAAAATTAAACCATTCACAGGGGCATAAATGCAAATATCAAAAAGATTTCATTCATTTCATAACAACCAGAACTACAAGGGTAAAGGTTGCAAATACACCAACAAAACACGTGACGAAGCACGTGGCTCACAATAGGCAGGGGTATAAATGCAAACAAACTTAAGCTCAGGGTCCTCTATGCAATTTTAACCTAAAACTAAACAACGTATTTAAATATTTACAGGACTGATATGAAATAACGCAAAGATAAGGGCCTAAGGGTAATTTACCCTTTATTAACCGGAGCTGATGGATGGCCGCCACGTGTAGATCGGACGGTCAGGAGGGGGGTGGCTCTCAACGCCGGTGCTGCTCTGGTAGATCCAACGGTCCAGGCCAGGACACGTGTGGATCGGACGGCCTGGATCTATCGCCTCAGATCTGACGTCAAAGGGGGTGCTAGGAATGGACGGTCTGGATCGCGTCTAGAGCTGAGGGTAGATCCGACGACACTGGAGGGTCTTGGAGGAACTGGTCCCCGGCGAACTTCGCCGGGCTCGTGCGGGTGCTGGCCTCCTCCTCGGAGCGCGCCAATGATCGGAGAAGAAAGCTCGTGCGCTCCTGCGTCTGCTGCGGTGCTCCGATGATCGACCCAAGCTCGGAGGAGCTCAGGCACGGTCGGCGGAGCTGGGTCTCCCGGCCTGAATGACCAAGCCCTCAGATGGGCTCGGAATGACCTGCAAATGGGCTCAGAAGACTCGCGGGTCGAGGGCAAAGTGCCTCGACCCCATTAGGCGATGTGGAGGTGACTGGTGCGTCGGGGCGGCGGGCTCCGGCGAAGGTGGAAGACGGTGGAACCCGGTTCCCAGCTCCTGTGCGAGCTGGGGTGTGCGAGTGGGTGGAGAACGTGCGGAGGAGAGAGGCGAAGGTGAGGGTGGATTCCGATGATCGAGATGGAAGGCGGAGTGGTCGGAATCGAAGATGAACGTCTACGGCGAAGATTGGGCGAAAATGGAAATTAGACGAAATGGCTAAGTTAAATGACTACCTGGGTGAAGGAGTAGACTGTGTTAGAGCTGGGGAAGCTCCCGGTCGTCGCCTCGAGGGACGTCTGGGCCCGAGGCTCGGAGCTCTCTCAGGTGGCGGAGCTGCAGCGAGTGCTTCGCCGGATCGATGGTTTTCACCTCCTCTCCTCGCTGCAACAGGTCGAGGCGCGAGCTGTCACCTCTCTCTCTCTCTCTGGAGCTCACTGGAGAATGAAGTGAATGGCCAAAGATGACGATTGAAGGTGGCGGAGCTCGACGTATATATGGGTGCAGATCCGACTAGGGCTGGTCGGGTAGGGCAATGGAAGGCGCGGATCCCGAGGCAAGGGCTCCGACGAGCATGTCGGATGCAAGGAGAAGAAGTAGGACCCGGGGTTTGCGGAGATGGCGAGCGGATCGAGCGCGGAAAAAGAGGAGAAGTCGGGTCGGGCGCGAGATCCGCTGGAGAAGAAGGTCCGCGGAGGGAGTTGACCGGAGGTCAACATCTCCGTGGATCAATGAGAGGCTGCCACGTGAATGATTTGAAAAATCATTTATAAATAGAAAATGGCAGAATTATCAAAAAGTCAAAACATGAAATATTTTTATTTTAATTTTTTCTATTTTTGGTGATTTTTAATTAATTTTTCAGAATAAAAATAAGGTATTTACAATATATAGCTATACATAGGTATATGTACAATATGTATTTTTAATTTTTGATTTTTAATTTGTTATTTTTGTGCATTTTTATTCCCATTTTATATTTTATTTATTTATATCATAAAATTAGGAATAAAAAGATATTTTTATTTTATTTTTATTATTTGTGTACATAGGTAAAATAAATATACATATATACATCTATATACATGGTATATGTACAAAGTATTTTTGTATTTTTGATTTTTCTATTTTTTTTGTTTTGATTTTGATTGTTTTTATTTTATTTATTTACAATATATAATATAGACTATTTACAAAAATTATAAAAATTACTTTTGTATATTTACAAAGCTAAATATATATATATATATATAGGTGTGGTTTATGTACATGATGAAAGGGGTATTTTTGATCTTTTTGATTTTTAACTTTTTATTTTGTTTTTATCTTTTATAAATATATACAAGTATTTACAAGCATATTTTTGGGTGAGGAAAATATAGTTTTATTTATTTACAAATATTTACACATGAGCCCCTATCTCCCTCTACTTTGGCTTTTATGCGGTCAGGCCCATGCTGAGCCCTCCCTTGAGTTAGGTTGCTCAATATTTATTCTAAATATTTCCCTCTTTTTCTTTTTACTCTTGATTCTTTTATTTTTGCACAAAAACATGCTAATTACAGGTTTTTACACAATGCATGCTTTTGGTAATTATTCCTATTTACATATATCTACATGTATTTGCAAAGGTTTTTGTAGGTAAAATATAAGAATAAAGAGTGATGAATGGGCATTCATCACCCCCCCTATACTTAACTTTGCTAGTCCCTTAGCAAACACTTATTTGAAAAAGAAGTGAAAAAGAAAGGAAGAAAAAGAAAAAGAGGGGAATGTACATGGATCAAGGTTGAATTATTAAACTTTCCTTCATTAAATTGAATTATGGAGCTCGATCAGATCTTTGGATTATTAATGTGTCGGAACCTTATTTGGACTTAAGCTTAAAAACTCAACAGTCTCAAAGTTCCACCAATCTATGGGCAAGACTCCTCAATAAACCAGATCAGAACAAGTCTACATACACAAACTCTAATGACCATGAATCTTTCCATGCAGTGTAAGTGATATGTGGCTCCCCACCTCAGAAGTAACAAAGAAACAACCTCCCTCAACCTGGTAACTCTAATGCCTCGGTCTAACAACTCTTTCCTCGAGAAGCGGGGTATTCCCTTCTAAGTTCAAGTGCAACCGGCTCAAGAAGAGGGGGAAGAAGTATAGACTTTTGGAAGCTTAGCCAGTGTAGCTAAGTCTCCCGCTGCAAGCTTCATGAGATGTAACATGGATACCATAAGCTTTGCTTTATTTGACTATATACACTCCAGTGGGGTTATTAAATTTTCAATCCGACCCACCACTTTTTTGGAGTTCTTTTTGCATTTTGCATTTTTTTTCAAGGACTTCTATACAACATATCTACATGGTGCAACATATATACAAGAAATTTTCCTCTTGAGCCAGTAGACTATCCCTCTTTTGAAGCTTTATTGCAACCCACAGCTTCTGTCTTTAGCCTTCATCATCACTAGACCAAGTTGAGACGCACTTCCTTCACTAGAAGAAGAAGAGAGGTTCCGCCTAGAAGTACTACCCTCATATGCTACCCCAAGCCAAAGGAAACTGCCTCCTCACCACCTCATCCGTGGAGAGCCATGTGTAAAGTGCTGGTGCAAGTCAAGCCATTGTCTCTAAGAGTCATGCGTGTGTTGTTAAGTGCTCTACTCAGGCTCATCAAGATGACATATGCTCATAGCCAAGTGGACTCAAAGAATTAAGTCCTTATGGACCTGAAAAGCCTTAACCCTAAGTCCTATAACGTTCCTCTTAGCGTTAAGTGGATTAAGATCTTATTCAAGCTCCATTTCTCAATTTAATTCCAGGCTTAGTTTAAATGTCAACTCTCATCCAGGAAAAACTATATACATATATGTACACAAGATGCTATTTACAAATATTTTACAATCATGCAAAATTTTTGAAAAATGTTTTGAAATCATGGATGAATGATGCATGAGGTGCAAGTTTTGCAAAAAGATATTTACAAACATTTACACAAGATTTTTGCAAACTTTTGATTTTCAGAACATTTTGGAAAAATTTTGTACTATATACATAATTTTGATACAAAAATATTTACACAAGTTTTACACCAAAGATTTTTGAAATCATTTTTACAAAAATACTTTGTACACTAGCTATGTATGTGCAAATAAAAGAAGTTTATGTACATAAAAATTTTTAATTTTTGTGATTTTTAGCCATTTTATTTATTAACACACTCACACAAAGTACGAGTTATGGCTAAAGTATATATGAAATATATACACACCCCCCCTATACTTAGCTCGAACGATGTCCTCAGAGTGATCAAGAGCGATGAAGAAGACATAACTCGTGCTTAGTAAAAGGGGAGTGAAAAGGAATGGCTAAGTACAGAAACGAATAAATGAATAGAATGAGAGGGACTCAATGGTTTCCCCCTATACTTAGGATTAACTAATCCTAAGTATAACAAGCTGTACATGAAGGGAAATCCGAGTGAAGAAGATACAGAGTCTGCCCCCCCTATACTTAGGGTAAAATATCCCTAAGTATAGGTAGCCAAACAGGAGCAGAAAGAATGAAAAGAATACCCGCAGGTCCTACATCCCCCCTATACTTAGGGTAAAGTACACCCTAAGTATAGCATAATCATAAGATGAGAAAAGGGATGTGGGACTAAAGAATAGAATGATATGGACAACTGGATCTATACAAGGCGGAGGAACAGTGAAAATCAGGCGTGAGATGCAAATGATGTGAGTCAAGAGACCACATCTCACGCAAAATGAATAAGGGCAACAATAACGTCCCGCGGCTCATGATCTAGAAATGGCTTGAGCCGCTGGCCGTTCCCTCAAAAGGTACTCTCAGAAGACAACTCGGATATATCAATGCTACCATTGTCGTGTACCTTTCTGACCAAGTAGGGTCCCTTCCATTTGCTTTGCAGCTTCCCTGGAAACAAACGAAGCCTCGCATCAAACAGCCATACTCTCTGTCCAATCTCAAAATGCTTGTGGCTGATGTGAGAATCATGCCACTTTTTGACTTTCTCCTTATAATGTAGGTTGCTTGAGAAAGCTGCATCTCTAAGCTCCTCCAGGGCAGCTAATTCTGCCCTCCTCTGGTCTCCCATACCATCTGGATCCATCAAAATATCTGTAACTGCCCAAAGTGACTTGTGCCTCAGCTCAACAGGTAAATGGCACGGCTTGCCATATACGAGGCGAAAGGGAGATGTGCCCAATGGAGTCTTGAAAGACGTCCTATATTCCCACAAGACCGAGTCCAAAAGCTATGACCAATCCTTTCGGTCAGGACGGACGACTTTCTGCAAGATAGTCTTGATCTCCCTATTCGACACCTCAGCTAGACCATTCATCTGTGGATGGTAAGGTGTGGCAACACGATGGTCTATACTGAACTCGCTAGCAAGGGCCTTCACCTGGTCGTTGATGAAATGAGACCCCCCATCAGAAATCAGAACTCGTGGAACCCCGAACCGCGTGATGATATGCTTCCTCAAAAATCTGCAAACTATCCTCGCATCAGCGGCTCGGGCGGGGATAGCCTCCACCCAACGACTCACATAATCAACGGCCAACAGAATGTACTCAAATCCCTGACTCTTAGGGAATGGACCCATGAAATCGATGCCCCATGCGTCAAAAACCTCGCAGAAGTGAATGGGCTGCATCGGCATCATATCACGCTGTCCTCAAGTGCCCATCATCTGACAGTCAGTACACCTCTTCACGAACTCATCAGAGTCCTTGAAGAGGGTAGGCCACCACAAGCCGGATTGGAGCACTTTCTGTGCCGTTCTCCTCCCAGAATGATGTCCTCCTGCCTCAAGCTTGTGGCAGTAAGTGAGGACGCTATGGTGTTCTCCTGAGGAATACACCGACGCCAGACGCTGTCCCCTCCTTCGTGGTAAAGGATGGGATCCTCCCAGTGGTAGGACTTGGCCCTCGCAAGGAAGGTCTCAAGCCTCTGCCTGGGCCAATCCTGTGGGACTTTCCCAGCAACGAGAAAGTTCACAATATCGGCATACCACGGGAGTGAGGCGATAGCAAGGATCGCCTCATCTGGGAAGGTATCTCGAATAAGATCAATCTGCTCAGACTCCTCAGGCTGCTCTAAACGGGAGAGGTGATCCGCCACCACATTCTTGACTCCAGGCTTATCCTTGATCTCAATGTCGAACTCCTGGAGTAGAAGGATCCATCTAGTCAGTCTGGCCTTGGCATCCTTCTTTGCCATGAGGTACCTGATGGCGGTGTGATCTGTAAACAAAGTCACTCTAGATCCAATGATATATGATCTGAACTTATCTAGGGCAAACACTACGGCTAGCATTTCCTTCTCTGTGACCGTATAATTCCGCTGAGCGGAATCCAATGTGCGGCTAGCATAGTGTATGGCAAATGGAACTCCATCCCTCCTCTGTCCCAGCACTGCCCCCACGGTAAAATCGGAGGCGTCCGTCATGATCTCGAATGTGAGAGACCAATCAGGCGGCTGGAGAACAGGAGCCTCAATAACACACTGCTGGAGAGTTGCAAAGGACGAGAGACACTTGTCATCGACAAGGAACTCGGTGTCTTTCGTCAAAAGGTCAGTCAACGGTCGGGCAATCCTGCTGAAATCCTGAATAAATCTCCTATAAAATCCAACGTGCCCCAGGAATGACCGTAGCTGCCTCAAATTGGACGATGGTGCGAGTTTTCTAATGACATCAACCTTGGCCGGATCAACCTCCATGCCCCTGTTGGAGATGATGTGGCCAAGCACCGTCCCATGAGTCACCATGAAGTGACTCTTCTCCCAAGATAGAACCAAATGATACTCAATACATCGCTGGAGTACTCGGTCTAGGCAGTCAAGACAGGAGTCGAATCCGTCGCCGTAGACCAAGAAATCGTCCATGAAGACCTCTAAACACTCCCCTACCATGTCCTAAAAGATCGACAACATGCACCTCTTAAAGGTCGCAGGGGCGTTGCATAGCCCAAATTGCATGCGTCGAAAAGCATAAGTGCCGAAGGGACAGATAAAGTTGGTCTTCTCCTGATCCTCAGGAGCGATGGCCACTTGGTTGTAGCCCGAGTACCCATCCAGGAAGCAATAATGGCTCTTCCCTGCCAGTCTCTCAATGATCTGATCAATAAAAGACAGGGGGAAATGGTCCTTCTTGGTGGCCTGGTTGAGTCTCCTGTAGTCAACACAAAACCTTCAAGAGGTGGGTACTCGTGTAGCAATCTCCTCTCCCGACTCACTGATCACAGTCGTGATGCCCGTCTTCTTGGGCACCACATGCAAGGGGCTGACCCACTTGGAGTTGGAAATGGGATAAATAAAATCTGCACTCCACCATTTTGATATTTCCTTCATCACGACCTCTCTCAGGTTGGGGTTCAACCGCCGCTGGAACTCACGCGACGGCTTCGCCCCCTCCTCTAGATAGATATGGTGGGAGCACACTGCTGGACTAATCCCATGGAGATCTGCTACGCTCCATCCGATCGCCTTGCGGTTCTTTTCAAGAACCCCCATCAAACGGGATTCTTGCTCTCCAGTCAACTCGGCGGAGATGATGACTGGGTACATCTCTGGATCGCCCGCAAGGAATCGATACTTCAGCGAAGCAAGGAGCGGCTTCAGCTCTGGAATGCTGGGTGCTGGCAAATCTGGCTGCGGAAGAAACTGAGTGAAAGTTGCTAAGTCTGCCAAATCTGCCTGGGAAAGTGAAAGCGTACTCTCGCAAACTAGATCGGGAGAAGGCTGCTCAACTGCACTGTCTCTGCTCGGCTCTGCATCTACCTCCTCCTCATCTATAGGCTCAGGTGGACTCAGGTTTGGCATCTGATCATAGCAATCGGCCCAATCAGACTCTGAATCCGAGGGATCTGTGTCAATCGCGGTGGCATCAGTACCACCGAAAAACAAGGTGGCCTCAGCACCACCATCACTAAACATCGTGTCGCGATCAAGGACCGACTCTGCTGCCTCTATGGTATCCTGAACCAGGGCTGTGCTCTCCAGACTCTCCTCTGCTATCATCTCGGCATCAGCTGTATCTGAATATGAGAGGATGGTCTGTGCTGTAGGATCTGCCCAAGCTGCTTCATCGTCTGTGATCACAAAATCGCAATCCTGGTGGATGTCTGGCTCTGTGTCTGTCAGCTGCCCTGAATCTGTACTCGCATCTGAGCGGGCTCGCTCTCTAGCTCTGTATTCCTCGACCGTCTCTATTTGTATACTCTCGCCCTCGACGCGAAAGTACACCTTCCCGCTATCATGATCAGTCACCGCCTTGGCTATGGCCAAGAACGGACGACCAAGGATGATGGGGGTATCGGCCACTGACTCAGGGATCTCCATGTCCAACACTACGAAGTCCACGGGGAATTTCAGGCCCTGAATCGTGACGATAACGTCTCGTAATAACCCCTTCGGCCTCTTGACAGATCGATCAGCGAACTGAAGGACTGTCCTGCTCTGTCGAAGAGTGCCCAACTCGAAGCGGTCGAGAAGGGCTGCCGGAAGAAGGTTGATCGACGATCCGCTATCTAGAAGAGTACGGTCGAACTTCTGCTCACTAATCTGGCATCTGACATACGGGGCCCCTGAATCTGGCCTCTTGGCTGGCAGGCGGTTCTGGATCGCAAAACACGTGGCTTTGGTCAGCACGTGAATCTCTGAAGTGTGGTTCCTCTTCCTCCTCCTGACTGTAGTCCTGTCTCTCAAAGAACGCTGGAGAAGGGGGATGTGCTGCAAAGCCTCCTGGAGGGTCAGCTGGATGTGGAATCGATCGATCATGCTCTGGCTGAACTCCTCAGGCTCTCTCTTTTTTGGGTCATTTTCTTTTTTCTTCCCCTTCCCCATTTGAAGGGCTCTAGGGAAGGGGATCACAGGGTCCTTCTCAGATGAAGGACTAGGAAAAGGCCTAGACGGTTCGACGACCGGATCCACACATACATCATGCACCACAGTGGGACCAGAAGAAACTAAACCTTTTCCTTTATTCAAACCAAAGTTCTGAGATACATCAAAGCGAGGAAAGACAACATCTCTCTCAATACAAAAATCGGTGGCCTCAGTACCACAACTGGCTGGCTCTGCTGCTGCTGCTGCTGGTAGACGTCTCGCGGCATCAGTACCGCGAGCTGGCTCGGCTAAACGGGTGGCATCAGTACCACCTCCTCGAACTGGTGAAGCGGCGGCCTCAGTACCGCCGGTGGGATCAGCATCCTTGGTGGCTCCAGTGCCACCGTCATCATCAGGAGCGGCCTCAGTACCGCTCTCCTCCTCCTCATGTGGCGCCTCTGAAGTATCCGCGTGGTGAAGCTCAGATGAGGCGCCGCCGCCTGCTGGGGTCCTACCGCTCCTAAGTGTGACAAAATCAGCATCAAATAGATCCGAAGATGTATCAACAAATGGGTCACTAGGAGTGGCAAACTCAGTGTGTACTACCTGCTCAGATATCCTCTTGAGGTTGTTCGGGTTCGGCTCAATCTGGGCTGGAATGGCAGCCTTCCCTCTCACCAAGTCCCACATCTCCTGGCGGAACTCGTCCATCTCCCGTCTGAATGTGGCCTGCTGGTCCGTGAGGAGGCGGGCGATGTCATCCAAAGCGGGACTCTCGTGGGAGCCCGACGGGTGGCCTCTCTGGGGGTGAGGCTGCTGGAACTGCTGCTGGTGGTGAGAGGGGTATGAGGAAGGGTGCTGCTGCTGAACTGGGTGAGCCTGCTGCTCACGTCTCCACGACTGTCCCTGCTGCTGGTAGGGATGCGGACCGAAGGATGATGGCTGGTGCTGCTGGTATGCTGGGGGCTGCTGCTGCTGCTGGTGATCTCTCTGCTGGAAGTACTGCCCTCCCTGACCTGACGGCTGCTGTTGGGGCTGGGCACCACCACTCCCCCACCTGAATCCGGGATGGTCTCGTCGGATCCCAGGCTGGGGGCGGTCATACCAAATCCCGTTGACATCCATCAACGGCTCTGCATCAAAGGGGGCTGGCGGGAGTACTGCCAGAGGCTGATCCGGCTGGTAGACCACCATCTGCATGTCTGGAGATGGTGGGGACTGGTAGGTAGGCTGCGGCTGCTGGTACGGCTCCGCCTGTACAAGGTGAACCTGTCTAGGCTGCTGTGAGGAGCTGGAGCGCTGGGACGAGCTGCTGCTGCCGCCGGTATCGCCTCGCGACAGAAGACGGGGCTGTGAAGCCGTCTGTGCCTCCTGGAGACACATGAGCTGTGTCTTCATGTCGCTCAGAACCTGTGCCATCTGTTCCATCTGAGTGATGCTCTGGCACTGCTTCTTCTCAATCGGCTCCATGCAGTCCAACTTCTCGCTGATAATACCCATGTCCGCAGCGGATGACTCTGCCTGTGCTGCTGCGACTGCGGACGAACTGGATGGACCTGCATCTACCCGTGCTATCCGCTGGTACTGCACGGGTCCTGGCTGCTGTGGCTGGGGTCTCTGAGTATACAACCTGGTCTGGGATATCGCCATGTAGTTTTCAGCCATCTCCTCGTAGATGGCCCAGACCTGGTTGTGGTCCTTGGCAAAGTAGGACCCGCTGCAAGAAGCGTTCACCAGACCCTGAAGCTCTGGCGTCAACCCGCTGAAAAAGCTCTGAACTAAGTTCGGCTTGGAGATGTCGTGGTGCGGGCATCTGTCTAGGAGCTCTCGAAACCTCTCCCATGCCTCGTGAAACTGCTCGTTGGGGAACATGGAGAAGTTGCTGATCAGGGCCCTCGCTGCATTCGTCCGCCCGAGTGGATAGTACTTGTTCAAGTACTCGGTGCGGAGCTGCTCCCAGGTGTAGACAAACTTCCCCAAGTGTTTCAGCCAGGTGGCTGCTCTATCTGCCAGTGAAAAGGGGAAGGCTATCATCCGAATCGTGTCCTGATCCACGTGGCGATCATGGACAGTGCTGCAGATCATCAGGAACTCCTGGAGGTGGAGGTGGGGCTCCTCAGTGGCAAGTCCGTGGAAACGGGGCAGCAACTGCAAGGTGTTCGGGGGGAACTTGAAGTCCCCCACGATCGCTAGCACTACTACCCAATGATGCATGAGTGTCGATCCGGGGTTGTGCAACTCCCGCATCGGTCGTGGTGGTCCTCCTGCCGCGGCGACTGCCGCTGCGGCGGCGGCGGCTGCTGATGCTGCTGCGGCTTCTACGGCTCGTGCCTCTGCATCAGGTACCTCCTCAGGCTCGCTCTGCTGATCTCGCTCTGCTCTGAGCCTCTCCAACTCTCGCCTCATCTCAATCATAAATGCCCCTGATCACGTAACTGCTGCTGAACTGTCTCAAGTGATGCGATCAGGGTGGAGTTGATCGCCCCCTGGTCTAGTACAAAATGCTGGTCTCCTCGTGGACCTCCGGGGTGATCGTCTGAACTGCCGGCCATGGTGACGTCTGCAAAATCAAATGAGCCCAACTCAGGTGCTGTCAAATCTGCTAATCTCTCCTCGGGCTCATGTCTCTCAGTACCAAAAGAAAGGGGGTCGAGGGGGAACAGGGCGGAGTTGTACTCGGGCTCGGAGAGCTGGTCTCGGCTCTCGTGGGCCAACCTAGATGATCGGGTAGACGTGCCCGAAAGCGGTGCAGCCAGAGGCTGCCTAAGAGACCGTCTACCCATCATCTTGATCTGGCGAGTAAGGCGGATGAGATCTGGAGCAACTATGATCACAAAACAAACCCCCGGTTCACCAACGCAACGCGAGCTGAAGACCGTGAAAGTTCGGTCAGATTATCTTGTCTATTTTATTTTGGTGAACACACAAAATATCAGAGCGCTTACGTGACCTGTTAGGATATCCGATGCTATCCCAACCGACTGGCCCGCACGGAAGAGTCGGTAATCAGTCGGGACTAGCACCGGGGGGTTCTACCTAGGGTACGAGTCACTCTCTCGCGCATCCAAACCATACAATGAGGGGGTTGCTCTCCTCAGGACAAAATTATTAGGGTGAGCGTCTTTTAAGATCAATAGTGTTAACCAGTCCCAATTTTATGGTTTTTCTTTTTAATATTTTTCAAATAAAAACAAGCGGCCTAACGAATTTTTCGGTTCTCCTGATTATTAAGTCCGAAAACAGGGGGGAGAAGTCGAAAAAGCCGATGCGCGAGAAATCAATGATGCATGCTGAGATAGAAATACGTACCTTGTCTCCAGCACTCTACATGCAAGTGATCCGCGCAGAATTTAAAAACAGAAAGGAAACTACTTATATGATGCAACGGGAAAGCCGAGTCCTAAACGAGCAATTTCTAGCGAAGAACCGTCTAACTTAGTCACTCGCCCTCGATCCAAAGAGTCCGGTCTAGATCCACCCCTCCTCTTCTCGACAGGTCGAGTTCAGGAGTAGCGCTTGACGGGGCAGGCTCGCGGCGCGTAGG